>BSBM01000437.1:26342500-26942500 GCA_027924585.1 Larix kaempferi
CATGCTAGGTTTATCGTAATGTTTCTTTAATATCGTGCCTTTGAGCTTGACTACTTGCCTCTACCTCATTGAATTTTCCTTCCTTGGGGGAATTTGAAACCTCCTCATTGTGTAATTAGTAAACTTATTCTCTTTACCTTATTTGATGTAGAAAAAATATCAAACTATTCCCAAGGCATTTCTAGCCATCTCTGTTGTAGGGTGTTACTACCATAGTTTTTATGAATTCATGGCTAGGAAAGACACTAGTTTCTCCACTCTACACTTGACCAACCATCATCTATATTGATTGGAATTGTAAGGGATAATGATTATTCGAACACAAATAAACCAACATAGTCTGTAGTTGTATGTGTTAATTTGTAAAGTGGTAAGTTATGTTGGAATATGTCAAGTTCATTGTATAATGGAACTAATATCTTATTTGTTTTTTTTTTGTAGGGGTAGGCCTGATAGTTTCGTTAAAGAGACTTTTGGACATGGGAAACTCACGCAACGCAACAAAAAAATATAGAAGGAATCTACCCATTGAAAAGGTCAATGACTTAAGAGAAAAGGACAGGTTGGGAATGGAAAGATTGAGAGATGGTCATATCATTGCCCCGGATCCTACCATTGATCCTAACATAGTTGTTGACATGAAAACCTCTTGTTCAGAACCACAGGTAAAGCAGTGGCATCCAATAGACCCAACTCAAATTCCAACATCAACACAATCTCCAACCAACAATCCATAAACGAGTCATGCTGAAGTTCCTCACGACACAAGAATTTTGGGAGATGCTGCATGTGTAGAGATGGACATACAAGCCTTGCTTAATTTGCAGTCTCCCCAAGAAGACCACAACCATGTCGACCACACTCCCATTATGGCCCAATCTGTGAATGAAGCACAACAACAAACAAGCTCTAGTATTCATGTCTCATGTCCACCCTCCCTACCTTGATTTTCTAGTGCAAGAAGAAGAACTCCTAGATGTATTCATGTGGATGAAAGTGCTATGTCGGGGCTTGAAGGTAAGTTGCCAAAACGCACTATCGAATGGCAATGCAACAAAATTGTCAAGGAATATTTTGAATCCAATGGTGATGCAGGTAAATGCCAATTATTGCTATGTTTGTTAAAGTCACATTGTTTAGCTGTTGTTAGGAGAATTTTGGGCATAAAGATAGTTAAAAGTTCAGAGGCTAGTAGTCATATTGTTAGAAATCCCCAATCTACATTTAATGTGATTGGGAAGACATCTCGTACACAATATCTTTGTGCGGCTTTTCATGTTTTAGTGGAATCAATTGTAAGCAAGTCCACAAGGAAACGTCTCCTACTATCACACACTTCTCACATACTCAAATTAAATAGAAAAACTATTAAAAAGTACTCTATTATAAGATAAAATCTTAACACTATGGGTGGAAACGATTGTTGGGATTTTGTTGGTAGGTTTCCTCGTGCAGATAGGAAGCTAACTGATGCTGTTAAGGAGTCAGTACAAATTTTTTGGCATGATCATACTAGACCTTCATTAAACCAAAGAGACATGATAAAGCTAAGAAAAGGTTCTACTGAATGTGAACCCCATGTTAAACACTTCCTTGACACCACATAGAATGAACTCTATGAGAGATTCAAGAATGAGCAGACACAATTGAACCTGGGCCAAAGGTCCTTTGAGAAATGCAAACCATGGTACGTTCCTATATGCATTAATCGGAACACCTGTTGTTGTAGATACCACGTAGAATATGAATATTATTATGACACATATAAACATATATTTTGTGATTTGCATACTAAAATTCTGCAAGGCTGCAATGAATCCACATTACCACTGAATGCATCAAGAGACTTTATCCACAACATCATGTGTCCAAGGCCCTAAGGACAAAAATATTATGAAAAATCATGTCTATATGGGACATGTTCTAGGTGCAGTGGGTTTTCTCTTTTGAACCATTGCATTCATGAAATCAAGGAGCACAAATTTGGCAGGATGAGCGTGGAGATGCAGAGCTTCAAGTACGTAACCTATCAATTAGACAGTGCCAGGGAAAGTAAAAAGATTGCATTGGTGAAGTCATAGGTACAAATGAATATTGCATATTTTTCATATTACACGTTCAATTTATTGCATATACATTTTTCCAAAGGCCACATTGTAATATTTCCCTTGTTTTCATGGTAACAGGTACTGGTATGTGACCCCTTGATGGAGTTCTATGAGAAAATAGAGCAGTATGTTCAACATGTGCATGCAGCGCGATGGAAAGATGAGTAGTACAGAAAATGCAGGGACACATTTCCTGTTGGAACCATAGTGTCAATTGTGGATTTTGCATAAAATTACACCCTTCAGCCACAAAATGAAATCCAGAGTCAATACTACCATTCAGACCAAGTCAACATCATGGTACATATTATGTATAGGCATGGGCTAGAGAGCAGCAAGGATAAGAGTATAATACTGAAGGAGACAAACTTTTACATAAGTGATGATAGAACCCATGATCTGCATTATGTGCAACATTGTTTTTGAATTTTCTATGATCAGTTGAAGGAGAGAGATATACAGATGGATCAACATTGGATATGGTCAGATGGTTGTGTGGGCCAGTTCAAAAATGCTTGAGTATTCCAATGGATGAGTAATTTGCATAAGACTTATAATGTGCCGCATATCTGGAATTATTTTGAGACAGGGCACGACAAAGGAGAGCATGATGGGGCCGATGCATACATCAATACTGCACTACGAAGGGAAGAGGTGAGGTTTGACAGGGAACCTCATATCCGAGATGCATAATCCATAGTTCAATGGTTCTCTGCAACAATGTCAAACCGAGCAAGAGATCAACAAACATCATCAATGGTAGGACGTGTGGTAAGAAATTTTTGGTGACTGGTTGACATAGATCGATCACGTTCCTATAGTTGCAGTACAGTACAAGGAATGCGTGGATTTCATTCAGTTTGAAGCTCAAACAACCCCTTATTTGAAATATGGACGTGAAATCTTGCATGCTTTTGCATCCCTTGCAGCAGTGGCGAATGGGATGAATGCGAATGCATGGACTGGGTTGATGAATGGGATCATGTTTCACTTGCAGTAGACCAACGTGCAGTTGTTGAAACAACCCAGTTAGAGGAGGATCAGTCAGCGATTTCGACAGACTATGACCATATATCAAATCTTGTACAACCAGGACACATATACACAGTTGTTGCCCCGAAAGACGATGAATGGGGCAGGGATTATTGGTTGGCACGGTGCAGCCAAGGTAAGCAAACCCTCTAGGCATCATTAATCGACGATGAAGGCATTTAATTATTGGCTTGATGGTGGTTAAGGGGCAATATCTTACACTAGATGGGATGTCAAAAAAGACTATTGGGCATGTATTCATGGATTACAGACCAGGTTTAGTGGTGTATCACTTCACAAACTTGATTGTTGGCACAAACATCCATCTTCAAATAATGTCAAGCAAGAGCTCAACCAAGGTACGCTACTACCTGCCTCATTCAGAGCACGAGAGATTGATGGAGACGATTAGCAACAGAGAGGATCCAGATGGATTTATTGAATAAGGCCAATCAGCTTTACATAAGAGAAAGAATTGCATCAATGAATGTTATGTTCTACGTCGAGGTATGTGTAGTTTTATGTTATTTTGTTGGTACATGCATACATGTCTTTTCCATACATACATGCATACATACATATAGATACATCCATCTTCCATGTCATCATTTCACCCTTTGTCATTAATGTTTAGAAACCTAATCTATCCCTAGAAACTTAGTCTAGCCCTAGAAGCACTAATATAACCCTACAAACCTAATCTAGCCCTAGAAATCCTAGAAAGCTAAACTAACCCTAGAAACACTAATTTAACACTAGAAAACTAAGCTAGAATACTATAAAACTAATCTAGTCCTAGAAACCTAAACTATCCCTAGAAACACTAATCTAACCTAAACTAGCCCTACCACTTCCCTCATTTGGTATGAGAGAAGTTGCTTTAGACCTAGCTCACCCATGTCAATGCTTGAGTTTTTGGAGGTCGACCTCCCACCCCACATGCCCTCTTCAACATTTTTTGTTCTCTTCGTTTTGTGCCCACCCAAACTTTTTTCATGCTTTGGGTACCTTGAGGTATATCCCCAACCCCCAAAACTCTTATATTATGTTGATTATGTTGGTTATTGGATTCACCCAACAAAATTATATTTAACAATACACATATTCATAGATTTGGTTCCCCATGCTCAATGCTCATCCAAATCTAGCTAGATTTTGGGATTTTCCCCTTATCCAAGCATCGTGTCATCAACCTAGGGTTTCCACTAATATATTCTAACTAGATACTAGAATCTCCTTGACCAAATTTGATAGACAAATGAATAGATATATTCTAGACGCATAGATATGTATCCTAACAATTTATTTTAAAACACAATCGTTTATGGTTGAAGATTGATGCTTGATTCATATAGATAACCACTTAGAGGGACTTGTCATCATCATCATCAACATCATCATCACCATCATCATCATGAACAACATCATCATCATCACCATCTTCATCATCATTGTCATCTCTAGGTTCCTTGTCAACATATTCATCACCATCATCATCATCATCAACATCATCATCAACATCTTCATCATCATCATCATCATCGTCTTCATCATCATTGTCATCTCTAGTTTCCTCGTCAACATCTCTATCATCATCATCTTCTTCATCATCATCATATTCATCACCATCTTCATCACCATCTTCATCACCATCATCATCAACATCTTCATCATCATCACCATCATCATCATCATCAAAATATTCATCATCATTGTCATCTCTACGTTCATCATCAACATCTCCAGCATCATCATCTTCATCATCATCATCATCATCACCATCATCATTATCATCAAAATATTCATCATCATCACCATCATCATCAACATCTACATCATCATTGTCATCTCTAGGTTCCTCATCAACATCTCCATCATCATCAACGTCTTCATCATCATCACCGTCATCGTAATCATTAACATCTTCATCATCATTGCATCTGTAGGTTCCTCATCAACATCTCCATCATCATCATCTTCTTCGTCATCATCATCATCATCATCTTCATCACCATCACCATCATCATCAACGTCTTCCTCATCATCCACATATTCATCATCATCACCACCTTTATCATCATTGAATTATCTAGGTTCCTCATCAACATCTCCATCATCATCATCTTCATCATCATCATCATCATCTTCATCACCATCACCATCACCATCAACGTCTTCATCATCAGCACCATCTTCTTCATCATCATTGCCATCTCTAGGTTCCTCATCAACATCTCCATCATCATCATCATCATCATCATCATCATCATCACCATCACCATCATCATCAATGTCTTAATCATCATCACCATCTTCATCATCATTGTCATCTCTAGGATCCTCATCGACATCTCCATCATCATCATCTTCTTCATCATCATCATCTTCATCACCATCACCATCACCATCACCATCATCATCAATGTCTTCATCATCATCACCATCATCATCATCATCAACATCTTCATCGTCATTGTCATCTCTAGGTTCCTCATCAACATCTCCATCATCACATCTTCATCACCATCATCATCATCGTCATCACCATCACCATCATCATCAACGTCTTCATCATCATCACCATCTTCATCATCATCACCATCTTCATCATCATTATCATATCTAGGTTCCTCATCAACATCTCCATCATCATCATCGTCATCACCATCACCATGACCATCATCATCAACATCTTCATCATCATCACCATCATCACCATCACCATGACCATCATCATCAACGTCTTCATCATCATCACCATCATCATCATCAATGCCTTCATCATCATCACCATCATCATCATGATCACCATAAGTGCCTGGTCGACGATTTTGCAAATTTGACCCCAATGTGCATAAATTGCACACTCTCGTACTGAGCAAAACCCTAGTTTCCAAAATGGACGTACAATATGACACCTGGGCCACGAGACCAAAGGAGAGGGGCACCCCTACCACTATCCCGATGTCCTGAATCTAATGGATTCGACGGTTTTTCGATCCGAGCCACCGTCGTCATTCTACGGCTTGTTCCGTCTCGCATCCAAAAGGCCTTCAGGGACACCTGCTGGATACCTACCGGGGGCATATAATTCCAACCATGCAACAAAACCAGGTTCTGGGGAGTCCTTCATGTGTGTCTAGGAAGGCTCCAGCTGGGAACGCTAGCCATAGGTGCCCGGTCGACGATTTTGCAAATTTGACCCCAATGTCCAAAAATTGCACACTCTCGTACTGAGCAAAACCCTACTTTCAAAGATGGACCTACAAGATGACACTTGGGCCATGGGACTGGAGGAGAGGGGTACCCATAGCACTATCCCGATGTTCTAAAACCAACAGAGTCAACAGTCTATCGATCCGAGCCACAGTCGTCATTCTATGGCTCATTCTGTCTCGCATCCAAAAGGCCTTTAGGGACACCTGTTGGATACCTGCCGGGGGCATAGAATTCCAACTGTGCGACAAAAATGGGTTCCGGGGAGTCCTGCAAGTGTTTCTAGGGAGGTTCCAGCTGGGAACACTAGCCATAAGTGCCCGATCGATGATTTTGTAAATTTGATCCCAATGTGCAAAAATTGCACACTCCCGTACTGAGCAAAACCCTAGTTTCCAAAATGGATGTACAAGATGACACCTAGGCCACGAGACTGGAGGAGAGGTCCACCCCTAGCACTATCCCGACGTCCTGAATCCAATGGAGTTGATTGTTTGTCGATCCGAGCCACGGTCGTTATTCTACAGCTCGTTTCATCTTGCATCCAAAAGGCCTTCAGGGACACCTGTTGGATGCCTACCGGTGGCATAGAATTCCAACCATGCAAGAAAAATGGGTTCCAGGGAGTCCTGCAAGTGTGGCTAGGAATGTTCCAGCTGGGAACGCTAGCCATAGGTTCCTGGTCGATGATTTTGCAAATTTGACCCTAATGTGCAAAAATTGCACACTCCCGTACTGAGCAAACACCTAGTTTCCAAAATGGACCTACAAGATGACATGTGGGACACGTGACAGAAGGAGAAGGGCACTTGTAGCACTATCCCGATGTCCTGAATATAAGAGAGTCGACGGTTTTTCGATCCGAGCCACGGTCATCATTCTATGGCGTGTTCCGTTTCACATCCAAAAGGCCTTCAGGGACACCTATTGGATACCTGTCGGGTAGAACTCCACCCATGAAACAAAACCGGGTTTCGGGGAGTCCTACAAGTGTGTCTAGTGAGGTTGCAGCTAGGAACGCTAGCCATAAGTGCCCGGCCGATGATTTTGCAAATTTGACCCCAATGTGCAAAAATTGCATACTCCCGTATTAACCAAAATCCTAGTTTCCAAAATGGATGTACAAGATGACACCTGGGCCACATGACCGGAGGAGAAGGGCACCCGTATCATTATCCTGGCATCCTAAATCCAATGGAGTCAATAGTTTGTCGATCCGAGTCACAGTCGTAATTCTATGGCTCGTTCTGTCTCACAGCCAAAAGGCCTTCAGAGACACCTGTTGGATACCTGTCGAGGGCATAGAATTCCAACCATGCAACAAAACTGGGTTTCGGGGAGTCCTGCAAGTGTCTTTAGGGAGGTTCCAGTTGGGAACACTAGCCATAAGTGCCCAGTCGACGATTTTGCAAATTTGACCCCAATGTGCAAAAATTGCACACTCCCGTACTGAGAAAAACCCTAGTTTCCAAAATGGGTGTACAAGATGACACCTAGGCCACAGGACCGGAGGAGAAGAGCACCCTTGCCCTATCGCGATGTCCTAAATCCAATGGAGTCGACGATTTTTCGATCCAGGCCACGGTCTTCATTCTATGGTTCGTTCTGTCTCGCATCCAAAAGGCCTTCAGGGACACCTGCTAGATACTTGCCGGGGGGATAGAATTCCAACCGCGCAACAAAACTGGGTTCCGAGGAGTCTTGGAAGTGTGTCTAGGGAGGTTCAATCTGGGAATGCTAGCCATAAGTACCCAATCAATGATTTTGCAAATTTGACCCCAATGTGCCAAAATCACACACTCCTGTATTGAGCAAGACCCTAGTTTCCAAAATGGACGTACAAGATGACACATGGGCCATGGGACCGAAGGGGAGGCGCACCCCTAGCACTATTCCAATGTCCTGAATCCAACGGAGTTGACGGTTTGTTGATCCGAGAGACGGTCGTCATTCTATGGCTCATTCTATCTTGCATCCAAAAGGCCTTTAAGGACACCTGCTGGATACCTACCGAGGGCATAGAATTCCAACCATGCAACAAAACCGAGTTCCAGGGAGTGTTGCAAGTGTGCCTAGGGAGGTTCCAGCTGGGAACGCTAGCCAAAAGTTCCTGGTCGACGATTTTGCAAATTTGACCCCAATGTGAAGGCCATGCCAATCTTGCTCAAGGGGGGCATTTCTCATTCGGAGGCCCCCAGGCATGCGTAGCCACCATGAACAGGTCCACAATGGCCAAGTGGACCTGTGGGAGCCGACGAAATCCAAGTCCGCTCGTCGGTTTGGGTTCCGTGGCCCCGGAGCAAATCCTCAAAGTGTCCCTGAATGGCCCCAGGGTGCCCGACTAGAATTCCCGTAGAAGCCAAACGGAGGCTCCGTTCGCGAATCCATCAATTTCGGTGGGTCCGAAGCGCTGTTTTTTAGCTAGGGAATCCCCCATACCGTGCCTTGAAGACCTAGAAACAGTGCCAATGAGCCATCTCTGGAGCTATGGCTTTGCTTAGTCAGGGCCATTCCAAATTCGCTCAAGGGGGCCATTTCTAGTCCAGAGGCCCCCGTGCATGCATGGCCACTGTGGACACGTCCACAATGGCCACATGGACCTATGGGAGCCAATGGAATCCAAGTCTGCTCACTGGTTTGGGTTCCGTGGCCCCAGAGAAAATCCTCAAATTGTTCCTAGATGGCCCCAGGGTGCCTGACTAGAATGCCTGTGGCACCCAAACTGTGGCTCCATTTACGAATTTGTCGATTTTGGGTGGATTCGGGGCATCAGGTTTCAGCTAGGGGACCCCTCACACCGTGCCTCGAAGACCCATAAACGGTGCCAATGAACCATCTCCAGAGCTAGGGTTTTTCTCAGTGAGGGCCATTCCAAATTCGCTCAAGGGGGCCATTTCTCATCTAGAGGCCCTCGGGCATGCGTGGCCACCATGGACAGGTCCAAAATGGCCACATGGGCCTGTGGGAGCCGATGGAATCCAATTCCGCTCACCGGTTTGGGTTCCATGGCCCTGGAGCAAATCCTTAAAGTGTCCCTGAATGGCCCCGGGTTTCCCGACTAGAATGCCCGTAGAAGCCAAACCATGGCTCCGTTAACGAATCCGTCAATTCCAGTGGTTTCAGGGCGCTGAGTTTCATCTAGAGGCCCTCGAGTAGGCATGGCCACCATGGACAGGTGGATGTTTGGAAGGCCCCTTGCGGGCATTTCAAAGCACCATTACAGGCATAATCAAAAGGACCCTGCGGGCATTCTTTGAAGTACCCACTGCGGGCAGTTGTGGTGTATTGCGGCCATATTAATAAGGGCCTGTGGGCATTTACCTGAGACCATTGCATGCATAATCCAAGAACAATACAGGCATGTGTTGATGGCCCTTGCAGGCATCAAAGTGGAGCCCACTGCGGGCAATTTTAAGAGTGCATTGCGGGCATCCTAAGGGCATATGTGTGTCTCACATTTTATATTATGAAAGGATAGAAGGTGACATGGCATGAAATTAAAATTAAATAAGGTGACATGGCATGGCCATAGTTAAATAAATCATATTTGATTTATTTAATCATCTTAATGATAAAACTATAAATAGAAGACAAGTTTCATAGAAGACACGAGTATAAATAGAAGACATTTTTCATTTTTAAGGAAGCAATGTGTGAAGATTTTGGGAGATTGAGGAGAGCTTGATGAATATGGTTGTCTATTATTGTCATTGATGACAACATTAATGAAAAATTTTAAGCTTACAAAACACATGGCAGCAAAGGTTGATTTGGTGGACAAAGTGATGGGCATTGGAGCCATTGGCACACCTATTGAGCCAAGAGTCAAATGACCCATATTGTGGTAATTTGAAGATGATTTGGACAAGGAGAGTACATGGAAAAGATAACTTGGATGACATGGTGACAAATGGAAAAGCATCAATAGCACACATGGAATTGGTCAAGCATAGGAAGCGCAAGCAAACATTGGATGGTAGTCTAAGGATGAAGGACATAGCGGGCATCACCAAAACCCCAGCAGTGGGCTCATCATTGGTCAAGTAAGAATGATAGATTTTTGAAATTTCTCTCCCATTTCTATAATCATTAGAGGTCTAGGATGCCTAAAGTGAACATGAACAAATGTTTCTAGTTTTATTAGGTTTTCATGTTTTATAAGGTTTCATTTTTGTTTGGTTGGATTATATGAATTTATAGCTCTCAAATAATTTAGACAATATTATAAACACAACTATAAAATCCGATGATAATATGGTAATTACTCAGTGCTAATTTATTTGTAATTACTAAACACAAATTGCTTGTAACTAGATCTAATTATTCAAAGTAAAGAAGTTACCTGTGTGTATGGTGCCATAATCTCCTCTGCTGCTTCCATGGCTCGATCTAGGTCAAAGGAACCGATGTCCTCCCACCTGGGGGATGGAGACTCAGCCCTGAATAACTATACATTCAAATAAATAAATTCAACAATGTGTAATTCAAAGTTAAATATATTAAACAATATGATATCAAATAAAATACAACAAATACTTGAACATTAAATAAAACAATACTTAACCTGCTCCATGTAGCTCTTTGTGGCATGCTGCTGCGTAGGAACATAGCAAGAATGACCACAGTGAGAACAATAATGTGTCGTTCTTCCAGTAGAACTAGAAGGCCCCACCTGGGTTCCACCTATACCCGGCATGTCCCGGCCACCACCCATAGACCGTGCAGTTGTGTCTTTCTGATCGATGTCCTCCCGGCTCTATGAAGACATAGCCACAAATGTGGTATGTCTAAGCGAATGACGTGTGGCATGTCTAACTGAGTCATAAATCTCATCTAGGCTGCTACCAAACTTGGGTGGCTGAGGAGGGGGTTTGGCTCTCTCCTGGGTGCAAGAGGTCCTCTAAGTGGGTTGTGGTAGTCCTGAGGTCGATCTTGGGTAGAGCCAAGACCGACACCCTGAAACTCAGTGATGCCAAAATAGTTGACATGGTAGCCTAGCTCAAACTCAACCCACAATTTTTGAAGGAAATACTGTGGGACCTCCAAATTGTTGCACAAGGGCCTGTCAAACACCATAAACCATCTCTTTCTCTAGTTATCTCACCATGGTTGGTAAATACACCAATCCATGCAAACCAGTCTCTTCCTCACATCTACAGGCTATCCTGTCGAGGGAACTATGAATTTGCTATACAACTGGGCTTTGGTGATGTTGAGGTCTTTTATCTGTTCTTTGGACATCCCAATGGAGTAGTGTTCCCTCATTCGAGCCCTGTACTGGATCAGATTTGTGCTCTCACTGTGTGTAATGTTGATGGATTCAATAATGTTTTGCAATGATGAAGCCAAGGAAACCCGAGAGGGTTCCTTGGTGCTCTTCAATTCATCGCTTAATACCCTTAATTCATTTAAATCTTGGTGTAATTGATCTTTGGGGTTTTCATTCGGTTCATTGTCTATTCCAATGTTATCTTCTGAAGGTTGGGTTTCATTGGTTTCATATGATGGTTCAGGTGTGTTTGTCATGTTGTTAGGTGTAGATGGCATGGAATGAAAATTTTCTGGTTTTTTAATGGATTGTAAATTTTTTTAAAATTAAAATTGAAATGGAAAACAAAAAAAAAACAAAAATAACAACAAATAGAAGGTTCGTTGACCACCTTCCTGGAGGCAACGTTGGCAGGGTGGTGGAGGTTCTAAGTGTTGGCATTGAAGAAATCGTTTAGTGCTCCACAACGCTCTCACGGGGGTGCTTGATGGCCGCTCTGTGCTTGCGGGTTTGTCGAAAATGACAAACCCGTGCTCTATTTTTTTTATAAAAAAATAGGGGCGCACATTCGTCATTAACGTGTGTGTGCACTTTTGTGCGTACGTGTTAATGACGCGTGCGCGCACCTTTTGTCCATGTTGACTCAACCAAATGGACGTTTGACATTGCCAAAGCCGGGATGCGTGCGCGTCACTTTTGCTTTTCTGCTTGCACACTGTTATTGTGGCCCTTTTGGGTACCCGCTTCGTGTGGGTACCCGTATATATACATGCCTCTAAGGCATTAAGTTGATATCCTCAAGGTGTATCATTGTACTTTTTACAAAATGTATACACAATATTTTAAAAATATATATATACATTTTTTAGATGTGTCTTGTATGTGTATTTGAACTAATATGTAAGAAAAATGCATTTAAAAAAAAACATAACATACATGTATTAAAAAACATATGCACATTTTGTTTACACATAACCTTGCTACAAATTAAGTAGAAATGGATATGGAACAAATGAGTAGAGAATGTGAATTGGGGACTAAATTATTCTTTAATTCTCATAAGCTATGCACATGGTCATAAACAACCATAGAGGCCATGTATATGGAATATTTGGCCCATGAGTATAACATGAATTCTATTATGAAGTTTTGTGTACCATGAATAGGTTTTAGGGATATGTTCATAGTATAAGGAGGAACATTAGTGTATTAGGGTAAAAAAAATGATTTTATAGCTCACAAGACATTCATAGGTTTCCAAACCATAACACATGCTCTTTATAGGAAATCATTTTCCTAGAGTATAATATGGGTGTCATTATGAGGATGTGTGCACCATTGATGGGTCTCGGGGTCATGTCCATGGTATGAGAAGTAAATACAACATTTTAGGGCCCAAAATGTGCTTTTAGGGTTCATGGGCCATGCTTAAGATCTCAAACCACCACAAAAGACTTGCAAAGAAAATGTATGGCTCATAAGTATAATATGCGTTCCATTGAAGGTTTTTGTGCATTAAGGATGGGTTGCAAGGTCTTCGCCTTGTCTAAGAAAAAGAGAAAGAGGTAGGAGGAGTTGAGGAGAATGAGGAAGAGGAATAAATCGAATAAAAGAAAGAGGAGGAGATAAGCCCAATCCTCTCATTTTTCAATTCCTCCTACCTCCTCTTCTTCTTTTTCTCCTTATATTCTTAGTTTTCTTTTCCTCCTCCATCCTTTTCTTCTTCCCATTCTCCTTCCTCTTCATCTTTTTACCAAGTGATCCCCCCTAGTTTTGTACAAATATTCCTTCTTACTCCTCTTTTTCCACAAAATCTTCCTTTCTTCCACTTTGTCTCCTCTAGCTCCTCCCTTCTTCTTTCTCTTCCTCTTCTTATCATTATCTTCTTCCATTTTTATCTCATCATCTCTTTATTCCTCTTATGGATCTATCCGTAAGAGTGCACTAATCCCACCACGGGTGGTTTCTATTGCATCCATGGCAACCAAACATCATTTTAGGTTCAGTTTACTGGCTGTACAGAGTGCCATGAATGTTACTTCCTCATGGACTCATGAATGATTTTAGGTTCAGTTTACTTACTATCTATTCAAATTTGTTTATTATCATTCAAGAGTGAAGTAGAAACCTTCTTTACCACAAAACATGTAGTCATCGTTTAATGAAAATAGTGATGGGACTAGGCAAATTGATGAAATCTATGGAGGCCCTTCATTGTCATCATCCTCTGCTAGCTCCAATGATATCTCTGACAGTCCATGGGTTCAAGGAATTTTGTATGTGTGTGGATCACCATCATGTATTTGGAAAAGGGTAAATATAACTACCAATGTAGAATCACAACCAAGATTAAATACTAGTTTTTCACAACCAAGATTTTTGTGTACTTCAGGAATATGACTCAGGAAAATTTGTGATTCATTTATATATGCCACTATGTGGAAAATTTGAGTAAATCTTCTTTTATGATATTATGGGAAACCGCTCATGTCGATTGTCTTAACACGGGTTATCTTTGCTCTATCCTTTATTCTAAATTGGCCACCTTTACCCTTCTTTTGTTGTGGCTAATTTCCAACACTGAACTTTTTCTTACCCTTTTGTCAAATTTTATGCTAAATCTTGATGACATAACAACAAGTGGCTTTCAATGAAGAGATGTCCAAAAACTCCATTTTTGTTTGGATGTATCTATATAGACCATTGTGATATTTGAGAAACTAGTGCCGCTTAGAGTCCTTTATACCTAGCTTTGCATGCAATACAAAAAGTTGTTGTACTACAATACAATCTCATCTTTACCTAGGCATAATGTTGTCCATCTCATGTATTGGTCGTCATAGTTTCCCACAAGGTAATATTTCTCATTGACGGTATTAAAAAAACCCCCCTGAGTGGATTCTATCACATATGTTTCAAAACCATCTCCAATGCATTGGAAACAATAAAAATCCCACCAATGTTTAACATGAGGAAGGGACTTTAAGAGTGAGAAACTAATCTTCTCACTATTGGAAAAGTTGAGAACAAAGAAAAGAAATAATCTTCTTGTTAATCCAACCATCTCTCCAAAGTTTCTATATCTGTCTTCTATTCAAACATAGTGATATCAAAATTAATTTGTACCTTGAAGAGTGTCATTAATTAAAATAATTGCTTGTCAAAGGTGCCTTCATCACTATTCGAAGTCACCATACGGTTTGGGTCAAATGATCTATGATTTTGTTCTTTTATCGCTGAAATGTTCATGGAGCAACATCTTTATAAAAACTCCTACTCCGTCTTTCTTTAGTTTTTCCACCATTTGAGGTACCTTGGGCCATCAATGAAGATCTTCACTAGGCTCGGTTAGCTCAAGGCCTTGTCAAGGACATATATTTTCTCTAGTTGCTCCTTTTTAGGTTTTTTTTTTTTATCTTGTTGAAAATAGAATTTACTAAGCTAGATTGCTTACCTGTTAGATGCTGAAATCTAAAAAATGGCATGACAAAATGCATTATCAAAATTATTAAGCTAGATTTCATACTTGTTAGATGCTAAAATCTCAAAAAATTCATGACAAAATGCATTTTGAAATTTATTATACCAAAAAACTGCAAAAAATGTTAGTGTGGAGAGCATTTTGGAAATAACTTTGGACAACTACATAATTAATTTTAAATATTTTTATTAATTTTCAATTTAAATATTTTTATACTATTTTTACAGCTTAATACACATTTTTAAAGCTTAATACATACGAGATTAAGATAATCAATAAGAATAAATATTTGTTAATTACACAAGATTGTTACATTATTATTTTTAGTAATTGAATGCATAATGTAATCATAAAAAGTAGAAACCAGATTTTAACATTTCCTTTGTGTGTGTCTGTTCCATCTTTTCAAATTCCAACAAGTTCATCCAAACACCAGAAAGATCAAACCCAAGCTATAAATAGAACGAACCTTCATGGAAATTTTTCACGGGGCAGATGAACTTCAATGGAAAAGTTATAAAGTAACGGTTAAGAAAATGATAGTACTGCATCTAATTGTTAGCATTTTAAATTCATGCAAAAGATGACTATACATAAGGAAATACGCGATTTAGTGTAAACATGCTAAATAGGTGTCAGAAGTAAAGATACATCCTTTCAATTTGGGATTCAAATATTAATTAAATTTAAATTTATATATTTAGAGGATTTTGAAATGCTCTAAAGAATATTATGTACAAAGAGAGCTCTCGTATTATTTGGAACTTTAACCTGACCAAATGGCAATATGCAGTAATTTAAATGTAAAGTTAGAAGCAAGCATTAACTAAATTTAAATTTATATATTTAGAGGATTTTCAAATTTCTTAAAGAATATTATGAACATAGAGAGCTCTCATATTATTTGTAATTGATTCCGTTGTTGGAGGTTAGTTAAAAGTTTTAATTTTGGAATTTTTAAAGTAATTTTTGTTAGAAATTTATAATAATTTTGTTGGACATTAGTTAAAAGTTTTAATTTTGGAATTTTTAAAATAATATTTGTTAGAAATTTATAATAATTTTTTTTAAGTTATGATTTTTCATGGTTTAAATTGTATTTTTTATTATAAAGATAAATTAAATCATTAAATACTAAAACAATTTAAAAAACCTAAATATATTTAAAAAATAAAACATTTATAGTATTCTATCTCGTATTATTCGGAACCGTAACCCGACCAAATGGCAATAAGTAGTAATTTAAATGTAAAGTTAGAAGCAAGCATTAACTAAATTTAAATTTATATATATATATAGGATTTTCAAATGTTCTAAAGAATATTATGTACATAGATAGCTCTCGTATTATTTGTAATCGATTCCGTTGTTGGAGGTTAGTTAAAAGTTTTAATTTTGGAATTTTTAAAGCAATTTTTGTTAGAAATTTATAATAATTTTTTTTTTAAGTTGTAATTTTTCATGGTTTAAATTGTAATTTTTTTATTATAAAGATAAATTAAATCATAAAATACTAAAAAAATTTAAAAACCAATTTTTTTTTTTTAAATAAAACATTTATAGTATTCTATCATTGAATAGTATTTCATAGTGTGTTTGTTTTTACATTTGTAAAGAAATAAAAGTATCAACTTCAAAAAATTTCATCCTTTTTATCAAATGGATATCGTCCAAATTATAATTTACACCTTATAAAAAAAGAGAGAAATGCAAGATTAAATCATACTTTATTGTTAATTGTTATTTTGGTTTATGATATAACTATGACCTAAATGAAACAAGCAAGCATGGTAGTTTTTGGGTTGTTTGAACTTTGAAAATAAAATGGTTTGTATTTATGTTTTTAATAAGAACCTTTTTATGATTAAAAATAATAATTCATCAAAGAAGTGATTTACAAATTGTAATATTATATGTTGCATCGCATAATATTGATATTCATAATATGTATACACTTTTACCAATTCAATGTGTGTTGATATTCATAATATGTGTATACACTTTTATATGTTTACACTTTTACCAATTCAACTATGTGTTGCGTCGCATAATATTGATATTCATAATATGTATACACTTTTACCAATTCAATTATGTGTTGTGTCGCATGATATTCATATTCATAATATGTTTATACACTTTTACCAATTCAATTATGTGTTGCGTCGCATAATATTGATATTCATAATATGTTTATACACTTTTACCAATTCAATTATGTGTTGTGTCGCATAACATTGATATTCATAATATGTTTATACACTTTTACCAATTCAATTATGTGTTGTGTCGCATAATATTGATATTGATATTATGTTTTTACACTTTTATATGTATACACTTTTACCAATTCAATTATGTGTTGTGTTACATAATATTAATATTCATATATACACGTTTACCAATTCAAACGTGTTGTGTTGCATGATATTGATATCATAATATGTTTATACACTTTACCAATTCAATTATGTGTTGCGTCGCATAATATTGATATTCATAATATGTTTATACACTTTTAGAAATTCAATTATGTGTTGTATCGCATAATATTGATATTCATAATATGTTTATACACTTTTACCAATTCAATCATGTGTCGTGTCACATAATATTGATATTCATAATATGTTTATACATTTTTACCAATTCAATTATGTGTTGTGTCGCATAATATTGATATTCATAATATGTTGAAAAAATGAAAGTTCTAATGCATTCATCAAAATAAAAGTTTAATTAGTTAATAATATATAGACTAATAATAAAAAAATTCAATTGTATAATTAATTTAAATATCATTATAGATACAATGTGAAATTTGACGTTCATCAAAGTTTATGTCGCATTGTGATGTTTATCAAGGGTTTACGTTGCATTGTGGCATTTATCAAGGGTTATGCCGCATTGCAACAATGCCCATGATGTGAAATTTGATGCCAACAATTCCCAAGATGTGACACATTAATAATGTGACATTCGAAATTCATCGAGCGCTATCTTACATTGTGATGTATATCAAGTGTTATGTTGCATTGCGGCATTCGACAAGGGTTATGTCGCATTGCGACATTGAACAAGGGTTATATGTTCATCAAGCGTTAGATGCGACATATTCACAATGTGAAATTTGGTGTTCATCAAGGTTTATGTCGTATTGTGATGTTTATCAAGGGTTGCGTTGCATTGTGGCATTCATCAAGGGTTATGTCGCATTGCAACAATGCTCAATATGTGAAACATATGGAGACACAACCCAAGTTGCGACATATTCACAATGTGAAATTTGGTGTTCATCAAGGTTTATGTCACATTTTGATGTTTATCAAGGGTTACATTGCATTGTGGCATTCATCAAGGGATATGTCGCATTGCTACAATGCTCAATATGTGACACATATGGTGACACAACCCAAGATGCGACATATTCACAATGTGAAATTTGATGTTCATTAAGGTTTGTGTCGCATTGTGATGCTTATCAAGGCTTATGTTGCATTGTGGCATTCATAAAGGGTTATGTCGCATTGCGACAATGCCCAAGATGTGAAGTTTGACTTTCATTAATGTTTATGTTGCATTGTGATGTTTATCAAGGGTTGCGTTGCATTGTGGCGTTCATCAAGGGTTATGTTGCATTATGACAATGCTCAATATGTGACACATATGTGACACAACCCAAGATGCGACATATTCACAATGTGAAATTTGGTGTTCATTAAGGTTTGTGTCGCATTGTGATGTTTATCAATGCTTATGTTCAATTGTGGCATTCATGAAGGGTTATGTCGAATTGTGACAATGCCCAAGATGTGAAATTTGACGTTCATCAAGGTTGATGTCTTATTGTGGTGTTTATCAAGGGTTACATTGCATTGTGGCATTCATCAAGGGTTATGTCGCATTGCGGAAATGCCCAATAT
The DNA here is from genome assembly GCA_027924585.1 of Larix kaempferi. Classification (NCBI taxonomy): domain Eukaryota; kingdom Viridiplantae; phylum Streptophyta; class Pinopsida; order Pinales; family Pinaceae; genus Larix; species Larix kaempferi. The sequence goes on from BSBM01000437.1 coordinate 26,361,530, forward strand.
GTGACACATATGTCGACACAACCCAAGATGTGACATATTCCCAATGTGAAATTTGACGCTCATTAAGGTTTGCATTGTGGCGTTCATCAAGAGTTATGTCGCATTGCGACAATGCCCAAGATGTGAAATTTGACGTTCATCATAGTTTATGTCGCATTGTGATGTTTATCAAGGCTTATGTTGCATTGTGGCATTCATCAAGGATTAGATGAGACATATTCACAATGTGAAATTTGACGTTTATCAAGGCCCGTGTTGGATTGCAACATTCCTTCATGGTCATGTTTCATTATGGTTATGTTACGTAATATCATATTGTGACATTCATCAAAGTATTATCATTATATATAAAAATTATATTATTATTTAATTAAATATTGAATTACAATTAATTAAGTAATTATTATATTTTTTAATATTTTTTTATGTTTTTATCATTTATTAATAATATTTATTAAAATATAATTAAATAATAGCTTTTATAATATATTAGTATATTATAAATAATTAAATTATTTTATTTTATTAAAAATCATTAAAAAAAATTTATTAACGTGTCAAATATATCATAATGTTAATAAACATCTCCAAAATATATCAAAATATTACACATATCTCCAATATTAATAAATTGATGATGTCAATTAATTATAATATAATAATTAATTATTTAAATATCAAATAATTATATAATATATTATTAATTTTTTAATTAATTAATTAATATTATTATTAAATAAATAACAATATTAATTAATTAATTAATTAATTAATATTATCATTCACTAAATTATTTTATAATTATTTTGTTTAATTACTTATTATAATGTTTAATTAAACAATATTATTAATCAAACAACTAAAATATGGATTTCATTAAAATCGTTAAATAATATTAATCTATTAATATTATTAATTAAATAATAATTAATTAACTAATATTATTATTAACTAAATAAGTATAACATGAATTAAATTATTTTATAATTATTATGTTTAATTAATTATTATAAAAAATAATCTTGTTTAATTAAACATTGTTATTAATTGAACAATTAAATTATGTTTTTCATTAATATTATTAAACAATATTATTCTATTAATATTTCGGAGATATGTGTATGCGTGTTCGAATACTTCGATAGGCGTAAATTGGGCACATACTTTTCATATTAATGTTTTTTCCCTATAATATATGTCCCATTTGCCTATCTTTGAACACATTAATAATATTATTAATGTGGTTGTTTCTAATTAATAACAGTTAAGAAAATGATAGAATTACATCTAATTGTTAGCATTTTAAATTCATGCAAAAGATGACTATACATAAGGAAATACGTGATTGAGTGTAAACATGCTAAATAGGTGTCAGAAGCAAAGATACATCCTTTCAATTTGGGATTTCTGCTCAAGCATGCTGGGGAAATTTGCTTAATACTATGGATATTTCTCACGATATTTCTGCTCAAGCATGCTATGACATTTTGCTTATTGCACCACCTATTCTGTCAATCTGTGTTGTCAGTTTATCCTCAAAATTGATCCATGCAGCTTCGTAGGTCTGCATCCTACCAAAGAGATTTATCTCCTTCAGATATTGGGCTGAGATGATGTTAACTTCCAGCTATGTGCAAGCTTCTCCATGATGTATATTGACTTGATTTCATTGTAAAAGGAAGTGAAATATTCAGAGATCACTCATTCCTGATTAAACCTACAGGTGGAAAAGCGCCATTCATGAAATCCTATGCAATCTCAACATTATATATAGAGCTAAAGATTGCAAGTACACATAACATTTAACAGAAATGCCATTGAGAGATATTGTTTCCAGCTGTGTGCAAGCTTCCCCGTGATGTATAACGACTCGATTTCACTGTAAAAAGAGAAAAAGTATGAAAATTGTTGACGAGGGTACAGAGGACCATGCCTGCCCAGTGCTTGGAATTGGTATTGCAATATAAATAGATAAAGGTGTGGGCATTCGTTTAAGCTGAGTTTGGAATTTTCAGTCAATTACATACCTAACCTAATCGACCCGGTCAGAAATCAACAATGACTGCAGCTAATGATGTGGTGACTTGAATCTCGAACTCGTGCCCAGTTACCATTTTCCTTCAAAACTATCTGCACAGGTCAAAGGTAGTAGGGATCGTGCGTTCAGGAATCTGGGTTCTTGTTCATGGTGTGAAAATAGCATGGAAAAGAGGAAAAAATGTGTATAGACATTCATTGCCCATGCAATAGGGTTCGAAGGGGCTAGCCACGTTGAAAGTGGATTCCATGCACCCAATGCAGGAAGGTGGCGAAAAAGCTGGAGTAGTTCGGGTCACTATAAAAAAGATGGAGGAGTTTGGGTCCACGTGCTCGTAAACAAGCTCAGTTCCAGTTAATGGAATTGGGAAAAATCCATGAACAATAACTCTCCTTTTTGCTTTTTATCCATTGGAGGATTTCTGCTGCACACTCTGTCTTTTTGTTTTGAGGATTGACTATATAGTCACTCAAAATTTTCTGTGTGGACTTTTTGGATATTGTTGTCATCTTCCTCTGATGGACTAGTGTTGTAATTTTTGTTTTGATAGCTAGCTATATAGTCACTGCAATTTTTCTTTGTGGGTTCTTCGAATATTGTTATATATCTTGCTTTTGACCTTTTCTGACAGATGACTGGAGGTAGATAATCTTCCTCTATTGAATTGGTGGTTGTAATTTTTATAATTTTTTATGTTGAAATTTTTTTTCTCGTATCGGAAAAAAGAAATATTTGTGCTATGCGTATTTGATTTTTTTCATATTGTTTTATGATTTTTCATTTAATGTTTAATGTTTGGTATCCTTAACATAATTCTTTAGTCTATATTTTTGTCGATTTTTCCCTGTTTAGTATAATAACATATTTCTTGAATTTATATTTTGTTTTTGTCCCTTGACACGAATACATGATACTAGAATTTTTTATTACCCGTCCGTATCACTTTCGATTTTATGTCTCGCATTCTATATCCATGTACTAAACATAATTCTAGTGAGTTAAGGGTAATCATTCGATCCTCAAATGTTCAACATGTCCAAAAATTTAATTAGTTAAATTCCATTTCTAGTGAGTAGTTTGGGTGCATGTTTTTTGCCACAAATTTATATGTTTATGCTCATAAATTCATGGTATATGTTTATGCTCATATATTCATGGTTTTACTTTAACATAGGGAACACCACTTCACACTGACTACAATTGTTACTCGTGTGTGTAGTGATGGAATTTGATGGGCAAAATGATCGTCATGAGGCATTTTGACCGTCAAATATGGTTAAAAAATTTCGTTAACCATCTTATCATTTAAACGTATTTTTGAAGGGTAATAAAATTTCTAAAACGTTATTATTTTACTAGTATCATATTACTAGCATTATTAATATTTTTGATCTATATTTTCCAAATTAGAATTTCCAAATTCCAACCATACTTTCACTTAAGAAATAAAAAAATATATTAAATTAGTATTATTTCTATTCCTTTCTATTGCAAGTTGCATTGATTTTTCATAGAAAAAGAAAAGCTCATTTAACTCAATGTTTCCATTACTTTTTTTTATTTTTTCTATTATTACAATGAGCATATATACATACTATAAATTTCAGTCCGCGATCATCATTGTCCATTAGAGTATTAGACCATTGATTACAAATTTACAATTTACATTAACATTCTACTACTAGTATGCTGCAAGCCTACATGAACATCAACTAAATGACTTGAAGTTGGAAGATGGGACTCGAGATTTAGGACTCAAGAGTTTGAAGTTGGCGCAGCTGCATCTAAAGTCTGGGAGACATAAATTTGGAAAGCATTATCACGATTCACAGGTAATTCATGCGCGATCTTCTGGCATTTACTGGTTTATCTCATGATTTGAGTAATGTATATAGATTTAGATGTTGAAATTAAAATGGAAGACATGTTTTCTTTTGATATTAACAATAAACCTGAACAACTCCATGTATATTCTTTTTTATACATTCTTTTGTAATATAAGAATTATTTTCTGGAAAACTTCTGCGTTAAGACCACCGATTCGAAAAATCGTTACAATAATTTATTTATAGTGTTTGTGTGAACGACACACATGGCTTCCTCTGTGCCACTTTTAACCTACATGCTCCTTTGTTTTCCTTCCCATTACAGTCTCCTCCATATAGACTGTCATTGTTCTAGTAGTTTCTTTTACAATAAAACATAGTTGTAATATCCCTCTTCCATTTCCCAATGGAAGCAATACCCATTTGGGAACATCTAGATTCTGGAATGATTCTACTATTTTATTACCCTCACATCTAGATTATGGATACTTCTTCTCTTTTATTCATAGTGTTTAGCTGCGTCGAATCCAGACAAATTCCATCACTGGTCAATTGAACAGTTAACCTTATAAATTCCAACACTGCGTCGAATCCTTTAAGCAGGGATCATTAAACAAATAACCTTAATTATGGTCAATCAGAGCAACCTAATTATATGATAGGGTGGGGACGGACTTCAGAAATTGAGAGGATATGTCCAGTTTTATCACACTCTTGCCTTGAATATGCTCACTTAGTGAAACATTATACTTTGCTAGAACCTTTATCAGAGATATATTTTTTAATTGCCCCTGATTATGATAGTTTTATTCTAAATAGCTGGGATCTTCAGAGAGAGACATTACTGGATGGATATCTTTATTTATAGTGTTTGTGTGAATGCAAACGACACACGGGGATTCCTCTGCACCACTTTTACCCTACACACTCCTTTGTTTCCGTGAATCCTTCCCATTACAGTCTCTGCAATATACACATTTGTTGTTCCAATAGTTTCTTTTACAAGTAAAAATAGTGGTAATATCCCTCTTATGTTTTACCAATGGAAGCAGTACCCATTTGGTAACATCTGGATTCTGGAATGATTATGGAATGAGAAATGTTTGGACATTTATCATTCAGGAATGATTCTTCTCTTTTATTCTCATCCAGTTGGCTCCCTTATGTACAACTTCTTATTCAATGGAGATCTCTTAATAGCTAGAATCATATATCGCCACCATTCTTTGGTAATATATGCATGTATAAATATTGCAACATTTCCATCATCACTAGCAATTGAGAATGATTCAATCTATATACTGAGAAAACCCAAATTATGTTCATGGACATTTGTCTTCAAAATCCATGAGAACTATTTCTTATTCCCCTGCCCATGAGGTGGTACCATCCTTGGTGCACATCCTTCTCTTGTAATGTAGGAAAATATTACTTCTCCTGCACGTTCAGCTTTCTAAGTCTAAAATCTCTGTCTAATACCAAAACATATTCATGATTGACTTATGCACAATATTTCATGATCAATTAATTCATTATATTTCATGAGCATCCTTCATATGAAAAACATATTAAACATATAATAGGAGCACTCACTATCTCTCCTCCCATTAAGTATCTCTCCTCTTTCATAAAATCACTTACATATGTTTCATAATAACATAAGATGTATTAACATACTAATGGCATACCTTTTCACACCATCGAATCCCAATAAATACCAATGACTTTTGCAATCTTTTATGTATTGGATACTTCACCAAAAAGTGTTTTAATCACCAATATTTGATACTTGGCATATCTCATGCATAGTTTGCGAACTCCTTTGGGTCACCTTTCATTTGTAACATTATAAGAACTGGTATTTCTTCCTCAATCCATTATTAACTGGGCGATTTCTATTTGCAGCATCCCATTCAAAATTCAATGTATTGTCTTAAAGGAGATTCACATGTCACCGTTACCATGCTCTCAAGGAAACTGCAACTGGAATAATATGCCTTTGCAAATTGAGACTCATATTCCTCTGTATCAACGCCTAGCCAAATCTATTTTATTTCTTCCATAGTCAGTGCTAACTAGGAATTCAAGTCATAGATCGAGGAACAGAGCATTCGGTTAACTTACAAACATAATTACTTGGGCACGCCTTCCATCAATAACCTACCAATCAGTTGCAATTTCAACTTCACATAAAAAAATAATTCCAAGACAAAATGCCATACCAAGAAATTTACGAAAAAGGAATTACACCTTTTTATTCCAGTTTGCTCAATAATATCGCTTCAACACATGTAAATCACCTTACCAATTCTTCATGAATTGAAATATAATTCCCAAGTTGAATTCAACTTCATTCTATCTATACAGGTATTTCTTATGCATGTCTCGTCCACAGAAAATTACATGTACTCATCTCTAATTCTTAACTTAGGATCTATTCTCTTTGCATGATAGATCAATTCCAGTCACGTGTACAATCTACAAGGAAAATTTACTCAGAACGTCTCGGCCTTCTTCATACAGTCAATCCACACATCCGAGTGGTTCCTTTATAGGAATTCTCTAAATTCTTTGACAAACTTTCTATAGAAATTGGAATCTAAAACTGTTTCTACCCAATTTCATATGAACTGGAACCTCTTACCAAAGTTCTACCAAGCTCTTCCCTTAACTAAACTATTAGGATTCCATGCACAGGCTTAACTAATCTACAGCTAGTTAATATTCATAAAAAATGCCAGAATACAGTGTACACAAATAGTATAAGAGACAAGTACACAACAAATGATAACTCAAACCACTAATAATAAAGAGTTCCACTATGCATATAACTGTGTATATTTTCAGTAAATCACGTAATTATAATAAAAGAGAAAAATCTACTCATCACTACATATAACAGTGTGCATATTTTTACTGAATCAGTTGATTATAATTTAAAGCCAAAGACTATTTACCCTACTCACCAAAATAATTCAGCCAACAATGGAAAATCATTTATTATATGAACATTTATCAATATATGACTTTAAAGCTATGTCGGAAAGTCATTAAGAGTGCAAAATCTTATCACTCTTGTAAAAAGCTATGAACACAGAAATCACCCTAGAATTAAAAATATTTATATAAAAATGGTTTAAAAGGAAAATGAATTATAGATATTTATATAAAATTTGTATTAAAAAATAAAAATAAAAAATTATATAAATAGAATTTATATTTCATATTTATCTCTTTTTAATAAAAAAGATGATAAAATCATTAAAAATGACTAGAACTTTACAAGTCATAAATATAATCTAGACACATCGTAGAATAAATTGTTTTATTTTTAATTAAGTGAATTTAAAAATTATGAAGGTGATTTATCCACTTTTTCTATTTCAATTTTACTTAAAAACATTTTATCCTTAGTCTTATTGCTTTTATTATTATTGTTTCATGTGTAGGTAAATTATACAGCTAAAAATGCCTCCAAAAAAGAAGGGTCAAACAACTTTAGATAATTTTTTTGGATATTCTACAATGCCAAAACATAATGTTGGAAACACCTCAAATATTCCTGATTTGAATGATGAACTTAATGAAGACATAGATGAAGACTTTGTTGATGATTTAGAAATGTTTGGCCATGATGAGAACATTCAAGAGGGAAAATATTCTAGTCGACCAAAAAGGAAGACTTCCACTACCACAAAATGTGAATTTAGAGAAGAGTGGAAGTTAAAACACCCTTGGGCGTATAGTATAAATGTTGAAGAAGGAAAGACTCGCATGAATGTAAATTGTGTGAGAAGTATAAGGTTCAAGGTCCATGGGGTAGTGGAATTGGGTGCAATACAATTCAATATAATGATGTGATAACTCATTCAAAATTTATTAATCACCAAATATCTTTTCAGAGAAACTTGTATGAAATAGAAAGGTTGAAAAAACCTATTCTAGAACACTTAGTGAATATAGATGAAGCCAATAGGGATAGGGTGATAACCACCATGAAATTAGCATATTTCATTGCAAGAAAAGGCATTTCCATAGCTACATATGAAGATCTTTGTCAACTTCAAATGCATTTACAAACACCTAATATGCCTTCTCGAGTGGAGTATTCTTCCTACATAAATAGGAAAGATGCAATTGAGTTTGTTCATTCTATCTCAGATTACCTTGAAGAGGTACAAGTTAAAATGATGTTGGATAGTCCATTTTTCTCTTTCATGTTGGATGAGAGTACGGATCGTGGTTTGGAACAACATATTGTTGTGTACTCAACATTTTTAGATTCAAAAGGATTAGGCCCTCGAATCTCACAAATTATGAAACTTATTAGGGTGCATGATGGAAAAGGAAAGATAGTATATGATACAATCACCAATCTGAAATAAATAAAAAAGTTAAAGAATGAGAAACTGATAGCAGTTTCTACTGATGGTGCATCATCGATGGTTGGAAATGAAAATGGGTTTGTTTTATTACTAAAAAAACACCTACCAAATCTGATTGTTACCCATTTCATTGCTCACCGTGAGGCACTTGCAGCTTCAGATGCTTCAAAGAAGATACCATAATTCTTATATGTTGAGAAATTAGCAAACAAAGTGTATCCATAGGTTGGGAATTCAGGAAAGAGAAATAATGAGCTCATTTCTTTATTAGATGTAATGGAGTTAGAATCCTTAAAGGTTCTGCAAATCCATGGGATTTGAAGGTTACCTAGGGGTTAAGTAGTTGAAAGAGTTGTTACATTGATGCCTTCTATACTGAGTTTATGGAAAAAGGAAAAAAAGAACTCATGGTACCACAAGGCAAGGATTTTCTCTGTTCAATTTTGTTTGAATATGCTCGTTGATGTTTTGATGGAGTTAAATAAGCTAAAAAAAATTCCAAGAGGATAATGTGGATGTCACATCTCTTGGAATATCCATTGACCATACATTAAATACTCTTAAAAGAAATTTTTGCATGTCAAACTCTTTTGCAGAAGGCACAATTCATCTTTCTAAAATTTTGAAAGATTCAACAGATGGATTCCTTCAAACTGTTGATAAAGAGGGAACAAATCATAGACATGATTTATTGTATATTCCAATCCAGGATGAACAAATGCCACAACCAATGGTGAATTGCATTGATGGATCCCTTGAAAGTTGCAAACAACTTACAAGGAATTATGTTCAGGCATTGGTTGATAGTTTCAATTCAAGATTTCCGGATCTTCATCTTTTTAATGCACCAAGAATATTTAGCCCTTGTCATTATCCTTCATATATTTGTATGAGAGAGACTAATGCAAAGCATTGGATTGAAATACTTTTCTTTCATTTGCAGCATACAATATGTAGTGGATGTGATAGCATACCAATGTTTGACATTGCAGCTTGTGAAAGAGAATTATATGAATTTATTGATGTGCTTCATTTAAATGGTGAAATATTCTCCATGAAGGATGCATGGATGGTATTTTCTCAGACAGAATATTGGCCGTTCACGTATGGGTTTAATAATGAAGATGGGTGTCTATTTTGGGGGGTCTTGTGAGAAAATAATGCTGTTTTTTTTATGTTTTTCAACTTTAGGCAAACAAAAGTGATATTTTTGTTTAGAATTTTACTTTGCAGTAAAAATAAAATTTTTAGAGAATTATGTTAGCTTTCTATTCATAATTTTTTCAATTTTTTTTATTGAGATTTGATATGTCGATTGCGCAAATGTTTGACAGTGTGTTCTTATAAAATGAAAGGACTACAAAATCTTCATGTTTTGTTGCACCCGTAAAATCATTGTTAAACTTGTTTTTTGCAAAAACAAAAAATGATACGACAATCTACACACAATGTACTAGTGCCTGACTATAATTTTGTATCCAATGGATCTATATGGAAGTGTGCACGAAGTTGAGGGACCTTTTAGATGCAATGGGTAAATGCAAAACGCATGAGAATTGTGTAAATCAACAACGCTCGCGCATTATGTAAAACTAGGTATGGTGGGCTCCGAACCTGCCATGCCATTTAACATGTAGGATAGGATCCAAAAACTAGCGAGCATTATGGTTAATATAACAAAAAAAATAAACAGTGCCACGGTATTAACCATGGCACTGGTTTTTTTTTTGTTATATTAAGCATGGATCACCATAACACTCGAGCGTTATGGTTAATATAACAAATAAAATAAACAATGCCGTGGTATTGTTAAATTCTTATATTAACCATGGCATTGTTTATTTTTTTGTTATATTAAACACAATGCTCGAGTGTTATGGTTAATATAACCAAAAAAAAAACATTGCCGTGGTTAATATAAGAATTTAACAATACCGCGGCTTTTTTTATTTTTTTGTTATATTAACCATAACGCTCGAGCGTTATGGTTAATATAACAAAAAAAATAAACATTGCCATGGTTAATATAATAATTTAACAATACCGTGGCTTTTTTTAATTTTTTGTTATATTAACAATAACTCTCGAGCGTTATGGTGATCACAATAACGCGCGAGCATTATGGTGATCACAATAACACTCAAGCATTATGGTTAATATAACAAAAAAAAATAGTGCCATGGGCTGCGACACTATTTTATCTATTGTGCTACCCAAAGGTGAAAGCTCGAGCGATATTGCCTTCCCAAAACGCATCGGAGAACCTCAACCAAGGAGATTTGGAGGCTCAACAATCCCAAATTCATCTTGCAAGAATGATTGGAAAGGTAAGCATCTAAATCGTTGCCTCATCTCGTCATTAAGTTTATAAATTGTTATGTTGCCCTAATCTAAAAATATTTGTAAATGAAATGCCAAAACTTAAAATTTTAAAATTTTAATGAATTTTACATACACCCCGTTATACACAATGGCTCACTGATCACATCAATCATCATTGGCACCTAAAAATATTTGTAAATCAAATGCCAAAACTTAAAATTCTAAAATTTTAATGAATTTTACATCCACCCTGTTAGACACAATGGCTCACTGATCACATCAATCATCATTGTCACCCAACATATCTGTCTATAACATCATTCTGATTATCATTAATTCTCATAACCCAAGCAAGCATTATGTCCCTGTTTCATGCTTCCCTAGATAAACATTTTGTTCATCATATGTAGCCCCAATAATCATGAATTCATTCTGTCCATACATATCATCAACATCTTAGTTTGTACACCAGCAACACATCAGCATATTGTACATCTTCATTATGTCATCATTATTCATGTCATATCAATCTGTTGCCATATCTCCATTCATACACTTTACATTGTCCATATGCACATCACAACATTATTCCCATATCATTAGTCATCTCTTCATCATTCTACCAGCATGTCTTCATTTTGTCCATCAATAGGCTTCCTCAGTTTAACTAATAAAAATACATATCTTTGCCACATCATCATGGTCTTTATGCCCGCATGGTCTCCACCCTTATGCCCTCAATGACCCATAATGTATGCCTGCAATGGTCATATGAAATGATATTTATGTTTGTAATGTATGCCTGAGATGATATTTATGTTTGTAATGTATTCGTTCTTGCACAAAGTTTGTACATTTTTCATTTTTGAGAGATGTCATTATAGCACATGTATACATTTCTAATGATTTTTATTTTTATTTTTTGTTTGCAGTGACGACCATGGATGCCCACAATGACATCCAAAGAGAGATTCAGAGGCTCAGAGAAATTCAAGCCTCAATTAATACTTTTGATGAGAGGCATGTTATGCTTGCATCCAATTTGGATGCAATGATATAGACCTTTAGTAGGTCTAATAGTGCTTTGCAAGATATTGCCACTTTCAAAGAAAGAAAGAGGCAACAATATGCGGATGGAATTAGCTATAGAGAAGTGAAGAAGTTGAAAATCTCAAAAGAACAAATATTTTCGCTGTCTAGAAATCCACGGGATGGTGAAGTCCCTAAAGCGAACAAAAGGCACATTTCTATCGAGTGGTGTACATATCAACCATTCATAGATAACTGGATGGACCGATGGTACATGGTGTTTGATGCACCACCACACAACAACAGGGAAATGCCTTTGTATTTTTTGAGAAAGATGTACACAGAGTTTGTGCTGGGGAAGCATGTTAACTATTTTCATATCTTGGAGTACCAGGGTGTTGGGATGGGGATGCCTCAGCAATGTCCCAATGTGAGGCACATAAATCCCAATCGCCTAGTAGCTCCACCTCCTAGGAAGCTACCCAAGCCAGATGTGCCACATGCACATCAGTTAGTGCCAGAGGCACAAGAGTCATTCCTACTGTTGGCACAGGTGGTTGTTCGCCATAGCATGTATCTTCATGGTATGGACTAGGTAGGGCCATCAGAGCCACCATCCATGGGTGGAGTAGAGCCGCCACCTATCGATGGGGTAGATCCACCACCTCTCGGTGGGGTAGAGCCACCACCTTCCAGTGGCCGGGGAGCATCTAGTAGTGGCACTGCACCTACACAGCATGAGCATAACCATCAACCCCACCCATGCATAGTATGTGGCCATCCTTGCTTTGGTCCTGTCCAAACAGATGATACCTTTACTGGGTATTTCACACAGGTAAGTAAGTGGTTAACAATTTAGTGTCATTTTTAAATTATTTTTCCTTACTATACACATATATATAGATTGTTAATATTTTTAATGGTTTTAAAACTTGTAGCTACTGCAAGAAGGGCATGGGGTTGAAGACCTTTGCACTGATGATGCTGAGCATAGTCCAGAGGCCCATGCACCAGCACCGCATGATGATGTTGCCATACTTTTAGTGACAACAACTCACAATGAGGTAACTATTTCAACATGACATTATTTTAATACATGAGTAGATCCAGCTAACAATTTAGTGTCATTTGTAAATTATTTTTTCTTACTATACACATATATAGATTGCTAATATTTTTAATGATTTTAAAACTTATAGTTTCTACAAGAAGGGCATGAGGGCAAAGAGGCTCATGCAGTAGAACCTTATGAGTTACAAGATGTTGTCATACCTTCAACGAAAACATCTCATGCCAAGGTAACTATTTCAACATGACATTATTTCAACACATGCTTTTTTTTATCACATGTTACTTAATCAATGCTACACGATCTAATATTTACAATTTTCTAAATTGTAGGTTGTAGATCCCCATCAGATGGAAGTGATTTCATCTAGTGAGCTCCCCTCCAGTGGGAATACAATCGATAGCATGCCCGTGGAGACACAATTGGCGGCAGACCGATTCTTAGAATTGATTGATGTATACAGTACATCGTTATGTATTTCATCATTTTCAGTTTGTTAATACATGCTATTCCATTGACCAATGCATTTCTAACTACGTCAGTATTGGTGATTGTAGCCACCAGCAGATATACGTTCGAGACTGTCAGTAGTTCTATCTCCCCGTAGTCCCAACATGCAAAAGGGACAAGTGTACAAGAGAGGCTCCACTCCTGGAAAGAATGTGGATGTCCTCTATAGCAGACACATGAGAGATCCATCTACCCATGACCTAACAAAGGTCATTGATGCTACAGTCAGTGCCGCATCTACAATAGCCATGAGTCATACGGAGGTAACTATTTGGACAATCACAATGCATACTTTTTAACCATGTTACTATATTGTTTATTCATGCATGTATAACTATTTCTCCATTTGGTGATTGTAGGCTCCATTAGCGGCAGAAGTGCCCGGCCCCTCTGCTCAATCCATGGTTCTGACCGGGTCTCCTCTTGCGGTGAGATGTTCATTAATGACCAAGTTTTTTTATTCAATTTACCCAAACACGTTGATCAATGTTGAATTGTTGAATTAATTGAGATATGATCTTTTATTTACAACGCACAACTATAGAGATGCCTTCCATGAGTACACTGCTCACATCTATACCCCATGAGGACTTGGTGAGTGTTTGTCATAAATAATTTGGCCATAAGTTAATTTTTTAAGTTTGTTGATGGTACGATTTTAGTGCAGTTATTTGATAAAAATAATGATTTTTTTTGCAGACTTCTGAGATTCCGAACGATCCCAGGGAGATGGTCGATAGAGGAAAGTAGGGGAAAAACAAGAGAAAGATTGATTTTGATGTTGCATAGTCTTAGATAGATGTATTTTGACATACATGTACACATTTTTGTACTTAGGGATACATGTACATTGATAGGCCATTTGAGGGCTAGCTACTTTCCCATATTTTGTATTACAAACATTCGACTATCAATCTATTCCATATTTTCTCTTGAGTTTCGAATTGTGCTTGTGATGATTCATCTCTTCCACAAATTGATAAATTATGCTATTGAAATTTATAAAATTACATTTGAATCAATATTTATTCTCTTACATTTATTTCATTGACCAAGTAACATCTCACCATTGTGTTATGAAAACATTATCGTAATGGAAAAAACTAATAATATCTTTCAATGAAATTAGCACATGCATGCTAATTTGATATCTAATTTAAAATTGTGTTTTTTGTCAACTCCAAGGGTTCATACCCATTGATCATGATTATGGCTGCAAGGAAAATATGTTTCAAGGAAAAAACCTATGTCATAATAGTAACATGATATGCATACCATCAATGTAATCCTATGACATTTTCAGACAGTAAGAGGAAGTCTAATAGATGCTACACATTTCATCAATGCTACTGTATTTCATCAAACTATACGTACATGAGCATCTATGCAATTCGATTGAATGGAAAGGAATGCATAACTAAAGTGTAATAAAATTCATTGGACCTTCATGTACATATGGTCAAATATATGTAACAAATATACCCTAGTTTGTTAAAATATGCTAACCAATAGCTAGTCATGAATTCACTCTCATAATATTGTTGAAGATATAAACGCTATACTTACAAAACCCTAGTATGTTAGACCCTAGTTTTTGTTTTACCTCTTTCATATGTCCATTTTCCACCTGTCATAATGCAAAAGTAATCATCCAAAATCCATGGAAAATGAAATACCTAACTAGTTTAATGATATTCCTTGATAATGTTGTATTGATGAACGAAAATAAGATGCTCATGGTCCTATGTGTGTTTTGATAAATTGCACAAGTTTCGTAATCATCATCATCACCCTCATCCTCATCCTCATCCTCATCATCCTCACCCTCATCATCATCTTCATCATTGCCATCATCATCATCTTCATCATGAACATCATCTTCATCACCACCACCACCACCACCACCATCATCATCATCATCATCTTCAACACCACTGCCACCATCATCATCATCATCATCATCATCATCCTCATCATCCTCACCCTCATCCTCATCCTCATCCTCATCCTCATCCTCATCCTCATCCTCATCATCCTCACCCTCATCCTCATCCTCATCCTCATCCTCATCATCCTCACCCTCATCCTCATCCCCATCCTCATCGTCCTCATCCTCATGCTCATCCTCATCCTCATCCTCATCCTCATCCTCATCATCCTCATCATCCTCACCCTCCTCACCCTCATCCTCATCCTCATCATCATCCTCATCCTCCTCACCCTCATCATCATCATCACCATTGCCATCATCATCATCTTCATCATGATCATCTTCTTCATCACCACCACCACCATCATCATCATATTCATCATCATCATCATCATCATCATCATCAACATCAACATCTTCATGGTCCTATGTTTGTTTTTGATAAATTGCACAAGTTTCGTATCCCTCATCATCACCCTCATCCTCATCCTCACCCTCATCATCATCATCCTCACCCTAATCATCATCATATTCATCACGATCATCATCTTCATCACCACCACCACCACCACCATCATCATCAAGATCATCATCTTCATCACCACCACCACCACCACCATCATCATCATCATCATCATCAACATCTTCATCATCATCACCACCACCATCATGATCATCATCCTCATCATCCTCACCCTCATCCACATCCTCACCATCATCATGATCATCATCCGTCAACAAGTGCCCGGTGGACGATTTTGCAAAGTTGACCCCCGTGGGAAAAAATTGCAGAGTCCCTCACTGAGAAAAACCCTAGTTTGCAGAATGCACCTACAAGATGACACATGGGCCATGGGACCGGTGGAGAGGGGCACCCCTAGCACTATCCTGATGTCTGAAATCCAATGGCACCGACGGTTCGTTGATTCGAGCCACGACATTCATTCTATGGCTCGTTCCGTCTCACATCCAAAAGGCCTTCAGGGACACCTGCCGGATACCCGCCGGGGCCATAGAACTCCAACTATGCAACAAAACTAGGTTCCAAGGAGACATGCAGGTGTGTCTAGGATGGTTCTAGCTGGGAACGCTAGCCACAAGTGCCCGACGGACAATTTTGCAAAGTTGACCCCTGTGGGAAAAAATTGCATAGTCCCTCACTGAGAAAAACCATAGTTTGCAGAATACACCTACAAGATGACACATGCTCCATGGGACTGGCAAAGAGGGGAATCCCTAGCACTGTCCTGAAGTCCAGAATCCAACGGCGTCGACAATTCATCGATCTGAGCCACGACCTTCATTCTATGGCTCATTTCGTCTTGCATCCAAAAGGCCTTCAGGGACACTTGCTGGATACCCGCCAGGGCCATAGAAATACAACCGTGCAACAAAAATAGGTTCCAAAGAGACATGCAGGTGTGTCTAGGATGGTTCCAGTTGGGAATGCTAGCCACAAGTGCCCGACGGACGATTTTACAAAGTTGACCCCCATGGGCAAAAATTGCACAGTCCCTCACTGAGCAAAACCCTAGTTTGCAAAATGCACCTACAAGATGACACATGGGCCATGGGACCCGTGGAGAGGGGCACCCCTAGCACTGTCCCGACGTCCAAAATCCAACAGCGTTGACGGTTCATCGATCCGAGCCATGGCCTTCATTCTATGGCTCGTTCCATCCCGCATCCAAAAGGCGTTGAGGGACACCTGCTGGATACCCGCTGGGGCCATAGAACTCCAACCGTGCAACAAAAATGAGTTCTGGGGAGACATGCAGGTGTTTCTAGAACAGTTCCAGCTGGGAACGCTAGCCACAAGTGCCCGATGAATGATTTTGCAAAGTTGACCCCCGTGGAAAAAAATTGCACAGTCCCGCACTGAGCAAAACCCTAGTTTGTAGAATGCACCTACAAGATGACACATGGGCTATGGGACAGGCAGAGAGGGGCACCCCTAGCACTGTCTCGACGTCCGGAATCCAACGGCACCGACGGTTGTTGATGTATATGTAACTTCAGAATGTATTTCACATATATGTATATTGTATTCCTATAGAGATGTTATTATTCCTCTATACGGAAGTGGTTGTATTCTTATAGAGATGTTATTATTCCTCTATACGGAAGTGTCGTCATTTATATTGTAAGTGTCGTAACTTATACTTGATGGGTTATTAGACCACCTTGTTGGGGTCGGCCGTGTATAAGTCATGTGGGTCAAAGGGTTATTAAACCACCCTATTGGGGGTCAGCCATGTGGGTCAAAGGGTTATTAGACCACCCTAGTGGGGGTTGGCCTAGTCAACATTATGTTAAGTGGTTAAATTGAGGCCGACCTAGTTGAGTAAAGGTCAAGTCAAGTTAATGTATAAATAGAGAGTGTGTCTCTCTCATTTTACACATTCTATTCTCTCACTCACACTGTGGAGAGTGGCGCACTTGTGGAGGAGGAGGCTCTGTTGCTAGGAGAAGACTATCTCTTGTATTCTAGTTGTATCATTGTTCTATCTATCTCTGAGGAAGTTATTGGGGTTTTTCACCTTTATAGTTTTCCCCAAGTAAACTCGGTGTCTCTTCTGTGCTTGCATTATTGTGTCCATGAATGATATGTTGTAGATTTGTTGTACATGTTGTTCTCTCAGTTAAGATCCTAGATCAGATTGAAGTAAATTCTGAAAATTTAACAACGGTTCGTCGATCCGAGCCATGGCCTTCATTCTATGGATCGTTCTGTCTCGCATCCAAAAGGCCTTCACGGACACCTACTGGATACCCCTGGGGCCATAGAACTCCAACTGTGCAACAAAACCAGGTTTTGGGGAGACATGCAGGTGTGTCTAGGATGGTTCCAGCTGGGAATGCTAGCCACAAGTGCCCAACGGACAATTTTGCAAATTTGACCCCCGTGGGCAAAAATTGCATAGTCCCTCACTAAGCAAAACCCTAGTTTGGATAATGCATCTACACGATGACACATGGGCCATGGGACCGACAGAGAGGGGCACCCCTAGCACTGTCTTGATGTCCTGAATCCAATGGTGTCGATGGTTCATCGATCCGAGCCACGACCTTCATTCTATGGTTCGTTCCGTCTCTCATCTAAAAATCCTTCAGGGACACGTGCTGGATACCTGTCGGGGCCATAGAACTCCAACCGTGCAACAAAACCGGGTTCTGGGGAGACATGTAGGTGTGTCTAGGACGGTTCTAGCTGGGAATGCTAGCCACAAGTGCCTGACAGATGATTTTGCAAAGTTGACCCTCGTGGGAAAAAATTGCACAGTCCCTCACTGAGCAAAACCCTAGTCTGCAGAATGCACCTACAAGATGACACATGGGCCATGGGACCAGCAGAGAGGGGCACCCCTAGCACTGTCCCAACGTCTTGAATCCAACGGCGCTGATGGTTCATCAATCTGAGCCACGGCCTTCATTTTATGGATCGTTCCATCTCGCATCCAAAAGTCCTTCAAGAATGCCCGTAGTACCTAGACCCTGTCTCCGTTTGCGAATCCGTCGACTCCGGTGGGTCCGGGACACCAGGTTTTAGCTAGGGGACCCCCCACAGCATGCCTCGAAGCCTCGGAAGTGGTGCCAATGGGCCATCCTCGGAGCTAGGGTTTTGCTCAGTGAAGACCATTCCATATTGTCTTGAGGGCGCCATTTCTCGTCCGGAGGTAGAAGAACAATTTTCGACAAAACAATGTAGGTAGCGGGAGAAGATCAATTTTCAACAAAACAATGTAGTTATTGCATGTGGAGGCAGCGGTTTCCTATGGAAAATGAGTGTAGGGTTGAGCAGAGGAAAGATGTTGGGAAATGGGCTATTACATTAGCTTTTCTGATGGGTGGCTGTATGTATCTATGCTTTGGCGACTGTAGGTATCTATGCTTTTCTTCCGAGGGAAATCCTATTTCCATCGGAAGAAAATCATAGATACCTACAACCACCATATTTCCTTCTATAAACCGCTTGCCCATAGGAAAAGCTAATGTAATAGCCCATTTCCCAACATCTTTCCTCTGCTGAACCCTACACTCATTTTCCACGGGAAACCACTGCCTCCACATGTAATAACTACATTGTTTTGTTAAAAATTGATCTTCTCTTGCTAACTACATTGTTTTGTCAAAAATTGATCTTCTTCTGCCTCCGGACGAGAAATGGCCCCCTTGAGCGAATCTGGAATGGCCTTCACTGAGCAAAACCGTAGCTCCGGGGATGGCCCATTGGCACCGCTTCCGGGGCTTCGAGGCACATTGTGGGGGATCCCCTAGCTGAACCCCGGCATCCCGGACCCACCGGAGTCGACGGATTCACGAATGGAGCCACGGTCCGGGTGCTACGGGCATTGTAGTTGGGCACCCCGGGGCCATTCAGGGACACTTTGGGCATTTGCTCTGCGGCCACGGAACTAAAATTGACGAGTGGACACTTTGGGCATTTGCTCCATCGAATCCCACATGTCCACATGGCCATGAATATGTTGACCATGATGATGATGATGAAGATAATGGTTCACCATGATGATGACGAGGATGAGGATGATGAGGATGATGATCATGATGGTGGTGGTGATGATGATGAGGGTAATGAGAATGATGATCGTGATGATGAATATGTTGACGATGATGATGATGATGAATATAATGGTTTACCATGATTATGATGAGGATGAGGATGAGGATGAGGGTGAGGATGATGAGGATGATGATGAGGATGAGGGTGAAGATGATGAGGATGATGAGGATGAGGATGAGCATGAGGATGAGGATGAGGATGAGGATGAGGGTGAGGATGATGAGGGTGATGATGAGGATGAGGATGAGGATGATGAGGATGATGTTGATGATGATGATGACAATGATGGTGGTGGTGGTGTTGAAGATGATGATGATGATGATGATGATGATGATGATGATGATGATGATGGTGGTGGTGGTGGTGGTGGTGATGAAGATGATGATGGTTTACCATGATAATGATGAGGATGATGATCATGATGGTGGTGGTGAGGATGATGAAGATGTTGATGATGATGATGATGATGATGATGGTGGTGGTGGTGGTGGTGGTGATGAAGATGATGATGATGATGATTACAAAACTTGTGCAATCTATCAAGTTGTACCAATTTTATGTAATTTATGAATCTATCAAGCTATCAATGTATGGCTGCAATAGTCAAAATATTAATGTCAATACTTAATGAGACCACGAAACAAAATCATAGAATACATGTACACCACATACCTATAACATAATACACAATGAAACAAGCAAACCACGTACCAGATTACCTACCTATGGTCATTCGACTAGACCATTAGGATCACCTCGAATACCAATGGTTTGTTGTAACATCTCGTGCTCAGAATAAGGCAATAAGTATCGTGCCTTTGATGAGTTCTTCCTTGGCATTGTTTGTAGCTGGAGGTTTGTGCCAATAACTAAGTGTGTATAATGGTATACAATCCCACCTGGTCTATAATCTTCATATGTATACCCTTTTCTATATGCTGAGTGGGAAACCTGGTTCAAATATTCTCCCTTTATAACCATCGACCCAATCGGAAAATCAACTCCCTCAGAGTCCCGCAATGGGACATTTAGGGTTTGCTTCCCCTCTAAGCAATGTGCTAGCCAATATTCAGTGCGCCATGCATTGTGTCTTGGGGCGACCACTGCGTATATGTGACCTGGAGAAAATATAGTTCCAACGTTTTAGTCAACTAATTAGACACAACTAGTTGTCAAAAATATCAAAAATATACATAGCTAATTAGACACAACTAGTTGTCAAAAATATAAAAATATTAATCAAACCTGGCTGTACGAGATCTTATATGTGGTCATAGTCTGGTGAAATAATTGATTGGTCCTCCTCCAACTGGGATAATTTTGTAGCTATCTGTCGACCAATGGGGAGTGATACATGGTCCTAGCTATCAACCCAATCCATGGATTCACATTCATCCCATTCACCACTACTGGATGGAGAACAAAACCATGACAGTTTCTTTGTCCACATTTCAAGTATGGCATTGTCCGACGTTCTAACTGAATGAAATGCACGAGTTCCTTGGATGGTCTTGCACTCATATAACTGTGAATGATCTACATCCACCACCTCCCAAAAATATCTAACCACATGTGCTTTCCTGATTGAGTGATCTTACTTCCTTCTTGCTCCCTCCCCCATGACTGAAGCACACCATTTAACGATGGTTTTTGCATTTTGGATGATAGGTCCATCTGTGAACTTCATTTATTTCCTGCGTAATGCAGTCTTTATGCACGCACCTGCTCCATCGTGTTCACCTCTTCCATGTCCTGTCTCAAAATAGTTCCAAATATGTGGCACCTTGTGCCTTTTGTGGAGCATACACAACCATTGGAAGACACGAGCATTTTTGAATTTCCCTACACAACCGTCAGACAAAATCTAATGTTGTTCCATCCGTATACTGTTATCCTTCAAGTGATTGTAGAACATTTGAAAGCTATGTTGTACAAAAGCCAAGTCGTGACACCTGTCATCACTTATGTAGAAGTGATACTCCTTCAATATAACCCTGTTGTCTTCAGTACTATCTTCCCCATGTCTATAGGTGATATGGACCATTAGGATGACCTGGTCCAAGTGATAGTATTAACTCTGAATCTCATTTTGCGGTCGAAGAGTGTAGTTTTCCGCAAAATCGACCACTGACAGGATAGTCCCGATAGGAAATGTATCCCTGCACATTCTAAACTGTTCATCTTGCCAACAAGACACATGCACATGCTTTAAATATTGTTGTGTCTTTTCAAAGAATTCCTCCATGAAGTCGCAAACTTGTACCTGGTATATCAACAATAAATACATTATATCAGTAGATTGTTACATATGAAATTGCAATCTGAAGAAAAAATAGTATCCAATAGCTCATTACCAACCTGAGAAGTGACCAATTGTATTTTTTTTCTTTCGTTCCCTCCATCAATATCATACGTGACATATTTGAATGACTGCAAGTTCACCTCCTGCCTCCCAAGTTCATGCTTATCAGTCACATGTATGCATTTTTCCAATAAGGTGAATCCACCACACCCTGGGCATGTCCCATTTATGCAAGTCTTTTTATAAAATGTGCAATCGTTTGGCCTGCTACACAAAATGCTATGAATAAAGTCTCTAGATGGAATCGATGGTAATGCAACTGAGCATTCGTGCACAAGAGTGTTATGCAATACATGAAAAATATATGTATATGTGTCATAATAGTAACCATGCTCAATGTGGTATCGACAACAACATGTGTTACGAATTGTGTTTATTTTAACATACCATGGTTTGCATTTTTCAAATGATCGTTGGCCCAAGTCAAGTTCGTTATGTTAATTGCTAAATCTCTCATATAATTATGTTTGTATCATATCAAGAAAATGTTTAATGTGTGGTTCACGATCCTTTGAACCCCTTCTCAATTTTAATACATCTTTTTGGTTGGAAGAAGGTCTAGTGTTGTCATGCCAAAAAGCTTGCACTAATCCCTTTACCACATCAATGAGCTTCATATCAGAGCGTGGCAACCTGCCAATGAAGGCCCAAACATATGTTTGACCGGTTTCAAGTTGTTCTCTTCTAACACAATACCTACGAAGTGTCTTCACATTCAAATTAACAATTTTGGATGTAGGTTTAAGAAAACAAAGTGACCTAGTGCTTTTGTTAATGATTGATTGTGACAACACACGACGGGCTGCATTGAGATCCTTTGAGTGAGATTTCTTTCCAATTGTACTAAATGCATCTACTAAACTTTTAACGATATGAGAACTTGGTTCTAACTTTTTGGCCATCTTTATCCCTAATGTTCTTCTAACAACAGTCATATGCCTAGATTTCAACAATGATAAAAATAATTTGCACTTGTCCCCATCACATTTAGAATCAAAAAAGTTTTCAAGTATTTGTTGAGTTTGATAAGCAATAGAACGTCTAGAAAACATACCTTCAAGTCAACTAATGAGAGTTTCATCAACCTGTATACGTCTCGGAGTTCTTCGGCGTGCAATTTCTAATGGAGATAACGGTGTTGGAACTGGAGCATGTACACCATCACCAGGACGCTCTGGCATTTCCATAGGATCCCCTTGTCTTTCATTCTCTTGGACGGTCTCCATAATATTTGCTTCTTCCATTGTCAATCCTCCACTCAATGCCTCTCTAACTTCGTCGCTTGTATAACCACTACCCAACAAGTCATCCACTACCATATTTTGAGGTTGACTTGATGTGGGAATTGAAGCATCACCCGATGAGAACCTACGTCTAACTTCTTCACTAGTGCCATGGGGTGCTTGTTCATCAAATGTTGTTGAAATTGAGGGCCCCTCTAGTGAATTTCTTCGTATTTCTTGAGGTGGGTGGGCAGGAACAACTGTGGCATCATCTACGGTTGGAATTGGATGAGTTTCCATGGAATGCCTTCAATTCCACATGTCCAATATTTTCTTTTCTCTAACTTCTTCCATGGTTTCTTGAGGCTTCTATTTCCTTGCCGATTTCCTTTTTCGATTGCGTGAATTCCCCATGACCACAATGAGCAATACTAAGAAAATAGATCCTAGAGGTGTGATCAATTATTCAAATATCCAAATTATTTCTCAACTATGAATATAGGTTCTTCAAGCTTGCTCAATTGTCAATATAGATACTTCCTCAATTGTGAATATAGATAAACATCAATCTTGCTCAAATGCGAAAGTAAATTTTCTACCTCACTTGTGAATATATAAAATTCTTCATTTGTGGATATAGAAATTTCAAGCTTGCTCAATAGGGAATATAGATTCTTCTTCAACTGTGTTCATATAGATTCATCAAACTTGCTTGACATTGTTAATATAGAATCACTTTGAAGCTTGAAATTGTGAATGTAGAATACTCTTGAAGCTTGAATTTGTGAATATAGAATCCCCTTGAAGCTTGGTAATTGTGAATGTGGAATCCTCCCCCCTAAATGCCAACTGTAGAATCCTCTTCAAACTTGTTGATTGTGAAGATGGAGTGTCTTAAGCTTCCTCCAATGCTTTGACTATTAATTTTGAAATATCGTGCTGTGTGGGAGATGGATATGTGAGAGGAGAAAAACGTAGAACGCGGGATCGGATAAAAGTATTTTTTTGCACAGACATAACGCGCGTTATGTATGCCCGTAACGCGCTAGCGTTATGTACACAAAAAATGCATGCACGTTTATTGAATATTAAAAAAAAACCTGGGTATTTAATATGTTTGGTGGACGGCTAAATAATGTACCTAGTTGCACAAAACGCGTGCATGTTTCTGTATTCATAAATGCGCTAGCGTTATTGAAATAATAAAAAAACCTTATTCAATAGTTTATTTAATAGTTTCTATGGGTTGGGGGGTTAAATAGGGATTTGGTGTTAGGGGTTTAGGGATTAGAGATGGGGGGTGGTTAGGTAGGTGTAAGGGGCTAGGAGGGGCGGTAGTTAGGGGTAAGGGGATGGGAGGGGGGTTTGCGAGGGGGAGAGATAGAGAGAGACTGACAGAGGGGGTTAGTAATGGTTAGGGGGGGAAGGAGGGAGAGAGAAAGCGAGAGAGAAGAGGGTGTTGGTTGTAGGGACTACAAAAGAGAGATGCAAGGAGTGGTTAGATGTAGGTGGAGGTGTAGGGAAGAGAGAGAGACTGAGCAAGCCCGAGTTAGTAAGGGATAGGGAGACGAGGGGAGGGAAATAGAGAGGACGGGGTTTTGGCTAGAGGGAGTAGCAGATAATGAAGATGACGATGATGAAGATGAAGACGATGATGAGGATGATGATGATGATGATGAATATCATGATGACGATGATGATGAACATCATGAAGATGATGATGAATATGATGATGATGATGATGATGATGATGATGAATATGACGACAAGAATGATGAGGATGAAGATGATGCTGCTGCTGATGATGATGATGATGACAATGATGATGTTGAAGATGGTGATGATGATGAAAATGATGATGATGAAATTGATGATGATGATGATGATGATGATGGTGATGATAAAGAAGAGGGTGGCGATCATTCAATCATCAATCATGATGAAGATGAAGGTGGTGATGAGGATGATGATGATGGTGATGATGATGAAAATGACGATGAATACGACGACGAGGATAACGAGGATGATGATGATCAATCATCAATCGTGATGAAGACGAAGATGGTGATGAGGATGATGATGATGATGATGATGAAGATGGCGATGGATATGATGATGAGGATGATGAGGATGATGATGGTGATGATGGTGATCATAAAGAAGAGGAGGATGATGATGATGATGATCAATCATCAATCATGATGAAGATGGAGATGGTGATGAGGATGAGGATGATGGTGATGAAGATGATGATGAATATGACAACGACAATGATGATGAGGATGATGATGATGATGATGCTGAGGACGACGATGATGATGGTGATGATAGAGAGGAGGATGGTGATGGTGAAGATGATGATGAATATGACGATGAGGATGATGAAGATGATGATGATGATGATGATCAAGAAGAGGATGACGATGATGATGATGATGTTGATGATGATGATCAATAACCAATCATGATGAAGATGGTGATGAGGATGATGATGGTGATGATAAAGAAGAGGATGGTGAAGATGATGATGATGATGATGATAAATCATCAATCATGATGAAGATGAATATGGTGATGAGGATGATGATGATGATGATGAATATGATGATGAATATGATGATGAGGATGATGATGATGATGATGATGGTGATGATGATGAAGAAGATGATGATGCTTCTCCTGTTGCTGATGATGATGAGGATGACGATGATGATGATGAATCATCAATCATGATGAAGATGGTGATGATAAAGAAGAGGATGGCAATGATGATCAATCATCAATCATGATGAAGATGAAGTTGGTGATGAGGATGATGAGGATGATGATGATGATGAATATGAAGACGAGGATGATGAGGATGATGATGAAGATGATGATGATGATGAAGATGGAGATGATGATGATGATGATGATGCTGATAATGATGATGATGGTGACCATAAAGAAGAGGATGATGAAGATGGAAAATCATCAGTCATGATGCAGATGGTGGTGAGGATGATGATGAGGATGGAGATGAAGATGGAGATGACGAAGATGATGGAGATGATGAGGACGATGATGACCATCATCATCATTGTCATATTCATCATCATCATCATCATCATCATCATCATAATCATCATCATGTAGTGGTAGGGGAAGGGGGATTACGAGAGAGAGAGAGGGGGGAGAGGGAGAGAGAGAGAGGTGTAGAAGCAAGGAAGGGAGAGTGAGAGAGGGGGGATTAGTTAGGGGTAAGGGGCTAGGATGGGGGTTAGCGAGGGGGAGAGAGAGAGAGAGAATGAGAGGGTGTTAGTAATGGTTGGGGGGGGAGGAAGGAGAGAGAGAGCGAGAGAGGAGAGGGTGTTGGTCGTAGGGACTGCGAAAGAGAGATGGAAGGTGTGGTTAGAGGTAGGTGGAGGTGTAGGGAAGAGAGAGAGACTGAGAGAGCTTGGGTTAGTAAGGGATAGGGAGAGGAGGGGGTTTTGGGCTAGGGAGAGTAACTGGGAGATAGAAAGAGTAAGATGGCTAGGGATGGGGGAGAGGTTAGGGAGAGGGAGAGGGGGTTTACAGAGAGGGGGAGAGAGAGAGAGAGAGAGAGAGAGAGAGGTGTAAAACCATAGAAGAGAGAGTACGTCATCATCATCATCATCGTCATTTCCATCTTCATCATCATCATCATCATCATCATCCTCATCGTCGTGGTCATCTCCATCTTCATCATCATCATCATCCTCATCGTCATCTTCATCATCATCGTTGTGGTCGTCATCACCATCATCTTCATTGTCATCATCGCCATCATCTGCATCATCATCATCATCATCATCATCATCATCATCATCTGCGTCATCGTCATCCTCATCATCATCTTCATCATCATCTGCGTCATCATCATCATCATCATCATCTTCATTAGAGAGATTTTGAGGTCAAAAAATGGCCTCCTAAGAGATGTACTACAAAAATATTAGATATATTAAAATATTATGAATTGGGGGTTTTATGGGGTAGGTATATATGACAAGTCACCTCCCACACTATTTTCTATGCACAATATAGATAACCATGGTTGAGTTGCTTTTCAAAATTCACTAGAAATAAAATTAATAAAATAAGTCTACATTGATGTGACTAAGGTTCATTGTAAATTCCCAAAAATTTATTATCCTTTAGCATTTATTTGTCTTGAACTTGCAAATGAAATTAAATAATAAAAAATAATTTTAAGAGCTATTTTTTTAATTTTATGTTGACTTTTTATATTTAGTATTTTTCTTATGAATTTAATATAATGTAATTTAATTGAGAATTTATTTACATGAAAATGTTAATAATATTATTATAATCCACATTGAATTATTATTATTATTATTATTTATTAAATCTATTATTATTATTTATTAAATCTATTATTATTCTTTATTAGTTTGACATTATGTTATTAAATAGAATGGAGTGAATATATAATTTAAAATTAAAAACATAAAAATGATAATATATTATTTTATAAAAAAATGTGAAAGGACTTTCTTTATGAATTAAGAGTACTTCACTTGAAAATGACAATAATATTATTTTATGAGAAAGTGTGAAAAGACATTCATTATGAGTACTTTACTTGAAAATGACAATAATATTATTTTATGAAAAGACTATCATTATGAGTACTTTACTTTATGATTTAAAAGTACTTACACCACTACTTTGGTTAACTATTTGTTTTCATCCACCATAGAAAATTTGACAAATAAGCATTCTTAACTCATGCAATGCCACCTCACTAAGGGGGATGATGTCATCTACTAGAATGTGATTGGTTGTTTTTAATAGTACATTTTCTTTGTTTTGAGGTCATTTTTTGACCTCAAAATTTCTCTAATGTCATTATGATATTCATCATCATCATCATCATCACCATCATCATCTTCATCATCTTCATCACCATCATTATCTTTGTTTTCATCACCATCATCATCTTCATCTTCATCTTCATCATCCTCATTATCATTATCTTTATCTCACCCAATCTAACACTTCAAAACATAAATTTGTGAAGATTATAATGCGCGAGCATTATTTAATAAATAACGCATGCACGTTATTCACACACATAATGCTAGCGCGTTGCTTATAACATTGAGCGGCAAGACACTTAAATTTGAATTTAAATATAACACGCACTCGTTATTTGAATTTAAACATAATGCGTGCGCGTTCCTTAGCGCCTAATCACCCGCTCCTCCCGCGCCCGCATGTCAGCCACTGTCCTATGTGGCTGGTTTAGACTTACCAAACCTGTGCTAAGGAATGTTTAGACCATAGCTAATTTGACATTTTCAGTATTTTTCTGAGTATGCCCGTTTTCCACTGCTCTTTATAGCATGACACACCTGACCATTAGTGACAAAATTTTAGGGATAGATAGAATTTTTTATGTAGATTCCAAATATGTAATTTTTTTAAAACAATATTGAGATTTTCTATTTATTTCCTAATTTTCTTGTGTCATCACTCCATTGGTCAAAAAAAATACTGTTATTGTTTATTCTGTAACATTTTCATTTCATAACCATTTTTAAGAAACGTTGTATGCTGCACTAGAGGACACCGACCTCTACATGCTGTAAAAAATCCAGGTCAAAATAACTACATTAAGACCTTCAAAGGCTGCACCCACATTTGACGTACTGCTCTCGAGGTTTTCCCACTTACATAATTAATAAAAAAATAAAAATTAAACATTTAATTTTGCAAAAATAGCGTTGCACTAGTGCTATGGGTTCTATACATGTATACCAGATTTTGTAGCCTGAAACCGTCATTTAGGCAGTGAAAGGCTGCACCCACAAAAACATATACCTTATCATTTGCCAAAAAAAAAAAGTGACTATTAGAAAAAATGAAATTTGAGATAGTTATGTAAATTTTCAATACTTAAAAGTTATATATTTGGAAACGTGACTCAATTTCCTACGTTTCATATTTTTTAATCGATGCAAGATATCTTGTGTAAGCATCTCAAAAGAATCAAGTAAGTTGAGGGATGCCTGATTTTTCAGCTTTTTATTGCATCTAACGCG
Organism: Larix kaempferi; assembly: GCA_027924585.1. NCBI lineage: Eukaryota > Viridiplantae > Streptophyta > Pinopsida > Pinales > Pinaceae > Larix > Larix kaempferi. The sequence continues at coordinate 26,390,874 of BSBM01000437.1, forward strand.
TCAAAAGTGACCCTCATTAGCTTGCACATGCCCATATACTAATTATTATATTTTTCTGAAGTCGATTAATGGGGAAACCTAGTTGATTTTCAACATGTTTTTTGTTGCACAACTTTTCTCTCAATTGACTCTAAAAATAAAAAATATACGAACACCCTTTTGAAGTAGACACGCCAATTAAGATTCCCATTTTTTTTTCAATTTTTTTGTGGTATATTTTTAAAGTTATGGATTTTTCATTTCACCTCTTTTTTAAAGAGATGAATTGAAACTCAACAAATGTTACGAAAAAAAAATTTAAAAATATCAATTCTTATCTAGACACAACAAAATCTATACCTACGGAAAGTAGATTAAATGATAAAACTAATGGTTTCAAGTCCGACAATCGTTTTGTAGTATAAGAGGTTGTTTTTACCTTTCGAAAATGGAGAAACCTGAAAACTGTGCAGAATCGTCAAGCGTTCAGGTCTTAGAGATTATTTGGCCGAATAACCTTTTTTCGTAACGGCATCGTCATTTAGAACAAAGGTTGTTTGACCAAATAACGAAATACAAAAAAACTTTTGTCGGCCGGAAAAAAAAAATACGTTTTCTATGCTCGTATAAATAAACCTAAATTGATTCATTATTTTCGCATGTTTTAACTTCGCATATTTCTGGTCAAAATATTTTTGAAAGTGTTTTCAAAGGAGATTTATTTTGCAAAAGGAGTTTTTTACAAAGTATTTTTCTTCTTATTTTTTTCCAAAGGGCACATTGAAGGAGTTTTTTTCTAAGATATTTTTGTAAATAAGTTTTTTTCTAAGGCATTTTTGTAAAGGATTTTTTTTCTAAGGCATTTTTGCAAAGAAGTTATTTCTTTGCAATGAGTTTTTTCAAAGTATTTTTTTTCTTAGATATTTTTGCAAAGAAATTGTTTTTTACAAAGTATTTTTGCAAGTGGTTTTTGCAAAGAAGGTTTCTTTCCAAGGAGGTTCTTTCAAAGGGTTGTATTTAAAGTGTGTTTCTTCCAAAGTAGTTTTACAAAGGAGATGTATTTTTCCTTCTTATTTCTTCGAAAGGGGTTTTTTCAAAGAGTTGTTTTGCTAAGGTAATTTGCAAAGAGTTTTTTTCCAAGGTATTTTTGCACTTCTTATTTCTTTGAAAGGGGTTTTTTCAAATAGTAGTTTTGCTAAAGTATTTTGCAAAGATTTTTTTTCCAGGTATTTTTCCACTTATTTATTTAAAAGGGGTTTTTTCAAAGAGTTGTTTTCCCAAAGTATTTTTACAAATGAGTGATTTCTTTACAAGGGTTTTTTTCAAGATATGTTTACAAAGAAGTTTTTTTTCCAAAATATTTTTCCTAGTGGTTTTTTCAAAGAAGGTTTTTTTTCTAGATATTTTTTCAAAGAAGTTTTTTTTTTCAGTGGTTTTTACAAAGAAGATTTCTTTACAAGGTGTTCTTATTATTTTCCAATGGGTTTTTTCAAAGGTGATTTATTGTCAAGGAGTTTTTATTTCTTTCCAAGAAGGTTTTTTTCAAAGGAGATTTCTGTTCAAAGGGTTTTTTCAAAAAAAATTTAATTCCAAGGAGTTTTTTTCAAAAGACTCTTACAAGATTTTGATAAGGTGAAGTAAATTTCAATTCATGTTTTTATAAATTTTGTAACTGTTTTTAAATCTTAATTTATTTTTTTTACTATAAAGTGATGATTCTTTAATTTATCATCTATAGATTAAACAATCATGGGCAATAAGAGAAAACATAAAAAAAAAACGTGATCATAAATGTGATGATAATGCTAATAGAGAAAAAAAAACTTAGATATAATGCCAAAAAAGAAAGGGTTGCAGAAATGAAAGAGAAAATTATTGAAGACATAAATACAGATTTACATGATAATGTTGAGGAAATGGAAATTGAAAATAGAGTACAAGAAGAACAAATTGAAGTTGAAGAGACCATTGTTGAAGATGTAAATAGTGATTTACATGCTAATGTCGATGAAGTCAATATTGAAGATCAAGTTCAACATCCAAAAATTGGACTTGGTATTATACATCATGTATTTTTCAAATTCATTTTTTTATAATGAATTGTATTTTTGGATATATGTTAAATTAAATTTGACTTGATTTATAGATACTTTCACCATTGATGATGAAATGTTAGAAGACATTGATTGTGACAAATATGGAGAAAAAATACTAATACATGCTGCACGATATCGTGCTACAAAATTTTATGATGATGTTCTCAAGTATTATTCAATAGCAGGACAAGCACAAATTTTGAGATGTTTATTAGTGTCCAAGAAGTTAGAAGGTGCTACATCATTATTGGGTATTTAAAAGGTGACAAAAGAGTCGAAATTGAAACATAATGTGATAGAAAATATAGGTGATGCAATAAATTTTTTTGGAAAATCTAGGAAGAAGGATATCAGTACTACACATAGAGAAATTCATACAGCAATTGTTTTAGCTAGTACTAAACAAAAATGTTTGACAACACAACTAGCAAAATTCGTTGGAACATCAAGAAAGACATTATACAAACATAGCAAATTCAGAATGCAAATAGATGAAAATGATGAACTTGCTTGCTGGAAAATTATTTGTAGACAACCTTACAAAGATAGAATGGGAGTAGATCTTAAAGATATTGTACGGGAATATTAGTTGGAACATGCTTGAGTTTCACCAAATTCAAGAGATGTGATGCACAAAAGAGTATCACGAAATGTATATGAAAGCCAACCAAAACATATAATGGACATGACACAAGTACAATTGTTCAATAAATTCAAGAAAAATCGTCATGAAATTAATATATCAATCACTACATTTGTGCAACAAAAACCATGGTATGTTAGACCTATTACTATACGTGACACATATTGTTGCAATTATCATGTGCAATTTCAATTATATTATGACACGTTTCTTGAATTTGGTAAAATGTTTTGGACAAATTCACCACCTCCGCCCATAATACGTGAATTCATATATCAAACTCTATGTGAGAGAGATCACGATGAAGTATTTTATAATAAGAAATGTGTCAATGTGTCGTTGTGAAAATCTGGTGTTATTCCACAATAAATGTCATATCGATAATGATCAATCGTTGTCAAATGTAAATATTGATTGGAGAAGATACGAATAAAACAATTATGCTACAAGTTCTAGTGATGCACATTCCAAAAGAATTGATTTGCTAGAAGATAAGATATGTGTGACAGTTTTCTCAAAAAATTTGAAAGTGAAATTTATAAATATACCCAACATTCACATAGTGCACGATAGCAAGATCTTCAATTCAAACAGTCTCGTGAAATTTTTCTACCCAGAACAATTTTCTCTGTGGTTGATTTTGTACAAAACTATACATTTGCTGCACAAAAAGAGATGCGGAGTGAATACTATCACTCTGACCAAGTTTAGATATTTGTCCATGTTCTATATAGACATTCTCAATAGGATGTTGATGGCATTGAAAGCACATGTGACAATCAAGATGTGATTAAAGAATCACCTTTATATCAGCAATGATCGTACACACGATACACATTTTGTTTAGCATTGTATTGAAATCTTTTTCTATGATTGACTAAAAAGACGCGAAGTTAAATTCAATGAACATTGGATATATATGGTCTAATGGATGTGCGGGTCAATTTAAATCTTCACGATTATTTTTTTTGTTATGTCGACTTCATAAAGTGTTGAACATTAAACATCACTAGAATTTCTTTGAAACTGGACATGGAAAAGGTGAACATGATGGTGCAGGAGCATGCATAAAAAGAGCACTTCGAAGATGGAAAATGAACCATTCTTCTACCCGATTTCATTCAGCTACAGAGGTTGTCCAATGGTGTCAATTAAATCTAAGGCATGATTATAATCAACAATCAAAAGATGTACGCAGTTATGTACACTATTTTTTTAATTTATATTATTTCTTGAAATTTAAAAAAATGTACACTAACATTTAAGTGCACGTACACTAACATTAAAAGTTGTCCTTTGTGATTTATCATTTATTGTGTAGGTTTTTTTGGCTTGTTGGGGTCCAAGATATAAATAGATCGATACCATACGACGCTAGCACCATACATAGGACTAGAGATTTTCACTCTAGTCAAACAAAATCATTCCAAAACGTGTTTGCATTTGATAGTAGAAAGCAATCATGCTTTTGTCATATTTGCACTGAAAATGTTGAATCTACATAGGTTTGTGAAAACATAACGAACAACTATGTAAAATCTTGGAAACACACAAAGATTAATCCAAAGGGAAAAATTCCACTAGCAAGTGTAGAAGAATTAGAATCCGAATAAATACCAATATCATCTGATGGCGATAGAATTTCAAATCTTGTTAGAGAAGGTAATGAACTTACTTGAATTTTAAGTTGATTTTTCATTCTTGTCCATCACCTTATGTGTATAGTCAATTTAATTGATTTAAAAACCCTAACACCAATTGTAATTTGCACGGAAGATGTTTTTGCTGTGATTGCACCTTTAGAAAACAATGAAAATGTGAAATATTATTTGATGCAATGCACTGAAGGAAAGACGAAGTTATTGGAGGACTGCAATAACAACGGATTTACATACGAGAGAGGATCCATCATTTTAAAAGGCTATTTTTTTTCAGCAGACCCATGTGACTAAAAGTTATGTCTACTTTCAATACTATGAACCCAATGTCATATGTTGTTAGTATAGTCATTTAGTATGTGCATCTCGAATAAAATTGGTACAAGTTCCATAAAAAAAATAGTTAAAAACTAAAAAATGGAAACTATCCAAATGTGACCATGAACGGATAATTGAGGATGGCATTCCATTGCGATGTTTTTAACTATATCAAAAATGAATTGATCTTTGTTTTTGTCCATGTCAAATGTTATGTACAATATATTTTTTGTCCATGTCAAATGTTGTGTACAATATATTTTTTTCTTTGAATTATGACTATGATCTTGAATGGGAACTAGAATAAGAGTTTAAATGGTTGTATTTTAGCATGCTTAAATGAATTTGAAAATTATTTGATAATGAAAAAATTGGAAAAAATTCAAAAATGTTATATTTCATCTATATGGAATGTTTGTCTTTAATTTGTAATTTTGTGATAAAGTCTATCTAAAGTACTTTATTCGGGTCCCCATATGTCTATTAGGCCACTTAAGAGATGAGATAATGGATGTGGCTATCCCCACACTCCGCCCTGAATCTTTACTTTTGATTGATTGATGCCAGTGAGAAATCACCAAGAAACCTACTAGATTTTGTATTCATCTGATCTATTTCATGTTTCTCTAATATACTTCGCCATAAATATGATCCATGAGTTTTTGAGAACTTTTCTAATCTATGGTTTTTAAATAAATGATTGTTGCACAAAGATAATATATCTCTTACATGTAAGTTCACATAACTGAAATCATGGCAAATGGGGATAACGATCATTTGATTTTTAATCACAAGTAAGGATTCCATGATTGTGAAGCATATGCTAAATTAGAGCAATTATTATTTACAACAAACCGATGAAAATTCATCGAATCGTTGTCTAAATTCATTGCTCTAACTTAGCATAAACTTCACAATCCGGGAATCCTCACTTGTGATTAAAAAACAAAAAATCGTTAAATCCCCATTTGCCATGATTTCAACAGCATCTATAATTCACCAACTACAAAGTACCTGAACAATGAACATATGAAACATTAGTTAAAAATTGAAATACATGAATCATTTATATAAGAATCAAGTTCATATTTATATGAAATTCAAATTTATTGTTGCAACATCATATCGATCAAATAACCAAAAGATTGAAACTTTGATCAAACAACTCATAGATCTTCATTCATAACATTAGATTGAACCTATAAGACTTCACATTTCTATCAAAATTTCCTAACATTTCTAACATTCTTCATTCTTAAAGATTCATATCCTAACATTCTTAAACTTCATAACATTCCTAAACTTCCTAACATTCCAAGCTTCCTAAGATTCCTAACATTCATTCTAACATTCTTAAACTTCCTAACATTTATATTTCTATCAAAAATTTTCTAACATTGGTCTAAACTTCATAATATTCAAAGCTTGCTAAGATTCCTAACATTCCTTCTTAACATTCATTCATTCTTAAAGATTCCTATAAAAACTTACATTCAAAGCTTCCTAAGAATCCTAACATTCATTTTTATCATTCATTCCTAAACTTTCTAACATTCCTATTTCTATCAAAACTTCATAACATTCATATTTACATATCCAACACTAAAAAACATTTTACATCCTAACACACTAATAGATTTTACATCCTAACATTCATTCATCCTTATCATTCCTAAACTTCCTAACATTCCTTACTCCTAACTTTCAATTACACCTCTCAAAAATTCCTAACATCAGTCTTTAAAATTCAACACTTCCTAACATTCTTTCTTATCATTCCTAACTTTAGATTGTTATCATTCATAACTTTATATTGCTCCTATCAAAACTTCTTAAAATTCATTCTTAGGATTCACATCTTAACATGCTTAACATTCCTAACATTCATTCAAAACTTCCTAACATTCATCCATTCTTAACTTCCTAACATTTTTATCATTCAACACTTCCTAAAACTTTGGTAACATTCATTCTTAACATTTTAAACATTCTTGACACTCAACATTCATTCTTAACATTTTAAACATTCTTGACACTTCCCATTTTTTCTTAGTATTCAACACTTTCCTAACATTCATTCTTACCATAACATTCATTCTCAACATAACATTCATCATTTCCTAACTTTAGATTGCACCTATCAAAGGTTCCAAACATTCATTCTTAACATTCCTAGCATTCCTATCATTAATATTCTTATCATTTCAATATTTTACATCTACATACATACATAAATTTAATAATACATGTATTCATAAATATGCAAAACATATTCTAAACATTTACCAAGTGCCAAATATGCTAAATAATTAACATAAAAAAGTAGATAATTTAAAGCAAATACAGAATATGTAAGTTCAACATGTACTTGTATATAATCCCAAAAAAATGCTCATGAATATGTGAGTTCAATGTACATATGTATAATCCAAAAATAAATATCCTCGATGTCCAAAACAACTACAATATATATATGAACAAAAAAAAGAAGACTGACCACTATCCTCCACTAGGGCCTTCCCTTAGACTCAACCCAGTCTGCAACATGTATAAAAGCAGATTATGAATATCATAAAATTATTTAAACAATTTTACACTAAATTCAAAAAATTAAAATATTAAACTTATATATGAAAGAACAATTCAATTATTAAAAAAATTACATCAAATTCTCTAAATACATGTCCACCACTTTCCTCCACCAGAGTCTTCCCTTTGCCTCCAAAAGGTCGAAGAGATCCAAGCTACAATATGTACAAAAGCAATTTATGAATCCAATAAAATATTTAAACAATTTTAAACTAAATCCAAAAAATATTAAATATTAAACTTTTATCAGAGATCAATTCAACTTAAACAAAATTACCTCAGTGCCAATATCCACATTCATCAAAGAACCTATATCTTCACCCCCAATTTCCATATGTTCTCTCCCCTAAAATTTAAATTTTGTTAATAAATAAAACATAGTCCAAACAAAAAGTAAATTAAGCAATTAACTTAAAACGAAAACAAAAAAATAAAAATCATTAGCTCACAAGAGATGGTAAATCATCTAATAAGTTCGAATCTAAAGAAACCTATATGGATAATTCAAATTAACAATAAGATACATAGATAAATTAAAATTCAAAAAAAAGGATAAAATATCAAGTTCAAACATAAATATAAATATGTAAATAATAAATATACCTCTCCAAAATGCTCTACATTTTGACTAGTGGAGACTCAAAAATTATGTGCATTTATCATTCTAGAAAACTGCAACCAAAAGATATTTGCTTAATGTACTTATTACTATGTAACAAAAAGTTCAATTAAAAATGAATAAAAGATTAAATAGATTGTCATAGCATAATCAACAAACCTCTCACATACTCGATGTGTCATTGGATAACACATATGAAGCTATGTCACGACAAGACTTGGCATAAGACCTGATATCTCCAATGCTCAATTCATTTACCTCATCATTCGTTTTGTAAAAATACTTTTGATGGATAGTAGAACAAGCCCTCTCTCAACCCAATCCCACTTCTGCTCCAACAAGAGCTTACGCTAAACCATCACCAACGAAATCCCTTGTGGCTGTCCCAAGTTGGGATGTGGGCTCCATCTCCAATCTTAATGCCACAAGACTGGGTGGGCGAGCTATCTTGGGTGGAGGTCAAAGAGTTGTAGGGTCTCTAAGAGCACCTTTTTGATTATATATTTGACCCTTTCCGACTCCATAAAATTCAGAATGAAGATCAGTATAGTCTGGCTTCATATTTAAAAAAAACTCTGCATATAAAAATCTAGCAAAATAATTAGGAACCTCATCATTCCATGGAAATCAACCATAATATGCAAGGAACTGATCATATATTAGATGTGCAATTTGAGGATGCTTGAAATATTGCACTTTCAACATTTTTCACTTAAGGCCTTCTTTGAAATTAAACATTGAATTGGCATGTTCTTTGGTCACTCTCTCCTTCACAACTTCCCACTTGTCTGGACCCATCACTTGTTCCCTTCACCTCTGCATCAAATGAACAAAACCATTTGTAGTTGGTCCAAGATCCTCATATGCCTCAATGAATTTTTGCAATGACTCCAAAACAATCTCTAGACTTTGTCTGCTCTCTGGAGGGAGATCCAAATTAAAAAGATCATTGCTCAACCTGTCATAGTGGGATCTACAACTTTCAAGGGTAGTTTCTTACACAAAAACTTCCCATGCAAGCTCATCAGGTAAATTAGATGGATAAGTTCATATGGGTGTACAACCCTCAGCTAGTGGAACATCTGTCATTCTAGCTCAAGGAGCATCTTCAGGACCCTGCTCTGCACCCACACCTATTCCATCATCTACAATCTTTTCTTGATCTTCCTCCTTCTCTGTAGAATTATGCACATCTTCTGAACCTCACTCTACTTCAATAATAACCCAAGCCAAGTGTTTAACCTTGTCCAAACTTTTGAAACAAACAAAAATACAAATTATACATGTATTGAAACATTAATTTTCATATTGACAGAAGGTCAATATCGACGCTCTCCCACAGAAGATAGAGGGGAATCATTTGTACCCCTATCACCTCATCGATGATAGGATGAATGTGACCCATATAGTAAACTCGAATCCCGAGGTGAATTCGACAACCTTGGGTTATCAATTGGGACACCAACTTTCGATGAATGTGATGACCTCCTACACTTTCGCCTCGAAGACTCCTCTCTTTCCATTTGATATGATATCTAAATTTACACAACTATCAACTCATAACATATTCAAATTCTACAGGTTAATTCTACAAACTCTAAGACATATCTACTAAAGGAACTAAGTTCTTCAATAAAGACCTAGATATAAGCCAAATATTAATAAAAGTAACCACAAAACATATTCCCTCCCATGGTGCTTTATAGAGAAAGAAGAAGGATAAAAATTACCCCAAAACATATTCCCTCCAATGGTATAATTTCACATTGAGAACTCTGTTCTTCATGAAGAGTTCAAAAACTCTAAAACTATGTTCATAATAATTTCTCTCCTAGTACTCAACATAGTTTACTTGCAACCCTATTACCACTGCTACTAGGATTAAATGGTTCTAAGGACCCTCTAAGTTCTGTTTGCATGGACGTGTGGGACATGTGGCTAATCATGTTTGTGATTTGACAGATAATTGGTAGTGTGGAAGAGTCCAAGGAATCACATGATTGGTTTCATATATAATTGATTATGACTAGGGTAACAAATAAATTGATTGTTAAGAAAAAAACACTCACAATAGTAAATGACTAAATGAATCATAAAAAATCTTTATAAAATTATTATTAAATTTCTATATAAGAACTTATAAGACATAATCCTTAAAATGAGTGTATAAACATTATATAAGAATATGAACAAAAAATTTAAATGTAAGAAAAATGAAATAATCTCATTTTAATGCTCAAACGTAAATATTTTTTTTTTTTTTTTTAAATAAAACCCTCTCATCTAAATGCTTAATCAAATATATCAATATCTTAACATTGTTTCAATGACAACTAGATTTATTGACAATCAAATATTTTAAGAATAGCAGGGATACCCGTAAAACTAACTCGCAGACAGCAATTCGTCGAACTAAACACAAACACCAATGCCACACTTGAGACAATCACCAACTCACTGAACGAAAACAATTGTCCTGCAAACATCAACAAATTTTATTAGCAATAGAAAACAAAAAACAAAAACAAAAACGAAACCAAAACAAAACAACTCAAAAATCAAAACATACCTATGAAATTGACACAATATAACCTCCACGCCGACGATGTCACATCCACACCGAACACGTTAACTCGACGCTGAAACTATTCGTTGAACCAAACACATGGGAGCAGGCCAAAAACTAACCAAACCGAACACCAACACCAACGCCGCACCGGAGACGACCACCATCTCACCAAATGAAAAGAATTGGCCTGCAAACATTAACAAATTTTATTAGCAACAGGAAACAAAAAAAACAAAAACAAAACCAAAAATGAAACAACTCAAAACTCAAAACATACCTGCAATATCAACTGCACGCCGACTACGTAACCTCCACACCAAACCCGTTAACTCCATGCCGAAGCTAAATTGAACCTGCAATCTATAGGTGATGGCAGATCCGATGGGGAGCAAATGTCAAAGTGGAAAATGGTGATTTGGGGGTTGGAAGATGGCAAGTTGGGGAATGGTGAGCTGGAGGTGTGGCGTATGGTGAGAAGGCGTGGCGAGCTTGTCAACAAACGTAGAGTGGCGAGCTCATCGACAAAATGGAAACAGAGGGTGCCGAGCTCGTCGACGAATGTAGCAATGTCCAATGTCCACAGGCGAGGGGTTGTAGATGGGTCCATAGGCGGGGTCGCAGCAGGGTTCAAACACGGGTCTAGAGGCAGGGTCCAGAAATTTTCCCAAGAAAAATGTCGAACAATGGACGAGGTCGGGCTTTTATGCAGAAAACGTATTCGGCCAAATAGTTTATTCGGCGGAATAAGTATTCGGCGGAATAAGTATTCAGCCTAATAATTATTCGGCCGAATACTTATTTGGCTGAATACTTATTCGGCCGAATACTTATTCAGCCGACTAAACTAACAAACCCGAAATTTTTTCCCGGCGGGCACTGCCTCACACACACTTCGAGGTCCCCCTTAATTTAAATGGAGAATCGTTACTAGTTATTCGGCCGAATAATAAAATTTATTCGGCTGATTAATAACATTAATTAGCCGAATAACATTTATTATTTGGCCGAATAACCTCCGCTACAATTTTTTTGCACTTGATTCTCACGGAAGTGTTACCCACCTTCACATTTTCACCCAACATGCTCTGATACCATGTGAAAATCCTCACAGTAGATCTAAGAGATTATGTATACCTCACAATGAAAGAATTTAGGAATAAGATTAAGAGTGGTCAATGCAGTAAAATGAGCAACATAATAATAATACAGTAGAACTCAGATAGAAGCAAAATAACTTCACACACACTAATTCATTAATCACAATATGGACAAATAAGTAGTACAATGCATGAGGATTCGAATGCCAAGGTGGCAATTCGAATTAGCCTTCATGGAGTGATCAAAAAATCATTGGAGTGTCATCAAAGCACAACTAGAAGTCTATCTCATCATCGATGGAGTCATCAATGCACAAGTAACTGTCAACCATCAGTCAAACTGAGTCTAACTGAGTGTGGTAGCTATGACTGAGTGTAACTGGCACATGGAGGCACTAAATGAATGAAGGAGGCTCAGTGGAGGGTGCATGAGGAGCTAATTGGAGTCAGAATGGGTAGTCTAGTCTCATCGGAGGTCCATCGGAGTGATACAGTCAGTTGAGAGTTAGTTTTTCCTTAAATCAAGGAAATAACTAAAGATAACTCAATTAACTGAAGTGAAACTGAGTGGTAGGTGAGAGAGGGAAAGTGGCTTCCTTAAATCAAGGAGGAAGGGCGCATTAAGCTCTAGGAGGGCTAAACCTGATTTGAGAGAATCTCCCAGGGGCTGGCTAACTGAGGCTAGGTGTTGGGACTGATGACTGGGATGCATGCAATTGCATGTAGGCATGCAGAATTGTCACCAACCCGAATTTTGAAAATATTATTTTATTTTCAAAATACTTTATGTTAAATTTTAATTTCAAAGTTTTGAAATTATGACCAAGTTTGGTCAAGGATGAATTGAATTATTGATTAATATTATTTAAATAAATTAAGTAGGCGACAAACACCCAAGGGAATTGTTAAATGAGCATTCACTGACCCACTAGGAGGAATGGAAGCTGTTGGAAGGTATGGGACAGATGGCAGCAATTGCACCACACCACTAGTTGTTGGTTATGGGATAACTACCCCTAATAATGTGGCATTATCCCCCAGGTGGAGGGATTGGGCAGGCAACTCATTTAATGACCAAGTAACAACTAAAAAGGCCTAGGAAGCCTACCTAAGGCAAATTTGAATTGAGTAGGCAGCTCTTACGTAATATTTTCTGCAGAAATATTCCTCATGTCCATCAGGTGATCACCGAGAGATTCGAATAGGGAGGCTAGTTGTGAGTGAAATAATAAGTCTGCATACTATTTTGCTAAGAAGAACCATAGGTGCTGGTGCAGGTCCTTTGGACTCCTAGTTCTTGAAGATTTGGCAGCCATTGCTACTACAAGTGGAGATCCTAAATTTCTAATTTTCTTCCTCCTGGTGGTTCAGTGAATAGGCTCGGGGGTCCTAAGGAAATTACTTGGCTATCTTCAGGAATTGGTTGGGTGGAACACTCTTCTTGGGCTGTTTGTTTCCCTACAGAATTAATCCAGGTTCTGTTGTTTTCTAATTTGTTTCAGTTTAGTAGTTCTGTGTAATAAAGATTAGTAAACTCTATTTTGAAGAAGAATTGATCTCTGATTTGGTTTAAGTATGAATGTTAAGTTTAATGATAATCTGAATTGATAATCCAATCTCTACATTTTTCCACATGTTGTTATTTGCATCGTACTCTAGTGTAGAGAAGCAAATTAAGCATAGATGAAAAGATAGGCAAACTGCCATTGATTCGATAGATAAGTATAGTAATTTATATGTTTTTCATTTTCTTCCCTATAGTTAATAATAGGATGAATTACTGTATAGAATCTAAAATATTATAGAATATCTCATTGTTTCATGAAAAACAAATATTGTTTATTCTCTGTACAAATACATTGTGTTTTTCTTATCTCTAATATTTACATAGGAAATAAATGTAATTCAAATTTCCATACATCATTCTATAAATAGATAGTATTGCTGCAAATGAATAGTATTGCTAATAATGGACATAAGCTGCAAATCACAGTTAATACACAGTCTTCATATTTCTCACACACACATTATTTTCTGTATAAATCTCCTGCTATAACATGAACTCATTTATTATTTTAGTATTTCCAAAGAATGAAATTATTGTAAACCCTATCTTGCTTTCATCCATCTTACTTCCATTTCTGTTACAATCTGTGTACTTTGTTCAAAATTGGGTTTCCTATCAAACCCTAGATAGTTTTTCCAAAACCATAACATCATTTTCCAATAAACAAACAAACACGATTTACATACTCATGCACAAACTACAGAACAAAACCTAGTTGTTGATTGAAGTTCTTTTCTGAAGTTCATTTATGAAAACATCTTATACATTGAAGGAAAAATGAGAATTTGGGCGTAGCCCTATTCCTTTTCTTTTTATAAACAAAAGCTATTAAATCAACACACACTGAGTTTTTCCAACTACGTAAATGCATAACAGTTTTGCAAAGCTCGACAATCCTGTTATCCATACAGAACATAAACAAATAGCATAACAACATTTTTCCATTGCCGAGAAATTAAAATATAGCATACAGAGTTAAATGAGCTTCGGCTCTAACATTTTATTCATTAAAACGTAAACCCAAAACCTTTTCAAGTTCGAGTATCGAACCCCACACAGGTTCCGGCTTCACAAAGGAAGCATTGACTTACAGGTTAACATTACATTTCCAAAATGAAAACTACACAGGGTTTATACCTTCCTCTAAGTTTTTAAAACGAGTATGATAACTCCCATCTCGACGAACTAGGCATCCAAGAAAAAAATAAAAGACCGAGTAACATTCAAATAGACGAGGGTCATATCCCTATACAGTCATCACTTAACACAAAAGGTTCTTCAAAGAAACTCGACTGACAGACAATGTCGAAAGGCCTTGGTGGAGCTATGTTACTTTCTTTGTTGAAAACCTCATCAACCAAGTCCAAATAGGCACCTACGAGGGTTTGGGGACCCGGATCTTACCAGGATTGGAGACATGCCAATATTTTTCCAAACCCTTTCTCCAAGTTGTCTTTCGAACCCTGTAACAGACACCACATTTTTTCAGATAGTTAAACATATTGTTTTATGAAAACTGTAAGACAAACTTTCAAAAAAAGAACCACTAAGTTTTTCGAAACTGTTTACCTTTTCTTAGTGATCGTGCTCTATACATCCTCTAGCAAACGACGAGCTCCCTGTTGTACAAGAGACTAGGATACCCTCATTCTTGCTGCAGGAAGGTGTGTTCCACTCAAAACAAGAACTATAAACTATCAACTCGACAACAATTCAAACCAGAGACCCAACATTATAGCACAATGCCATTACAGGGAGGACGAAACCTGCAACTTTAACCTAATTCTATAGGTCACGAGGTCGAAGCCTCTTCAAATTTCTTTTGGATAAACCCTAACTTCTATCATCTTGTCGGCCTTGCTGCTCGATACACTAGTGATACAATGAAAACACATTAACTCTTCTTCAACCAACACGGTGAAGAAAAGCTAGGGTTGCATCCAACGACCCAGACTTATCACAATTAACGATCATAAGAATGCCAACAAGTTTGCATTGGGATGAACAACAAGTATATTTAATGTTTCATTTATTAACACAAGCATGGCATTGCCACATTTTGCACTGGGTATTTGATCAACAGCCAGCTCGGAAGAGCTTCCAATTTACAACCATTACATAGTGGCTTCCATAATCACCATTACATTGTTGTTACACTATGTGGAATGTCAACAATCCACGTCACATGGAGTTTTGATCGAGATTTTAATGAAGGACTGAAATGCTATCTCCACGCCAGCTCGAAGCACATGCCAAGCTTAAAAGCCTGTCAACCTGTCCATTCAATTTTTAATACCATGTCAGTACCGTAACCATCAACGTTATAGTTCTAAGTTATGATCACAATTTCGATATATCATTGGATATTAATGTTTTATAAATTTAGCCACGATCATAGTCATAATATTTATAATTTTAATGTTGTGAACATTATTTAATTTTAAGGTATAATGTTTATATATATATATAGTGAGTAGTTTAATCATTGTCATTTTATTACATAGGTTAGCAAATTCATAAGAACTATATTGTTAACATGATAATTTTAATTATCATTTATACTTTTTCATAGATTTCATTGTTGCCAATGCTATGTATTTCGTACCCTAACTTCTTACTGCAATACATTTCAAGATTTGCGATACATTTACGACATTAGTAATATACAAGTATTAACTACGTTAAGACGACGACCAAAGCCAAACTATAACAACATCATTGGTTGATGACAACAAATTTAAACAGCATGTAGACTTTCTGGATGTCATTGTTTCCAACAATTATGAATTGTAAGACAACATTGAAAAACCAGTAGGCAGTACTAAACATTTCATACCTGTAGATACTTTGTTTTCGCAAAAGAATTCACAACATTTTATTATTTGACGTTGAATTGAATTACACACGTACTTTTAAACTACAGTCTTTGAACCTCTTACCTATCATCTGCACATAGAAACATTTCAAATGCCTTAGCGTCGCAGCTAAGTAAACTACAGGGAACCTCGTAGGACACCCTTGGACATCGAGAAAGCAAACTGTCAGTAATCTTATCAAAAGAAAAGTATCGCAACATATTTCTAACCTGTCTGTGCATTTATTACAATAATCATGTTGTCAAAAGTGTGTTAAGTAGTCGTTATCAAAATGATTCCTAATTCATAAATTAAATTATGTTTAGTACTAAATGACTTTTTAATCATTGCTGTCGAAATTGGACATTTAATATTTTCCGCAATTATATTTACCTTATTTAATGTCGTTTTCAAAAGTTTTAAATTTTTATGAAAATTCAGGATGTTACATGTGGTATCAGAGCTCATGTTCAAACTCTAGGCCTAAAAAAGGTCCAAGAACACGCAGCAGAAAATTTTACTAATTTGAAATTTTAATTATGACGTTATACAAAAATTATTTAAGTTACAAGTATGGAGAATTTAGCTGAACAGTTGGAAGACATGTTTCAGCCAAACAGCCATAGCACGGGACATCACTATGCAGAAGAAGGCCACAGTGAATTGAATGACAATTCGTTAGAATTGTTATCTGCATGTCACGAGTTAAAAGCAGAAATTAGATCGGTGAAACAAGCCAATGAAAGAATTTTGAAAGCGCAAGAAGAATTAAACCAAGTGTTGTTTGAACAATGCCCAACTGAGGAGCAAGAGAGAGATAATGAAGATATCTCCAAAGTTGAGGATCTGCCTCATGCTAATAAAAATAAGAAAATGAAAACCGGTGAGGTGAACAACATTTCAACCTCATCAGGAGATGCTATTGAAGTGAGTAAAAAGAAACGTAACTACACCAGTGATAGCACCGAAGGAGATTTCAAACCCAGAAGGAAAAATCATAAGGTGTATGAGCAAATTTCTGGGGAGTTCAAAAAGATCAAACCTCCAACGTTTAATGGAGAAACTTGGAAGGGCGAGACAGCTGAAGCATGGCTGTCCGGTATGAAGAAATATTTTTAGATTTATAACTATTCAGAAACCTTGAAAGCAAAAATGGCTATATATAACTTGACCGGAAAAGAAGATATCTAGTGGCAAGACATCAAAAGAGTGAGAGGCATTAAGGATAAAGATGTAAATTGAAGTACTTTTAAAAGATATTTCAAGAAGAAATTTTTATGTGAACGATACTATGAAGAAAAATCCAAAGAGTTCTACGATTTGAAGCTGGGAGGTATGAATATGAAAGAAATGAACAATAAATTTCTAAATTTACTGAGATATGTACCATACCTCATAGAAGAAAAACCGAAGATACAAAGGTACTTGAGTTGTTTACCTTTCAACATTAAGGACAGAATTGAGTATGATAGTCCAAACACCGTAGAAGAGGCTATGCGAAAAGCAGTTTTTTGTTATGACACCAATCGAAAAAGAGAAGGAATGGCAAACTGGAAAAGTCATAAGCCCAGTAATTTTGAGCTTGAAAAGAGAAATTTCAGATTCAGTGGAAATTTCAGTTTCCAAAAGAAAAATTTTCAGAATCGAAATTTTCAAGGGAATAACTTCAAAAACAGTCAATAGCAAAATTTTACAACACCCAGAACTGCCCCTAATAACAACAGAACCAATGAACAGAAGACACCTATCAAGTGTTTTGAATGTCAAGGTCCTCACTATACATCATAGTGTCCCAAGAGAAAGCGAATAGCTAACAATATTCATTCTATTCAAACTGAACCGACTGTTGGGGACTTGGCAAGAGAGCTGCCCAAAATTAATGCAGCAATTGACAGCAGGAAAGCAGATCACCAGATCTCCATGGTAGAGATTGAAGGTATGCTACAAAATCATCCTGTTACTATTTTAATTGACCCAAGTGCTAGTTTAAGTTATATATCTCCAGATATTGTGGACAGTCTTAAATTGAAAACAGAAAAGTTTAGTAAATCTTGGTTGGTTAGACTAGCAACAGGAACAAAAAGGAAAGTATCAGCTTTCATTGAGAATTGTACTTTATTTTTCAATCAGTTAAAAATGCAAGTCAAGTTAAATTTTTTACCCTTGGGGTCATATGATGATATAATTGGAATGGACTGGTTAGAATCCCATCATGTCATTTTGAACTGTTATGAAAATTTTTTACCTGTTTAAATGACGAAGGAAAAACTGTAGAAGTCAAAGGTATTCCAAGAAAAGTAACCCTTAGGCAGATTTCAACATTACAACTCAAGAAGGCAGTTAGGAAAGGATGTCAGATGTTTGCAGTAAATGTGGTAAATGATGAGTTTATGTGTAAAGAAGACAAACTGAAATTTGAAGACATACCTGTCCTAAAAGATTTTAAGGATGTCTTTCTTGAAGAGATTCTAGGATTACCTCCTAAAACAGATTTAGATTTTACCATCGAGTTGATACCAGGAGCAGTGTCGAATTCTAAAGCTCCTTACAGAATGAATATATTGGGATTAAACAAATTGAAATCACAGTTGAAGGAACTGATTGATAGAAATTATATAAGACCTAGTGTGTCTCCCTGGGGAGCACCTGTCATATTGGTTAAGAAGAAAGATGGAACCCTAAGACTCTGCATAGATTATCACTAGCTTAATAAGATGATGATTAAGAATCGATATTCATTGCCCCGCATAGACGATCTATTTGATCAACTGCGTGGAGCCACAATATTTTCTAAGATTGATCTAAGGTCAGGATATCATCAAGTGCGGGTCAAAGATGAAGACATCTTCAAGATAGCTTTCAAAACTCGATACGAACATTATGAGTTCGTAGTCATGCCATTCGGCTTGACTAATGCATCGGTTGTATTTATGTGTTTGATGAACAATATTCTACACAAGTACTTAGATAAGTTTTTCGTTGTGTTCATAGATGACATTTTAGTGTATTCTAAGAGCAAAGAAGAGCATGATGAACATCTGTGGATTATCTTACAAGTATTGAGGGATCATCAACTTTACGCTAAGTTTAGTAAGTGTCATTTCCACAAGGACAAAATTCAGTATTAGGACACATAATTTCTAAAGAAGGAATCTCATTTGACCCTGACAAAATAAAATCCATTAATGATTGGTCGGTTCCTAAGGATGTGTCAGATGTAAGGTCGTTTATGGGTATTACTGGATATATATTACAGAAAATTTATAGAAGGTTTTTCAAAAACTGCAAGCCCCATAACCTCCTTGCAGAAGAAAGGGAAGAAATTTGTGTGGGATCAGAAATGTTCTAATAGTTTCAAGAAGTTAAAGGAATTATTGACTACAGCGCCTATCTTGAGGATAGTAGATCCTAACAAAGATTTTATAGTTTGTACAGACGCATGCAATGACGGACTCAGTGGAGTCTTAACACAGGAAGGGCATGCGGTGGCATATGAATCTAGAAAGCTGAAAATACACGAGAAGAACTACTCTACTTATGATTTAGAGTTATTGGCAGTAATTCATGCTTTAAAAATGTGGTGTCATCACGTTATTGGCAGAAAATTCACATTGTTGACAGATAATATGGGTCTGAAATATTTATTAGATCAGACAAATATGAACACTAGACAAGCTAGATGGTTGACCTTCTTAAGTGAGTATGATTTCGAAATTCAGCAAATTAAAAAGAAGGAGAACAAGGTTGCAGATGCTTTGAGTCGTAAGGAAAAATTAAATTTTATTTCAACCATTAGTACTTATTCAATAAATTTGGAAAATCAGATTCTTGAAAAGAGTGAAACAAATGAAGAATACAGAAAAATAAAGGAAAAGACAGCAAACAACAATTCTGAAAATTTTATGGTAGATTACAGCATGAAGGAAAATGGGTTATTGCTGTATAAAAACAGATTGTATGTACCAGACATACCAGAAATAAAAATTCTGATTTTAAACGAGATGCATAAAATTCATTATTCTGGCCATCCAGGTTATCAAAAGACCATTACTATGCTAAGGAAGGAGTATTATTGGCCCAGAATGAAGGATGAAGTAGCAGAGTACATAGCTAAATGTTTGGATTGTCAAAATTTGAAAGTGGAACACCAACATCCTGCCAGATTGTTGCAACCATTACTAATACCGAGTTTGAAATGGGAATTGATAAGCATAGAATTTATTACTAGATTACCTAAAAACCAGAAACAAGATGATTCTATCATGGTGGTAGGGGACAAACTTAGCAAAGAAACACATTTTATACCTGTAAAGACTACTCATAAGGCTCCATACATTGCAAAAGTCTTCATGAAGCAGATTTTTCGATTACATGGTATACCCAAGGTGATAATTTCATATCATGACTCTAAGTTTACTGGAATATTTTGGAGGTCACTATTTAAGGGGTTAAATACAACCTTAAATTTCAGCACATCATTTCATCCACAAATGGATGGACAGACAGAAAGGGTGAATCAAGTATTAGCAGATTTATTAAGAATGTATGTTAAGGATCATCCTGGTAAGTGGGAAGACTACTTGCACTTAGCAGAATTTGGTTATAATAATCATTATCATGCATCAACCAGACTTAGTCCTTTTGAAATTCTTTATGGTAGGAAATGTGATACACCTGTTTCATGGAATGATCTAGTAAATAGACTTGTTTTAGGACCTGAATTGTTGCAGGAGTTAGAACTAATTATGAAACAAGTACAAGGACATTTAAAAGCTGCACAAGATAGGAAAAAGAGTCAAGCTGATCTAAAAAGGAATCATAAAGAGTTTCAGGTTGGTGAACATGTGTTTCTCAAGGTAAGACCGAAAAATATTTCGTTAAAATTGGGAAGTTGTGCCAAGTTGGCACCCAAGTATTGTGGTCCTTTAGAAATACTGTCCAGGGTTGGACTAGTTGCATACCAACTGGCTTTGCCACCAAACTTAAAAATACATAATGTTTTTCATATATCGTTTTTAAAGAAATATGTACATGATGCTACTCATGCTGTAAACTGGAATGATGTACAAGTGGGACAAGACGACGATTTTTAGGTAGAACCAGACAGTATCCTCGGAAGGAGGGAAACTATGCTCCGGAATCGCACCATTAGGCAAGTGAAGGTGCAATGGAAGCTCCTTAGCCCAGAAGAGGCAACCTGGGAGTTGGAGAGTAGTATGCAGGTAGCAGACCCAACTCTATTTCAGGAACACTCAAAGAGTGATTAACCAACATCAAGAACGATGTTGAGACTTAAGGGGGTGTATGTCACCTACCCAAATTCTGAAAATATTATTTTATTTGCAAAATACTTTATGTTAAATTTTAATTTCAAAGTTTTGAAATTATGACCAAGTTTGGTCAAGGATGAATGTAATTATTGATTAATATTATTTAAATAAATTAAGTAGGAGACAAACACCCAAGAGAACTGTTAAATGAGTGTTCACTGACCCACTAGGGGGAATGGAAGCTGTTGGAAGGTATGGGACAGATGGCAGCAATTGCACTACACCACTAGCTGTTGGTTATGGGACAACTACCCCTAATAATGTGGCATTATCCCCCAGGTGGTGGGAGTGGGCAGGTAACTCATTTAATGACCAAGTACCAACTAAAAAGGCCTAGGCAGCCTACATAAGGAAAATTCAAATTGAGCAAGCAGCTCTTACATAATATTTTCTGCAGAAATATTCCTCATGTGCATTAGGTGATCACCAAGAGATTCGAATAGGGAGGCTAGTTGTGAGTGCAATAATAAGTCTACATACTATTTTTCTAAGAAGAACCAGAGGTGCTGGTGCAGGTCCTTTGGACTCCTAGTTCTTGAAGATTTGACAGTCATTGCTTCTACAAGTGGAGATCCTAAATTCCTAAGTTTCTTCCTCCTGGTGGTTCAGTGAATAGGCTCGGCAGTCCTAAGGCATGTACTTGGCTATCTTCAGGAATTGGTTGGGTGGAACAGTCTTCTTGGGCTGTTTGTTTCCCTACATAATTAATCCAGGTTCTATTGTTTCCTAATTTGTTTCAGTTTAGTAGTTCTTTGTAGTAAAGATTAGTAAACTCTATTTTGAAGAAGAATTGATCTCTGATTTGGTTTAAGTCTGAATGTTAAGTTTAATGATAATCTGAATTGATAATCCAATCTCTACATTTTTCCACATGTTGTTATTTGCATCGTACTCTAGTGTAGAGAAGCAAATTAAGTATAGATGAAAAGATAGGCAAACTACCATTGATTCAATAGATAAGTACAGTAATTTATATGTTTTTCATTTTCTTCCCTATAGTTAATAATATGATGAATTACTGTATAGAATCTAAAATATTATAGAATATCTCATTGTTTCATGAAAAACAAATATTGTTTATTCTCTGTACAAATACATTGTGTTTCTCTTATCTCTAATATTTATATAGGAAATAAATGTAATTCAAATTTCCATACATCATTCTGTAAATAGATAGTATTGTTGCAAATGAATAGAATTGCTAACAATGGACATAAGCTGCAAATCACAATTAATACACAGTCTTCATATTTCTCACACACACATTATTTTCTGTATAAATCTCCTACTATAACATGTTCATTTATTATTTTAGTATTTCCAGAGAATGAAATTATTGTAAACCCTATCTTGCTTTCATCCATCTTACTTCCATTTCTGTTACAATCTGTGTACTTTGTTCAAAATTGGGTTTCATATCAAACCCTATATAGTTTTTCCAAAACCATAACCTCATTTTCCAATAATTAAACAAACACGATTTACATACTCATGCACAAACTACAGAACAAAACCTAGTTGTCGATTGAAGTTCTTTTCTGAAGTTCATTTATTAAAACATCTTATACATTGAAGGAAACATGAGAATTTGGGCGTAGCCCTGTTCCTTTTCTTTTTATAAACAAAAGCTATCAAATCAACACACACAGAGTTTTTCCAACTACGTAAATGCATAACAGTTTTGCATAGCTCGACAGTCCCGTTATCCATACATAACATAAACAAATAGCATAACAACATTTTTCCATTGCCGAGAAATTAAAATATAGCATACAGAGTTAAATGAGCTTCGGCTCTAACATTTTATTCATTAAAATGTAAACCCAAAACCTTTTCAAGTTCGAGTATCGAACCCCACACAGGTTTCGGCTTCACAGAGGAAGCATCGACTTACAGGTAAACATTACATTTCCAAAACGAAAACTACACAAGGTTTATCCCTTCTCTAAGTTTTTAAAACGAGTATGATAACGCCCATCTCGACAAACTAGGCATAAAACAAAAAAACAAAAGACCGAGTAACATTCAAATAGACAAGGGTCATATCCCTATACAGTCATCACTTAACACAAAAGGTTCTTCAAAGAAACTTGACTGACAGACAATTCTGAAAGGCACTGGTGGAGCTCTGTTATTTTCTTTGTTGAAAACCTCATCAACCAAGTCCAAATAGGCACCTATGAGGGTTTGGGGACCCGGATCTTACCAGGATTGGAGACATGCCAATCTTTTTCCAAACCCTTTGCCCAAGTCGTCTTTCGAACCCTGTAACAGACACCACATTTTTTCACAGATTTAAACATATTGTTTTATGAAAACTGTACGACAAACTTTCAACAAAAGAACCATTGAGTTTTTTGAAACAGTTTACCTTTTTTTAGTGGTTGTGCTCTATACGTCCTCCAGCAAATGAAAAACTCCCTACTGTACACGAGACCAGGATACCCTCATTCTTGTTGCAAGAAGGTGCATTCCACTCAAAACAAGAACTATAAACTATCAACTCGACAACAACTCAAAGCAGAGACCCAACATTATAGCACAACGCTATTACAAGGAGGACGAAACCTGCAACTTTAACCTAATTCTACAGGTCACGAGGTCGAAGCCTCTTCACATTTCTTTTGGCTAAACCCTAACTTCTAGCAACCTGTCAGCCTTGCTGCCTGATACACTAGTGATACAATGAAAACACATTAACTCTTCTTCAACCAACACGATGAAGAAAAGCTAGGGTTTCATCCAATGACCCAGACTGATCACAATCGATGATCATAAGAGTGCTAGCAAGGTTGCTTTGGGACGAACAACAACTACATTTAATGTTTCATTTATTAACACAAGCATGCCATTGCCACATTTTGCACTGGGTGGATCGATCAACAGCTAGCTCAGAAGAGTTTCCAATTTACAACCATTACACAGTGGCTTCCATAATCACCATTACATTGTTGTTACACTACGTGGAATGTCAACAATCCACGTCACATGGAGTTTGGATCGAGCTTTTAATGCACGACTGAAACGCTATCTCCATGCCAGCTTGAAGCACATGCCAAGCTTAAAATCCTGTCAACGTGTCCATTCAATTTTTAATACCATGTCAGTACTGTAAACATCAATGTTATATTTCTAAGTTATGATCGCAATTTCAATATATCATTTGGATATTAATGTTTTATACATTTAGCCACGATCATAGTCATAATATTATAAGTTTAATGTTGTGAACATTATTTTATTTTAAGGTATAATGTTTATATATATATATATATAGTGAGTAGTTTAATCGTTGTCAATTTATTACATAGGTTAGCAAATTCATAAGAACTATATTGTTAACATGATAATTTTAATTATCATTTATACTTTTTCATAGATTTCATTGTTGCCAATGCTATGTATTTCGTACCCTAAATTCTTAGTGCAATACATTTGAAGATTTGCGATACATTTACAACATTAGTAATATACAAGTGTTAACTACCTTAAGACGACAACCAAAGCCAAACTATAACAATGTCATTGGTTGATGACAACAAACTTAAACAGCATGTAGACTTTCTAAACGTCATTGTTTCCAACAATTATGAATTGTAAGACAACATTGAAAAACCAGTAAGCAGTACTAAACATTTCCTACCTATAGAGACTTTGTTTTCACAAAAGAATTCACAACATTTTATTATTCAACGTTGAATTGAATTACACACGTACTTTTAAACTATAGTCTTTGAACATCTTACCTATGGTCTGCACATAAAAACATTTCAAATGCCTTAGCGCCGTGGCTAAGTAAACTCCAGGGTACCTTGTAGGACACCCTTGGACATCGAGAAAGCAAACTGTCAGTAATCTTATCAAAAGAAAAGTATCGCAACATATTTCTAACCTATCTATGCATTTATTACAATAATCATGTTGTCAAAAGTGTGTTAAGTAGTCGTTATCAAAATGATTGCTAATTCAAAAATTAAATTATGTTTAGTACTAAATGACTTTTTAATCATTGTTGTCGAAATCAGACATTTATTATTTTCCGCAATTATATTTACCTTATTTAATGTCGTTTTCAAAAGTTTTAAATTTTTATGAAAATTCGGGATGTTACAAGAATGCATGCTGCATGCAGAAATTGATGCAAGACTGTAAATGCAAATAATGAAAATGCTAGTAGGACTAGGATGGAGTATAGGAATATCCTAACATGGTGGAGTTAAGAAATTCCTTTTTGGCATGGTCCCTTATGTTTGGTGGGATACCGTAAACCATAGAGTGCTTCCTCTTGGAACAAATATAGGTATGGAAGGACATTTGCAACTTTAGAAATGCATTGAAATACTGGAAATCAAGTAATTAACTTCATCGATTCATTCAAAAAGTAACCACAAGTAGAGTTGGCTATGGATAATCAAACCTAGCGTGTGCTTAAATTCCCCATCAAGATAAACCTACTTGAGAGAAAATCCTCTACTTTTAAGGAAATTTAATTTCCTAAGAGGAATAGTATGATAGTAAATGTGAATAAACTAGGATAAATACTATAGGAATTGTACAACATTCAAGTTACATAAAAACTAACCTGTTGAGAGTTTTGTCTATCTCCATTCCTGAGAGTTTTTTGCAGGTTATTATCAATATTTAGAGTGCAGCAGTTTCTGCATTTTTGCAGTAGTAGCAGTTGTAGACATTTTCTATTGTTTTTGCAGGCCACCTAAAACAACTTCCATGTTCAATTTGGAAGGAATTACTCCTATTTCTCCATTCAAATATGATGAATGGAAACCAAATATGATATCACATTTGAAGAGACATGGTCTCTTTGATTATTTTCTTGAAAGAGAGTTCGAATCCTCTGAAAAAGAGAATGACTAGTTAAATGAAGGTGAATTAGCCATTGCAGCCATGATGTATGCTATGCCTCAATGCATATTAATCAACCTCCCTAATGTTGAATCTACAAAAGAGCTATGGAACCACCTGGATGATAGATTTGGAAAACAGAATGAAGGGATTGGTCGAAACCCTTTCGAGAGCAAGCCCAGTGATGCATTCGCCCTCCTTGATGATCTCATTGATCATGAATATCTCATATCTCATATTGAAGTTGTCCAAAAAGAAGAACTTCCAAATTCTACACTCATGCTCCAAATTTCTTCTATTTCAAATTTTGAGCCAGCTCACACTCTAGAAATTACAGAGGTTCCTAAATCCTCTCTTGCACCAGAGTTTGTTGGTTTGCATCATGATCTCATGAATGTTTCGAAGGTCAAATCAGCCATTGGAGGTAGTGCATTCTCTCTCCTTGATCACTCTCCTCTTATTTACTACTGTAAGATCATTATTTCATGCTTTCAGAAGGTTATTAAAGATGAGGGCCATTGCCATTCGCTTGGGATAATTTCTCATACATTTACTGGTTTAGATCTCACCTCAAATGGTTCAAAGGAGATCTTAAGCAACCATGATTCAAGTCTTTGATCTGATTTGGATTCCAAGCAATCACTGATATATGATGGTTTTTTTAAGCATAATCTCACCCATGATGGTTCGAAGGAGAAGAAAAAAGACTATTTGCACATTCATAGATTTGATCCTACCTCAACTGATTCGAATCACAAGTTCAAGGATCATCCTGATACCTTTGGATTTGTTCTCATCACATTCGATATGAAGATCAAGTACAAGCACATGCTTTCTGAGCATGATCCACTTCTTCCCAAGAAGAAGATACCTCCAGACATATGACCAAGCATCACACATGCTTGAGTTTGGAGCATTTATTTTTGTGTGTGCCTTACAGTCTATTTTGAGGGGGGGTATTTTTTCCATGAGGTTTCCCCCATTTCCTCGGTTTATTGACTGTTATTATTATTCATTATATTGGGTGAACTTTGCTCTCAGTTACTAGGGCCCATGATGGATTAAGGGGGGGTGTTAGGATATTCCTATACTCCATACTAGTCCTACCAACATTTTCATTATTTGCATTTACAGTCTTGCATGCATTTATGCATGCATGCATGCATGCAATTGCATGCATCCCAGTCATACGTCCCAGCACCTGGCCTCAGCTAGCCTGCCCCCAGGAGATTCTCTCAGATCATTTTTAGCCATCCTAGACTTAGTGCGTCCTTCCTCCTTGATTTAAGGAAGCCACTCGCCCTCTCTCACCTACCACTTAGTTTCACTTTAGTTAATTGAGTTATCTTTAGTTATTTATGATTTAAGGAAAGAGTGACTCTCAACTGATTGTATCACTCCGATGGACCTCCATTGAGACTAGATTGCCCATTTTGACTCCAGTTAGCTCCTTATGCACCCTCCACTGAGCCTCCTTCATTCAATTAGTTCCTCCATGTGCCAGTTACACTCAGTCACACCTACCACACTCGGTTAGACTCAGTTTGACTGATGGTTGATAGTTACTTATGCATTGATGACTCGACCGATGATGAGATAGACTTCTAGTTGTGATTTGATGACACTCCAGTGATCGTTTGATCACTCCATGAAGGCTAATTCGAATTTGTCACCTACCCAAATTCTGAGAATATTATTTTGTTTGCAAAATACTTTATGTTAAATTTTAATTACATTTTTTTGTAATTATGACCAAGTTTGGTCAAGGATGAATGTAATTACTGATTATTATTATTTAATAAATTAAAGTAGGAGACAAACACCCAAGGGAACTTTTAAATGAGTGTTCACTGACCCACTAGGAGGAATGGAAGCTGGTATAATGTATGGGACATATGGCAGCATTTGCACTCCACCACTAGCTGTTGGTTATGGGACAACTACCCCTAAAAATGTAGCATTATCCCCCAGGTGGGTGGGAGTGAGCAGGCAGCTCATTAATGACCAGTTAACCACTAAAAGGCCTAGGCAGCCTACATAAGGCAATTCAAATTGGGCAGGAAGCCCCTTACAATATTTTATGCAGAAATATTCCTCAAGTGCATCAGGTGATCACTGAGAGATTCGAATAGGGAGGCTATGTGAGAGTGGAACTGTAAATCTATTAATTATACTGAGAAGGAAAACCATAGGTGTTTTTGCAGGTCTTTTTGACTGCTGGGTATTAAGGACTGGACAATCTACATTCTATTGCAAGTTGATGTACTAAGGCTTCTATAGAATCTTCCTCCTAGTGGTTCAATGAATAGGCTCGGGGGTCCTAAGAAAAGTAACTTAGCTGTCTTAAGGAATTGGTTGGGTGGAATAGGTTCCTTGGGTTGTTTGTTTCTCCTACAGTCAACGAGGTTTTACTGTTCCTACTTTTGTTTACAGTTAAATGTTTTCTGCATAGTAGGATTATTAAACTCTGTCATGTAAAAGAAATTATTTTGTTTTCTGGTCTAAGTATGATTCTGAATGAAAAAGCTTGGTGAAACAATTGAATTGGTAACCATCTTTATATTTTTCCCCATGTTGTTCTCTACATCGTACTCCTATATAGAGAAGCCAATTATGAAAGATAAGTGATAGGCAAAATGACATTGATTGGAAATATGATACAATAGTATTCTTTTTAAAATTTTGTCCTATAATTAAACATAGTAAACATTACAGTATAGCATCTATAGCAGTATAGAATTCATTTAAATAATACATGTAAGAAAAACACAGTATGTTTCTGCACAGTTCTATGTATTTCTTTTAAACTCTATTTATTTCAGATAGTAAGCAAATGCACATCAATATTATACATTTCATGTTTTTTAAGCAATTGTATTTTCAAGAATTATAGTAGCTGCAAGAACTAATCTTTGCATAGGTTTATTACAAATATACATATTTTATTTCTTCACTAACTTTCACCTTTGATTTTGAATTATTGAATATCTACACAGTAGTATTAAACCCTAAGATACTACAAACCCTAGTTATGTTTACATAGTTCATAATTTTCTTCTCAAGCCTTTAATGCAAACTTTATACATTCCTTTTTTTAGCTTA
Organism: Larix kaempferi; assembly: GCA_027924585.1. Classification (NCBI taxonomy): domain Eukaryota; kingdom Viridiplantae; phylum Streptophyta; class Pinopsida; order Pinales; family Pinaceae; genus Larix; species Larix kaempferi. Next base: position 26,420,159 of record BSBM01000437.1, read on the forward strand.
ATAGCTACAGATTTTCCAAACCCTAACTAACATTTCGAGACTACTACAAGACAGTATTCACCACTTAACAGAAAGCACGATTATGTACTAATGTCTTTTGATAGCTCATAACCCTAGTAAGAACACATACACAGCATCAAAACCATTTGTTGAAAAGGTTAAGTCTCAGATCCAAAAGCTCTCTACAAGCCAGATAGCAATCAAAATCTACAGGTAGGTTTCATTTGTGAATTAAAAATAGAACATAGTGGCATAGCCATTTCGAAACCATATAACATTCAAACTATCTCATCAATTTTTCTAGAAAGTGATAATTTCAAATCGTGACTCTAAGTTTACTGGAAACTTTTGGAGGTTTTTGTTTATTAAAGGGTTGAATACAACCTTAAAATTTAGCATAACATTTCATCCACAAACAGATGGACAGACAGAAAGAGTGAATTAAGTTTTGGAAGACTTGCTAAGAATGTATGTTAAAGATCAGCCTGGTAAGTGGGAAGACTACTTGCATTTAGCAGAATTTGCATATAATAACCATTATCATGCATCAGCCAGACTTATCCCTTTTGAAATTCTTTATGGCAGGAAATGTGATACACCTGTTTCTTGGAATGATCCAGTAAATAGAGTTGTTTTAGGACCTGAATTGTTGCAGGAATTAGAACTAATTGTGAAACAGGTACAAAGAAATCTTAAAGCTGCCCAAGATAGGCAAAAGAGTCAAGCAGATATTAAAAGGACTCATAAAGAGTTCGAGGTTGGTGAACATGTTTTCCTCAAGGTAAGACCGAAAAAGAGTTCCTTGAAATTGGGAAGCTGTGCCAAGTTGGCACCCAGGTATTGTGGTCCTTTCGAAATTTTGTCAAGGGTTGGACCAATGGCATACCAACTAGCTTTGCCACCAAATTTAAAGATACATAATGTTTTTCATATATCATTTTTAAAGAAGTATGTACACGATGCTACTCATGTTGTAAATTTACATGATGTACAGGTGGGACAAGACGGCGATTTTCAGGTGCAACCGGACTGTATCCTCGAAAGGAGGGAAACTCTACTACAAAATCGCACCATTGGGTAGGTAAAGGTGCAATGGAAGCACCTTAGCCCAGAAGAGGCAACCTGGGATTTGGAGAGTAGTATGCAGGCAGCATACCCAACTCTGTTTCAATAACACTCGGAGAGTGAGTAAAACAACATGGAGGACGATGTTGAGACTTAAGGGGGGGTGTATGTCACCTACCCAAATTTTGAGAATATTATTTTGTTTGCAAAATACTTTATGTTAAATTTTAATTACAAAGTTTTGTATTATGACCAAGTTTGGTCAAGGATGAATGTAATTACTAATTATTATTATTTAATAAATTAAAGTAGGAGACAAACACCCAAGGGAACTGTTAAATGAGTGTTCACTGACCCACTAGGAGGAATGGAAGCTGTTAGAAGGCATGGGATAGATGGCAGCATTTGCACTCCACCACTAGCTGTTGGTTATGGGACAACTACCCCTAAAAATGTGGCATTATCCCCCAGGTGGGTGGGAGTGAGTATGTAGCTCATTAATGACAAGTTGACCACTAAAAGGCCTAGGCAGCCTACATAAGGCAATTTGAATTGGGCAGGAAGCCCCTTACAATATTTTCTGCAGAAATATTCCTCAAGTGCATCAGGTGATCACTGAGAGATTCGAATAGGGAGGCTATGTGAGAGTGCAACTGTAAGTTTGTTAATTATACTGAGAAGGGAAACCAGAGGTGATGGTGCAGGTCTTTTTAACTGTTAGGTCTTAAGAACTGCACAATCTACATTCTATTGCAAGTTGATGTACTAAGGATTCTGCAGAATCTTCCTCCTGGTTGTTCAGTGAACAAGCTCGGGGGTCCTAAGGCAAGTAACTTGGATGTGTTTAGGAATTGGTTGGGTGGAAGGTTCCTTGGGCTGTTTGTTTCTCCTACAGTCAACCAGGTTTTACTGTTCCTACTTTTTTTTACAGTTAAATGCTTTCTGCATAGTAGGATTATTAAACTCTGTCATGTAAAAGAAATTATTTTGTTTTCTGATCTAAGTATGATTCTGAATGAAAAAGCTTGGTGAAACAATTGAATTGATAACCATCTCTATATTTTTCCCCATGTTGTTCTATGCATCGTACTCCAGTATAGAGAAGCAAATTAGAAAAGATAAGTGAAAGGCAGAATGCCATTGATTGGAAAGATGATACAATAGTATTCTTGTTAAAATTATGTCCTATAATTAAACATAGTAAACATTACAGTATAGCATCAACAACAGTATATAATTCATTTAAATAATACATGTAAGAAAAACATAGTATGTTTCTGCACAGTTCTATTTATTTCTTTTAAACTCTATTTATTTCAGATAGTAAGCAAATGCACATCAATATTATACATTTCATGTTTTTTAAACAATTGTATTTTCAAGAATTATAGTAGCTGCAAGAACTAATCTTTGCATAGATTTATTACAAATATACATATTTTATTTCTTCACTAACTTTCACCTTTGATTTTCAATTATTGAATATCTACACAGTAGTTTTAAACCCTAAGATACTACAAACCCTAGTTCTGTTTACACGGTTCATAATTTTCTTCTCAAGCCTTTCATGCAAACTTTAGACATTCCTTTTCTGAGCTTAATAGCTACAGATTTTCCAAACCCTAACTAACATTTTGAGACTACTACAAGACAATATTCACCACTTAACATAAAGCACGATTCTGTACCAATGTCTTTCGATAGCTCATAACCCTAGTAAGAACACATACACAGCATCAAAACCATTTGTTGCAAAGGTTAAGTCTCATATCCAAAAGCTCTTTACAAGCCAGATAGCAATCAAAAGCTATAGGTAGGTTTCATTTGTGAATTAAAAATAGAACATAGTGGCATAGCCATTTCGAAACCATATAACAGTCAAACTATCTCATCAATTTTTCCAGACATGAATAGCAACAATGAGAATGAAGTACATGATTACAATCTTACACAGAGTTCTCAACTATTATTAATTTTAAATAAAACAAGTTTTTCTATTTCAAAAACGAACCATTGTCATTAGAAAAGGAGAACCCTCGGCTCTCTTTTCACATTCAAAAATTATAACAGAGTTTTCATTATGGACCTATCTGTAGTGCCCTGGTTTTTCAGCAAAGCACTCGGTAGAATTTCTGAGTTAATTTTCTATGTATTAATCTTTATTCAGGTGTAAGAAAGTGAATTTCAATCTAAACTCTATTTCTGTTAAATGAAGCTTAGTTTCTATCTTGTCCTTATTGTCCATACATGCGTATTTTAAAATAAACTAACATATTACTATTTTCTATTCAACAATTTGTTCCAGCATATGAGTATGTTCACAGTAAATAAACTGTAAATAGCAAAGTATTTGCAGGTTTCAGAGTAAGTCTCAGCATAATAATCAAATTACATGAATAACAAGAAAATTACCTGATGCTGATGCTAGTCGACCGTCGGTTGTAGCAGGTTATGATTTTTTTTCTCATAGACAGCCAAAACGATGTTTCCACCCTACCGATCAGCTATTATCTTGCTGACCCTAGGAAATCAATGGATTTCCTAGCCCCCGAGCCCACGAACTGATAATCCTGAGAGCAGAATTCCATTGGTTTCTTTTTATCATTCCATGGTAATAATTTGCTGAGTTAACCCCCTCCTCAGACTTTCTTTGAGTTTCCCACCTCCTCAAAGCTCCGAGTTAACCCCCTCCTCGGCATTCCTCCTTTTTCACAAAATACTAAGTGTTTCTCTCCTCCCAAAAATCCCCCTTTATAGAAAATCCTTTTCCCCCATAAATTCATAACTCCTTTTCACTCCACCGTCCCCAAATTCCTCTCTCGAGCCCCTCAAACATTAACTCCTTTTCTTTGTATTTAATGTTTATTAATGTCATTAGTAAAATATTATATAAATAGTTGACTCTTTTCCCTTAGACATGATATGTCATATTGGTTTACCACATTTTTCAAGATAACTTATCTTTGTGATTTAAATCTAATATTTGCATTGAATAGTTAAATAGTAATAAACCTTTTTCATCTCATCACATCCGTTCCAAAATTGTCTTATTATGTCTAACTTAGAAATGGAATAATCACACTCTAATCGTTTATTTAATCAATATTTAATTTTACCTATTTTGCCATTGTTATACATGAATGGTAATATTATTAAAATAACATTAATTAAATAATAATATTTAATTAAATTACCACAAGTAACCGTAAATGGTGAATTTAATAAAAGTGTCTTTTAAACTATTTGTTTATCACAATGTTTACCAACAAGTAATACATAGCTTTAATTGATTTGTTTACACACCTTAGATAACTTTATATTCATTATCTGAGTTCGAGCAATGCATGATTAGCATAATTACTTACGACAACTAATACATTTATTCAACACGTTAAGTGTTTATTTATCGATACTAATGTACAGGTGCAAGGTGTGCATGCGTGGCCAGCGTATGCACAGATCATAAATGTACTATAGGCAAACCCCATCCCGCCCATGCATACTTGCTAACTAATAGTAGTATTTACCCTCATGCAGGAGAACAAGCATAACATATATATATTACAATTACTTTAACATTCTCAGTTATTTAACAGTTAAGTCTTTATGATTTCACATCATTACCTTTATCTTTATATTAGTTTAATCAATCAAGTACAAGGAAGGGTACCTACTACCACTAACTCAGAATCAAGGAATACCCAACCCTCAACAGTACTATCATATCCTCCCATCCTAACCTACTGCCACATCCTCCCTATCCTTCCTCTGCTAGTATAAAAGTGGATGTCGGACTCATCGACCTGACCACATAGAACTTGAGAGCGATAGCGTCGGCTGAATAGCGGACCTATCCTCTCCTAGCAGGCATCCGACCATCGTCATCACACATACATGGGGAGCGTGTCTCAGCACGACCCTCCCATGATCTCGGGTATTATAGGAACATAGGGTGGGCAACACATCCATCCCTCTCAACATACTGGGCCTACGCCCTTATCAAATCATACTCCGCTACTATCAGGATTATCAGTTTGTGCTATCGTATCATCATTCTTGGCTGCTAAGGTTTACTGGATGAACATGTTCTTTTCCCAATATATCAGACCAAGTAACTGGCTATCCCATAGCCCTCATGTCCTGTAGGTTAGTATTTCGCATATACACATTTTATAACAAGTATTTCCATTTGATCACCCATTGATCCATATCATCAGCATCATTTTATTTCACATCACCATTGCATCACAGATATGCATGGAATATAAGAGTTCTATCAATTTCATCATAGGAGAGCATCCACGTGCAACACCATATATTTCACATTTCATCAGTGGAAATGCTTAAACATATATTTTCATCATAAAAACAGTGAACCTCATGATAATCATAACTTAATAACTGCATGAATATAGTAACATTCTAAACATAGTAGCAACATATCATCATGTCTAACATGCCAAAATATAGTTCACTCTGTCTAGCTGAGTCCAACAGATAATAAGCAAATAAAATGAAAGGTGTCTAACTCGTAAACACCTGGCCAAATATGGGGCGTTACATACACCCACCCTTCAGGAAACTTCGTCCCGAAGTTATGGTCATAATAATGCAGGAAAATCTTGACTCATAGTCTATGCAATTCCGCAAATGGCGGGTCCTGGCCATACATGTCCTACTTAGCTTTAATCTTGACCAAATACGCCGATATTATCTTTTAATTTCACTTCTCTTATCTCGTGATATGTGTTCTAATAATTAAAGAACATTTTTAGATTAATCCTTTTGTTGGACCTCAATATCATGTCTAGAATGCCTAAATGTTATAATCATGTTCTATCCACCTTAGTATCCTATTTCATACCCTTTTACAATATTCTTTAAGTTACATCATCTAGATAAGTTTATCCATCGCAGAACGGAGTTTACCGAAGCTTTTATTGATCCAACTTGGCATGGAATAGTCAACGATTTAAATAGAGGTCTTTAGAACTCATAATTTGGCATTCACTCCGTACGCAACTATCGAGGACTCTTATGGTTGGTATACTTCTCTTAGGGAAGAAGATTCATGTCCTCAAAATCCTAAGGTCATATATTATTATTTCATTATGGTAATATGCAATAACATTTAAGTATCATAACATTCATTAAACTAGGAGAATTGTTATCGTTTACAGGGTTTTCATGGCTATCTCTTATTGAAACACAATTGTTATCATGTTCATTTATTTATTATTCTTATTTTCAAACTAATATAATTTGTTGGGAAACCATTCCTGCTTCAATTCCTTAAGAATTTCGTAGCTAGTTTTGTTCCCATCCTTACTATCACAAAGGTAATTATTAGCATTTATCCTAGTATGCCATTGTATTGGTACATCACCACTCTTGCATTTATACTTCCCTAAGACCTTAATCTAATCCTATAGGTTGAACGAAACATCATTACTTAATATGTTGAATCATATTAGAACTTCATAACAACCGCTTTAATTGAGTTAAGTGGAGGATTAGGGGGTGATTCTTATGAATCTCTTATTATTACCCAAGATCATTACTATATTAGGTATGATTAATCCAGAATTTTCTCAAAAAAAAATCTTATTGCACCATTACCCCAATATTTAACTTATTCATTCTAAAGTCATGTACCCCCTTAAGAGAATAGTCTTTTATTAAGCTTGATATGCAATCTCCCTGTTTAGGTGCATGGTGGTTTTCCTTAATGTGATTTAAAAGGATACCTAGCCTTGTATCCAACAAATTTATTTCCATCCATTATCTTACCTATATAAGGTATTCTCACTAATCTATATAACATTTATCTATATTCTTAAATGAAAATTTTATTTGTAAATAGGACTATGAGAGATTCACGAGTTTTACTTCAATTTGTTCCTTGTACTAAGTTACCTATACACATGCATTGACATTTGTGTAATTTGTTGTGGGGATCCGACACCATTCTATTTTTATCTTACCACATCCCCTTGTTTCTACTTTAAATGTTTTTCGACTTTAAGCATTTTTGCAAAATTATATGGTGTAGTAAAACACACTAAGAGCTATGGTTTAAAAATAATATAATTGTTTGATCACGTTAAAACGCATCTACTTCGAACTAACAAAGGCATTGTCATTTCAATGATATAGCAAGTTTCCTAATATATGCATTTTTAAAACAGACACTCATTACTAATGTTGGGTATTTCTAAAATATGTGCGCGATTTGTTTATGCCAATTTGGAAAAAGGTAGTAGTTTATGTGGTAGTTTGAATGGAATTGAGACTGTTGTAAAGAGAATGCATGCATATTCCCACATGGGTGCATTCTCCAATTCCCTTTTTCCCACATTTTCGACCATGAAATCCATCCAATACCCTAGTCTCTATTTCCACGTAAGTTTGGAAGTTTAAATGACCAAATTGTGATCAATCTTTTATTATGAAAACAACACAATTGAGCCATAAGATGGACATTAACATAAATGTGATCGTGGTCTCTACTTTTGTTGCGGCTAATTAGGACGATAAGTTGTGAGACATTTAATCTTATTGTTAGATGTATTTGTTAAATCAATTGTGACCAATATTGATGTTTAAGCATTGCATCAATATTATTGAATTTAATGTCGATGTAACAAAGTTGTTCTCAAATAATAGGAATAACATCCTTATTATATGAATTTATGAAATAATGTGTATAACATCCCTAATATAAGAATTTATAAATTAAATGTGTTGTGTTAATCTCATGTGAAAAGCTTCTCTTTTACTATTAGCTTTGCCACTTGTATAGTAAATAATGGTGAAATATTTAAATCTTTTTATTATTAATGTTTATTATAAATTTATGATTATGAGTATGATAATTTATAAATTCAATGTGAAACTAATTTATGACGAAATTTTATTTGAATAGTTCATAATACTTAATTAAAATGACAGTCATAAAAAAAAATTCGATAAAATAATAAAAAAAACAAATATTCACCATGGGGTATATGAATATGAAGTTACATGAAAACCTATATATGTTGATTTGTTCTTTTTATTTATATATATTTTTTCTTTATTCATATTGTTATTAGTTTATTCATTTTTTCTTATTCCAATATCTTTTTTTTTTTTTTACCTGATTCTATAATTATATTTGTATTATTTTCTACATATTTTATATATATATCCTTATTCTTCACCTTATATTTCTTTCTTCGTCTCCCCTTTTTTTTTTTAATCTTGCATTTTTTATTTTTTTTGGGCTTATCCTTCCTTCTCTTCTTAGATATTCTTCCCTTTTTTTTTTTTTTTCTTTTTTACCCAGACTTATGTTATAACACTATATAAATATATGTATGAAATCTAATTAAGTTTAAATAAAATATCACTAGCACTATGTAATTATATACGAAACTTAAATATAAATATATACGAATTTAAATTTAAATAAAATAACACTAGCTTTATATATATATACATATATATATATTTCCCTTTTTATATTAACTTTTAATTCTTAAATTAAATTAAATTAAATAAATAAAAGTATAAATTAAATTAAATTAATTAGATTAAATTAATTAATTAAAAGACATTAAACTAAATTAATTAGATTAAATTAATTAATTAAAAGACATTAAACTAAATTAATTAAATTAAATTTATATATATATATATAAACAAAACACTAAATTAAATTAATAAAATTAAATTAATATATAAAAAAAAACATTAAATTTAATTAATGAACTTAATTAATATGAAAAAGAGATTAAATTTTTTTTTTTTTTTTACAACACGTCTTACATGAAATTGTGCTGGTATAACTATGGGGTATGAAAAGAATCCTCCCCGGGAGAGCTCAAGGCGTAGAGTTAGATGGAGTGCGTGGCCCCTATTTCGACTTGGCCTTCAGTTTCCCGGTCAGCACTTGGTGTTGAGAGCTTGCTGGGCCAAATACGAATGCCAAACAACTTTATTGCTCCCACAGATTAGCGCATTTGACTTCCGATCAAAAGGTCGTTTCGTTCGGAGGTTCGCAAGGGCCGTAGATGAAGATCGACGGCTCTCGTTCCACTCCGCGTCGGCAACATTCCCGAACGATAGCGGGGTTTGGTGGTCGCGGTAAGGAAACCGCCGTCACACGTGTCCACTCCTCACTCATCCGCATATCAATAAGGCGGTATGGTAAACCACCCATGGGCGACGCGGAAACCGCCTACGTGGCATCGACTTTTCTCTATTTAAGGAGGAACGAGGTTATATTTTTTTTCTTGTGTTGTAGGGCTGCTCCTCGCGTGAAGAGCTCGCGGTGCCGAGCGCTAGGGTTTGGCCCTACCTCACTGCCACCTCCCATCTCCCTCTCCGCCTTCACCTCTGCACAGGAAAGACAGATAACGGGATGGCTGTAGTGGCGGGCGTGGATGCTCGGGCTGTAATGGTGAGTGTGGGCTCTCTTCGACTTGGTAGAGGGCCGATGATAATGTGGGCTCTGGAGTGAACTTAGCGCCAGAGCTGTAGTTTAGTGCGTGGTCTCCATTCGACCTGGAAGAGTGTTGTGGAACGAAGGAGCTTTGCAGTTTCCCAATGGGAGACAGTTTTTGAAGTTCTGTCAGATTCTAGACGGCATGGGAATCATCGTTTAAACAAAAGGTATATAGGGAAACAGTGAAAACCCTAGCGGGAGGGTCAAATAGCACAAGTTAAGTTTAATTGCACAGGAAGCTTATGAGGAATGTTAGAAATCAAAGACTGTAGGATTGAATTTGAAGTCCCTCGTTGATTTATTTTGCTCATTTAGGAGAGATTTAGAGACAGTCGCTGAAATTTGATTTACTTATCAAGAAAGTTTTTTTTTTTTCATACATCGGCAATAATGCAAGCAGGGCTAAGCACCGTGCAGCAGACGCTAAATCCGGAGGCGGCAAGCATCTCAAATCATGCCATAAGAGAAGCTTGTCGTCAACGGCACGGCCGAACAATTCCTCTACATGTCGCGGTGACGTTTTGGGAAGCCCCTACTAGCCATCTGCGCTAGGCTTGCTAGGCTGCGACTTCAAAGTTTAGGGGATGGTGCTAAAGCCACCGGCGATAAAATGATGAGATTAGAAGACTCATAGAAATCCTTCTAAAGGTTAAGAAGAAGAATCCAGTTCTCGTAGGGGAGAAAGAGCCCGAAGCTATAACAAAATACTTGTGCAGAGAATAGAAAAAGGTGAAACCCCAGCGCAGCTTCAGATCCTTCATATTGAAACAGATATGTCCGCTTTCTGTTCAGGAAACAAAGATAAAGACCGCATTGCCATGAAGTTTAGATAATTGGACCAAATGGTGGAAAGGCGTTTGTTTAACGTGGGTGAATTAAAGCGGCTTGTAGAGCATCCCAAGGCAGGAGGAGAATTGATAGGGTTGTCAGAGGCTGAAGTACTAAAATTACAGAGAAACACTAGCTATAGCTATCCGGTTAACCTAAAATTTCAATTCGAATGTGCCAGAATACAGCATTTCTGCCTAATAGTGTTGAATCTTTGAGGTTCAGGGCTTTGGGTGAAATTCATTTCTGGAAAAACGAGCAACAACGATGGATAGCAGCATGGAGATCGTGCCCAGGGACAGAGGGTTGTTGTGCTCTTAGGCGTTCTCGGCGCTTGGCTGTATTGGCTTGGCGTTAGGTCACATGACGGGATTTGAATGCTGAAAGCTAGGGTTGGGACCTGTGCCTTTTCTCTTCTGACTTAGTATGCCCCGTGGACTTCCCGTTCGAGTTTTCCTGGTTGGAGATTGGGCTCAATGAGTAGCCGATCCAGAGTTTTATTGCGATTTATTATTGTTTCTTCCTTATTGATATTCCCGGTGGCTGAAATGGGGCCGTCCTAAGTGCAGCACACTGATTCTCTGTCGCGGGTAAGAAGTTATTTAAGCCGCTAAACAGTTAAGACGCAGATTTATTATTTCTTTCTTGTTTTATTGAGGAATTTCGTCAGGGATTGTTTAAATCTAGATGTGTGTACAGGGGAACAGATATATATATATATATATATTGTGCATAATTTTTGATGGGGATTGCCCCGGCAGTATCAACTTCTGTATGCACAAATATCCACTAAAATTTAGCGTTATGTTTATAGATTGTGGGTAGTTTCAGGAAAAAAAAAAAATGTACATCGTTCCTCGTTTAGCCATTTGTAAATTTTAACATATTGAATCGCTTGCCAGATCTTCAGGTTGGATTTCGATGTAGATTTGGTTGCTTAACAGACCACTATGGGAGCTTCCAAGCCCCGGCTTTGACGATTTTTAGAGGAACGTTTAGGGATTTTGAATGTAGTAGCTGTTTATATGTGCATTTGCTTATTTTCTGAGCTATTTCAATTTATTATTTGAAAGAAGGGAAAACCTTCTTGGAACGACTACATGCATGTTCCTATATTGCAGAGCATATAATGTGCTCCTTTATTAATGCTCAAGGAAACTCAATAAAATATTAATTTAAACGTTCATATTCTAAAATAGAATATTTTGATTTAGCTTTGAAATGGTCGGGTGGAATTCACAAGGGTTAAGTCAAGGGGAATTTTTTTTGTATCCTTGCACAATTTTAAAACTTTTGTTTTTGCCAGTTACTTACCCTAGACGGTTTGGAAAATCTAGAGTTCTACCTAGATTTACAGATATTTTGCTTAGGGATGCTTAGTTTCTAATTCTGGTAGGCCATTAGGTTCAAGAGTTCTAACCGTGCTCTGATACCATCTGTAGTGCCCTGGTTTTTCAGCAGAGCACTCGGTAGAATTTCTGAGTTAATTTTCTATGTATTAATCTTTATTCAGGTGTAAGAAAGTGAATTTCAATCTAAACTCTATTTCTGTTAAATGAAGCTTAGTTTCTATCTTGTCCTTATTGTCCATACATGCGTATTTTAAAATAAACTAACATATTACTATTTTCTTTTCAACAATTTGTTCCAGCATATGAGTATGTTCACAGTAAATAAACAGTAAATAGCAAAGTATTTGCAAGTTTCAGAGTAAGTCTCAGCATAATAATCAAATTACATGAATAACAAGAAAATTACCTGATGCTGATGCTAGTCGACCGTCGGTTGTAGCAGGTTATGATTTTTGTTCTCATAGACAGCCAAAATGATGTTTCCACCCTACCGATCAGCTATTATCTTGCTGACCCTAGGAAATCAACGGATTTCCTAGCCCCCGAGCCCACGAACTGATAATCCTGAGAGCAGAATTCCATTGGTTTCTTTTTATCATTCCATGTTAATAATTTGCTGAGTTAACCCCCTCCTCAAACTTTCTTTGAGTTTCCCACCTCCTCAAAGCTCCGAGTTAACCCCCTCTTCGGCATTCCTCCTTTTTCACAAAATACTAAGTGTTTCTCTCCTCCCAAAAATCCCCCTTTATAGAAAATCCTTTTCCCCCATAAATTCATAACTCCTTTTCACTCCACCGTCCCCAAATTCCTCTCTCGAGCCCCTCAAACATTAACTCCTTTTCTTTGTATTTAATGTTTATTAATGTCATTAGTAAAATATTATATAAATAGTTGACTCTTTTCCCTTAGACATGATATGTTTTAATGGTTTACCACATTTGTCAAGATAACTTATCTTTGTGATTTAAATCTAATATTTGCATTGAATAGTTAAATAGTAATAAACCTTTTCATCTCATCACATCCGTTCCAAAATTGTCTTATTATGTCTAACTTAGAAATGGAATAATCACACTCTAATCGTTTATTTAATCAATATTTAATTTTACCTATTTTGCCATTGTTATACATGAATGGTAATATTATTAAAATAACATTAATTAAATAATAATATTTAATTAAATTACCACAGGTAACCGTAAATGGTGAATTTAATAAAAGTGTCTTTTAAACTATTTGTTTATCACAATGTTTACCAACAAGTAATACATAGCTTTAATTGATTTGTTTACACACCTTAGATAACTTTATATTCATTATCTGAGTTCGAGCAATGCATGATTAGCATAATTACTTACGACAACTAATACATTTATTCAACATGTTAAGTGTTTATTTATCGATACTAATGTACAGGTGCAAGGTGTGCATGCGTGGCCAGCGTATGCACAGATCATAAATGTACTATAGGCAAACCCCATCCCGCCCATGCATACTTGCTAACTAATAGTAGTATTTACCCTCATGCAGGAGAACAAGCATAACATATATATATTACAATTACTTTAACATTCTCAGTTATTTAACAGTTAAGTATTTATGATTTCACATCATTACCTTTATCTTTATATTAGTTTAATCAATCAAGTACAAGGAAGGGTACCTACTACCACTAACTCAGAATCAAGGAATACCCAACCCTCAACAGTACTATCATATCCTCCCATCCTAACCTACTGCCACATCCTCCCTGTCCTTCCTCTGCTAGTATAAAAGTGGATGTCGGACTCATCGACCTGACCACATAGAACTTGAGAGCGATAGCGTCGGCTGAACAGCGGACCTATCCTCTCCTAGAAGGCATCCGACCATCGTCATCACACATACATGGGGAGCGTGTCTCAGCACGGCCCTCCCACGATCTCGGGTATTATAGGAACATAGGGTGGGCAACACATCCATCCCTCTCAACATACTGGGCCTACGCCCTTATCAAATCATACTCCGCTGCTATCAGGATTATCAGTTTGTGCTATCGTATCATCATTCTTGGCTGCTAAGGTTTACTGGACGAACATGTTCTTTTCCCAATATATCAGATCAAGTAACTGGCTATCCCATAGCCCTCATGTCCTGTAGGTTAGTATTTCGCATATACACATTTTATAACAAGTATTTCCATTTGATCACCCATTGATCCATATCATCAGCATCATTTTATTTCACATCACCATTGCATCACAGATATGCATGGAATATAACAGTTCTATCAATTTCATCATAGGAGAGCATCCACGTGCAACACCATATATTTCACATTTCATCAGTGGAAACGCTTAAACATATATTTTCATCATAAAAACAGTGAACCTCATGATAATCATAACTTAATAACTGCATGAATATAGTAACATTCTAAACATAGTAGCAACATATCATCATGTCTAACATGCCAAAATATAGTTCACTCTGTCTAGCTGAGTCCAACAGATAATAAGCAAATAAAATGAAAGGTGTCTAACTCGTAAACACCTGGCCAAATATGGGGCGTTACACTATCAAGGTTCCATATTATATAGGGCTTAATTTGTATCAGCCAAAAACCTTAAACAAGACCATGGAGCAACAAAGTACACAGGGTTATACCCTTATCAAACAACATTTAAAATACAATTTCGAAGTTCTTAGCAAACAATGCAACCAGGCATCAAAGAGCTGGATAGCCATTTAAACTAGTGAAGGTTATCCATGGTATAGTATTCATCAAACTAAGACCCTAGAACTCAACACTCGACCATCATCGAAAACAAAGTCTAATAGTTCCAACTCTCGACATACGATAGTCACCATCAAAACAATGCAAAAGGGCACCTACGAGGTTTTCGAGAACCACCGGAGCTTACCAAGAAGCTGTAGCAGCTTTCCATTCTCAAATCTTTTGCACAAGAACCATCCTTCGAAGTGGTACCTACAAAGTTTACATCCGAAGAGCTTGAATTCCAGAAGATACAAGAATACAAACAAGCAACACAGTATTAATTCATTATCATGAACAATTACCTTTTAATCGAAGTTAGAAATAATGGCACACCACACCAGCAAAAGAATGACAGGGCCTGGTGACAATAACAGTAACCACGAATTCAAAACTCAAAAGACATTTCTCACATGAAGAATTCGAACCCCAATTTGAAATCACTCTCAACAACTGACAGAAGAAACACACACATCTAGTAGAACTGTATCGTGGCTTTATTGCACAAATGCATAAGCCTGAAACCTGTAAACTTCATCACTCAGGTCCTGGGTTCAAGACCGAGGAAGGAGTCATTTTCCTTGAGAAACCAACAACCCTACATTGCAGCATTTTGTTGGCCCTGCTAACCTCCCACTAAGCGTAACAATGAATATAGGAAAAACCAAATGTCATGACTTACCAACGTGTGTTTAGGGTTTCATCCACCACCCTAGATCCTATAGAGATCAATGGTGGATAGCTGCCATTCCAGGCATGCTGATTTTTGAACCAAGATTTGCAATCAATTCTGCATTGATTATTCATCTACCATTTTTCCAAGTAAGCAGACCAAGGGCTAGTGCAAGGAACAGCTCAGCTCTTCCGGTGTTCATTACAATGCAAACCACGTGAATACTTTACAACTAGGATTCAACATCACCTAGTCGTGGATCGACTTTAATGCTAGGCATGTCAACACCAACATGGGAAGCATGCCAGGTTATTACCTTGTCAACATCAAAATGATTGTATTGTTAGACCCATGGATCGAATTTCATATCAATCTCTATAGTCTATTGCTATGCATCGTAATATTGTATTATATGCTAAGATATGGTGTGAATGTATAGTCACCTTATAATGTTAACAATTCATTTACTAAGGCACGGGCATAGATTTATATAGAATAAAGCTATCCATACATATATGTTGGTAATAATTGATAATGGAGACCATAGATATAGTTAGGATTCTAACTATACAAAAGTAGAATTAAATGCTATATACATTATAGATTTCATATAATAGCTATAGATTTCCATTTCATAATAATAGTGTAATCCTATAGGTATTGTCAAGTAATACACTTTCTAATATGCTAGCCATGTCTTGCAATTTTAATTGATAAATATGATACCTCAGGCATAGTTAAAATGATGATATTATTCACTATAATGCAGAGTTCATAATGCTAGTCACTAGACCATTCATATATTAACTATGTAATGATAATCATATAATGAATTCAGGACTTAGAATAGCCTAATTTCTGTAGAACCAAGATGTAATAATAGTTCCAGAGTATAAATACTATCTTCTACAAACCTTCTACTAGCTTCACCAATAGATATTGTTATCACTGATTTTATAATAATGACAATAGTCAGAATATAATAATTGCAGCATTATAATAAATACTTAGATGACATGAAATCATAACACTGAGGAGTTTTGAAAGTCAGCATACAAACTAGTTTAGAACCAAGTATCCATACCTCCAGTAACTTGTTTCGCAAGGAAGTACTTAGCATTCTAATTTTACATTGATGATGAATTGAAAGACACATGTACTCCTAACACATGTTTTCGTAGAATTTCTTGCCTGTGGTCTACACATGGAAACAGGATTCAAATGCCTTAGCTAAACATAGCGAAGTAAACTCCAGGGTACCTCATAGGACCCCTTCGTCAACATACAAACAAACTGTCAGTACTTCATCATGAACATCACAATAGTACAAATTGTGTATAGCATGTAATCATTTTCAGAAGCTAAGTAAATCTGTAAACTGTACTCTTATGCATAATCATAAAAGGATCTTTCATTAAGAAGTTTAGCATCAGTCTAAATCTGAAATAGCAACTACAAATATATCATATTTTATTTGAGAAGTATGATGTGTCATCGTTATTGAGTATCTTAGTTAAGAAATTTAATTAATCTTTATGTTCCGCATTAACGACTTCGATAATTATTGCTATTATAAAAAAATTTAAATCTTAGTATTTTTACGGGATGTTACAGAATTGCCACCTTGGCATTCAAATCCTCATGCATTGTACTACTTATTTGTCCATATTATGATTAATGAATTAGTGTGTGTGAAGTTATTTTGCTTCTATCCGAGTTCTACTGTATTATTATTATGTTGCTCATTTTACTGCATTGACCACTCTTAATCTTATTCCTAAATTCTTTCATTGTGAGGTATACATCAGCTCTTAGATCTTCTATGAGTATTTTCACATGGTATCAGAGCATGTTGAGAGTTTTGTCTATCTCCATTCCTGAGAGTTTTTTTTCAGGTTATTATCAAGATTTCGAGTGTAGCTGTTTCTACACTTTTGCAGCAGTAGCAGTTCCAGACATTTTCTATTGTTTTTGCAGGTCTTCTGAAACAACTTCCAGGTTCAATTTGGAAGGAATTACTCTTCTTTCTCCATTCAACTATGATGAATGGAAACCAAAGATGATAGCACATTTGAAGAGACATGGTCTCTTTGATTATTTTTTTGAAAGAGAATTTGAATCCTCTGAAGAAGAGAATGAATGGTTAAATGAAGGTGAATTAGCCATTGCAGCCATGATGTATGCTATGCCTCGATGCATGTTAATCGACCTCCCTGATGTTGAATCTAAAAGGGAGCTATGGGCCCACCTGGATGACAAATTTGGAAAACAGAATGAAGGGATTGGTCCAAACCCTTTCGAGAGAAAGCCCAGTGATGCATTCACCCTCCTTGATGATCTCATTGATCATGAATATCTCATATCTCATATTAAAGTTGTCCAAAAAGAAGAAGAACTTGCAGGATCTACACTCATGCTCCAAATTTCTTCTATTTCGAATTATGTGCTAGCTCACACTCTAGAAATTGTAGAGGTTCCTAAATCCTTTCTTGCACCAGATTCTGTTGGTTTGCATCATGATCTCATGAATGTTTCAAAGGTCAAATCAGCCATTAGAGGTAATTCATTCGCTCTCCTTGATCACTCACCTCTTATTTATTACTGTAAGATCATTATTTCATGCTTTCAGAAGGTTATTGAAGATGATGGCCATTTCCATTCGCTTGGGATAATTTCTCATGCATTTACTGGTTTAGATCTCACCTCAAATGGTTCAAAGGAGATCTTAAGCAACCATGATTCAAGTCTTGGATCTGATTTGGATTCCAAGCAATCACTGATATTTGATGGTTCTTTTAAGCATAATCTCACCCATGATGGTTCGAAGGAGAAGAAAAAAGACTATTTGCACATTCATAGATTTGATCCTACCTCAACTGATTCAAATCATAGGTTCAAGGATCATCATCATACCTTTGGATTTGTTCTCATCACATTCGATCTGAAGAGAAAGTACAAGCACATGCTTTCTGAGCATGATCCACTTCTTCCCAAGAAGAAGATACCTCCAGCCATATGACCAAGCATCACACCTACTTGAGTTTGGAGCATTTATTTTTGTGTGTGCCTTAGAGTCTATTTTGAGGGGGGGTATTTCTCTCATGAGGTTTTTCCCATTTCCTCGGTTTATTGACTGTTATTATTATTCATTTTATTGGGTGACCTTTGGTCTTAGTTACCAGGGCCCAGGATGGATTAAGGGGGGGAATTAGGATATTCCCATACTCCATCCTAGTCCTACCAGCATTTTCATTATTTGCATTTACAGTCTTGCATTCATTTCTGCATGCAGGATGTATTCTTCATGCATGCATGCAATTGCATACATCCCAGTCTTCTGTCCTAGCACCTAGCCTCAGTTAGCCAGCCCCCAAGAGCTTCTCTCAGTTTTAGCCTTCCTAGAGCTTAGTACACCCTTCCTCCTTGATTTAAGGAATCCACTCGCCCTCTCTCAC
Organism: Larix kaempferi; assembly: GCA_027924585.1. Lineage (NCBI taxonomy): Eukaryota > Viridiplantae > Streptophyta > Pinopsida > Pinales > Pinaceae > Larix > Larix kaempferi. The sequence continues at coordinate 26,438,775 of BSBM01000437.1, forward strand.
CTACCACTCAGTTTCACTTTAGTTAATTGAGTTATCTTTAGTTATTTCCTTGATTTAAGGAAAGACTGACTCTCAACTAACTGTATCACTCTGATAGACCTCCGATGAGACTAGACTTCCCATTCTGACTCCAGTTAGCTCCTCATTCACCCTCCACTGATCCTCCTTCATTTAGTTAGTGCCTCCATGTGCCAGTTATATTCAGTCACACCTACCACACTCAGTTAGACTTAGTTTGATTGATGGTTGATAGTTACTTGTGCATTGATGACTCCACCGATGATGAGATAGACTTCTAGTTTTGCTTTGATGACACTCTAGTGATATTTTGATCACTCCATGAAGGCTAATTCGAATTGCCACCTTGGTATTCAAATCCTCATGCATTATACTACTTATTTGTCCATATTGTGATTAATGAATTAGTGTGTGTGAAGTTATTTTGCTTCTATCTGAGTTCTATTGTATTATTATTATGTTGCTCATTTTACTACATTGACCACTCTTAATCTTATTCCTAAATTCTTTCAATGTGAGGTATACATCAACTCTTAGATCTGTTGTGAGGATTCACATGGTATCAGAGCATGTTGAGAGCTTTGTCTATGTCCATTCCTGAGAGTTTTTTTTTAGGTTATTATCAAGATTTTGAGTGCAGCAGTTGTAGCAGTTTCTGCATTTTTGCAGCAGTAACAATTGCAGCAGTTTCTGCATTTTTGCAGCAGTAGCAGTTGTGGACATTTTATATTGTTTTTGCAGGTCTTCTGAAATAACTTCCATGTTCAATTTGGAAGGAATTACTCCTCTTTCTCCATTCAACTATGATGAATGGAAACCAAATATGATAGCACATTTGAAGAGACATGGTCTCTTTGATTATTTTTTTGAAAGAGAGTTTGAATCCTTTGAAGAAGAGAATGACTGGTTAAATGAAGGTGAATTAGCCATTGCAACCATGATGTATGTTATGCCTCGATGCATGTTAATCGACCTCCCTGATGTTGAATCTCCAAAAGAGCTATGGGCCCACCTGGATGACAGATTTGGAAAACATAATGAAGGGATTCATCCAAACCCTTTCGAGAGCAAGCCCAGTGATGCATTCACCCTCCTTGATGATCGCATTAATCATGAATATCTCATATCTCATATTGAAGTTGTCCAAAAAGAAGAAGAACTTGCAGATTCTACACTCATGCTCCAAATTTCTTCTATTTCGAATTCTATGCCAGCTCACACTCTAGAAATTGCAGAGGTTCCTAAATCCTCTCTTGCACCAGAGTCTATTGGTTTGCATCATTATCTCATGAATGTTTCAAAGGTAAAATCAGCCATTAGAGGTAATGCATTCGCTCTCCTTGATCACTCACCTGTTATTTACTACTGTAAGATCATTATTTCATGCTTTCAGAAGGCTATTGAAGATGATGGCCATTGCCATTCATTTGGGATAATTTCTCATGCATTTACTAGTTTAGATCTCACCTCAAATGGTTCAAAGGAGATCTTAAGTAGCCATGATTCAAGTCTTGGATCTGATTTGGATTCCAAGCAATCACTGATATTTGATGGTTCTTTTAAGCATAATCTCAGCCATGATGGTTCGAAGGAGAAGACAAAATACTATTTGGACATTCATATATTTGATCCTACCTCAACTGATTCGAATCACAGGTTCAAGGATCATCCTCATACCTTTAGATTTGTTCTCATCACATTCGATTTGAAGAGAAAGTACAACAACATGATTTCTGACCATGATCCACTTCTTCCAAAGAAGAAGATACCTCCAGACATATGACCAAGCATCACACCTGCTTGAGTTTGGAGCATTTATTTTTGTTTGTGCCTTACAGTCTATTTTGAGCAGGGGTAATTTTCCCATGAGGTTTTCCCCATTTCCTCAGTTTATTGACTGTTATTATTATTCATTGTATTGGGTGACCTTTGGTCTCAGTTACCAAGGCCCAGGATGGATTAAGGGGGGGTGTTAGGATATTCCTATACTCCATCCTAGTCCTACCAACATTTTCATTATTTTCATTTACAGTCTTGCATGCATTTCTGCATGCGGCATGCAATTTCATACATCCCAGTCATCAGTCCCAGCACCTAGCCTCAGTTAGCCAGACCCCGGGAGCTTCTCTCAGATCATTTTTAGCCCTCCTTGAGCTTAGTGCGCCCTTCCTCCTTGATTTAAGGAATCCACTTGCCCTCACTCACCTACCACTCAGTTTCACTTCAGTTAATTGAGTTATCTTTAGTTATTTCCTTGATTTAAGGAAAGACTGACTCTCAACTGACTGTATCACTCCAATGGACCTCCGATGAGACTAGACTGCCCATTCTGACTCTAGTTAGCTTCTCATGCGCCCTCCACTGAGCCTCCTTCATTCATTCAGTTCCTCCATGTGCCAGTTACACTCAGTCACACCTACCACACTTAGTTAGACTCAATTTGACTGATGGTTGACAGTTACTTGTGCATTGATGACTCCACCAATGATGAGATAGACTTCTAGTTGTGCTTTGATGACACTCCAGTGATCTTTTGATCACTCCATGAAGGCTAATTCGAATTGCCACCTTGGCATTCGAATCCTCGTGCATTGTACTACTTATTTGTCCATATTGTAATTAATGAATTAGTGTGTGTGAAGTTATTTTGCTTCTATCTAAGTTCTACTGTACTAGTATTCTATTGCTCATTTTACTACATTGAACACTCTTAATCTTATTCCTAAATTCTTTCATTGTGATGTATACATCAGCTCTTAGATCTGCTATGAGTATTTTCACACACCAATGGTTTGTAGTATTGGACACACTGCGATGTTATGAGAGTGATGTACTTTGCTTAGAATTAGGCCTCCAAATTTTATTAAGTTTTGCATGTAGTACAGGTTTGTGGCACAACCACCTCTATCCATCCATTGGCTTACATTTTTTGAAGTCCATTCTAATTGAAATTCTTCTACTAATTAACTGGAGATTGAAGTCACGACTTAAATAGGGGGCAATCCAAAATAATATTTTTCCAATAGTCTAAAACTATATGTTGCATACATTCTAATTCCACTTTGGAAGAATCTCATGGTAAAAAACCACGATAATTGGGATATATCCTTTTCCTTTTTGTTAGGGGATAGGAAACCACCAAATTGAATGCTCATAAATACATGTAGATTCTTTGCGTTTGTGTTGGGGTATATGTGACCACCAAATTGATTGTTCATAAATACATGTTGATTTTGAACCCTTCACCTTTCCAATTTATGAAGGGTTTATAGCCTCCTAGGCCTTCCCAATTTGTTTCATAATAAAAGTCCCTTTAACTATAACCATGATTGGGGTGACAATTGGATGTTGTAGATTCAATCCCAACCATGACTTCTTTCCAAAAGGAATTCACCAAATGATATAGTTTCAAAGGAGCATTTTTCAGGTATCCATTTCTTCTAAGGCTCTATTGAAATTCTTCAACAAGTGGTAATGATCCTAATCTAATGGCTAACCTACCTACTTAGGAAAACAAAATAATTAAATCTCTATTAAAACTACAATTTGATTTTTACTACGAATTGATACACATCAAGTTGAAGAACATAGTAGCAAGTACACATATATGAAACATAGGTCGCATTACTGTTAATTACTCTTGAACATATGAATTACACTGAAATATTCAAATTATAATATTCACCCACTACTTCCTACTCGTAAGAACCGAATGAATAAAACCTATACCCCAGCCTTCTCCTTTATAGACTAGGAATAAGTTACGATGAATCTAGACACATGCATAAAAACACATTAATTGAAACAAACCTAAGTAGTAGATCTATTCTTGGCCTTGGTATTAGTGCCCTCAAACTGTATGAAAGATATATTCCTAGGAAAGTCCCCCCACTAGAGGAAATCATCTTGGAGGAAATAGCTTGGAGGAAATCATCTTTGATACCAAAGGAAAAAATTGTCCGCAAGTATTCCTCAAACATATTGGAAATGATGTCCGAGGTTTGGATATCATAAGAGAAAGAAGAGGTGAGGGTTTTTGTATTGGAAACTCTAAAATTGTAATTGTAGCTCTCATGAACTCTACCAAAAATTGTAAAAATGTCAATGAATTTGAGAAAATGTGTCTTCATATCGAGTTGGTTCTATGAAATTAAATGTTGGAATTCCCATAGAAAATAAAATAACAAAGTCTATAAGATTGTAATTGAAGCAGTAGATAACACAAAATGTTTTCTTGAGAATTCAAATTTACAATCAGAATGAAGAAATATATTACCCATCCATCATTTGATAAAAAAATATGTAATACCCCATTTTGACCCTTAGGATATATTAGTTTTTAATGTAAATATTGTATACATGTGATGTATGTTTTTCTAGCATGGAGCTCAAGGCCAAGGCCCTGCTAGTTGTTGTAGATATTTCTCCCTACAGATAGGTAGAAACTCTCTTAGAATAAAGCAGGATGCACTGACTCTATGCTAAGACAAAAAAGAAACAAATGCTACCTTGAGTTCCTGAACTAATCTTCACAACAAGATTAAATGCATTCAGAAGAGATGAAAGACGTAACTCACCTTCCAATTCGATGTTTGTCCCGCTTCTAGCTCTTGATCCCGAAGCTCCAATATAGAACCTATTGAAATCAAACAAAGGACAAGCATGCAAGCTTCCAAATACCTTGAAGCAAAGGTTAAGTTCAAATCTAAAATAGATAAATTTCATATCAAATATTTATACAATACACATGAAATGGGAAAAACAAGACAAGTTATCTTATATTACAAACTTGAAGAGTGCTTACAAAGGTTGCTTGATATCCAAGCCAATCCTCCAGATCCAAGTGCTTCCTATAGCTATCTCTGCAGAAGTCTGAAGATCATAGGTTTGATGCCCTAAAAGTCCTCCCCTTGCCCCATGGAAAGCTTCTCTCTTATAGCACATGGGAATGTTAACCAAAGAGAGAAGTGTGGATCTATGGAGGGTTTAGTGGATCAGGCCAGCTAAACAAAGAAAGAGTTAGGATCAAACCAAAGGTGGTAATCCCAACAAAAGCTCCTCGAAGGTTGAGATCCCAAAGTCCAAGGAAAAAAGGCTAATTTCAGACTACCGCGCCCCTATAACTGAGCATAACGCGGTAGTACCGTGCCCCAGAGAAGGAGCAATGCACGGTAGTGATGACTACCGCGCCCCTGTAGATGTGCAGGGAGCGGTAGTGCTTGCAAATAGGGCTAAGTTGGGTTGACAGATGGCAGAAAAAGGTTTTGCTTTCAATGTTTAGTGAATGGTTTTCACTCTAGATGTTCAGATGATCTTTAAGGGAAACTGTCGTTTAGGTCGGTAATGCAAGGATGCAACACTAATACGTAATGTGTAATATTGAGGTATAACAGATGCCCCCTAAAGTGTGAGGTCATAAAAGACTGATGGCCGAAATACTTTACAAATATGGTGCAGAGATAGCATTGAGGGGAGCAACAAGGAGCTTAAACATAAACAAAATGTCAGATATACCACCGAGGCGGGCATTTCCATGCTCGGAAACAATTGACTCAAAGCATGGCTTCCGACCAATACATTGCAGATCCATGAGTACTGAGATGATATAGACTATAGAAAAATCATGGCTACTATGAACAAACGTAGATCCATGAGACAATAATGGCACAGCCACGACCAATACATAAGTGGATCTGTGTGACAATACAGAAAAAATCTCCATTGCAACCTGGACGTAATCAAAATACAAAAGGGTGTCCAGGGTCTTCTACCCGATCGCAAACGATACGAATCTAGCCATGTGATTACAAGGTGTTGAAGTCGAACATGGTAGAAACCATTTGATTACCGGTCAATGATGTGAATCGTTAACAAATGCGAGAGAAATCACCAATGATGACAATGATCCCCAAGGTATCTATAGTACATCTCAACAAAATGCGAATAAAGGAGTTGATGCCGAGCATCCGAAAGATCATTCAATCAGAGGCCAATGATGAAAACCTACTGTCAAACACGAGAAAGCCTGCCATTGAGGCATGCAGGTACCAAGGTACTGGTGGTTGACTCCTAAGCCTAATTCATGGATAATGATTTGGTGTCGACATGAATAGACTCGTCGAAGGTGGGCCATAATGATTCCCACATCATCGACACGAAATCAAGATGAGAGATAGTATGGACCGATGAAACAATAGAATATGTATTGACACAAAGGGAAGGTTTGACATGAAGTGGAGGTGGAATCAAGGTAATAACCCTTTGAACATATAACGGCATGAAACAGAGCTTGGTAGCAGGGACTACTTGAATAGACAAAACCACAGGAAGTGTGAACTCATAGCAATAATGAGGATGCATGATCATAATGATGACACTATCAACAAGATTGACTACCCAAAACAGACAAGGTGAGGATGCATGCCATGTTCAAAGGTGACGACTCACAAGCTGCCAACAAGGTAAACTTGACTCATTTTCCCATTTTCCCCCGACATGATGGACGAGTACGTCTTTGTTGTTTTATGAGCTTGAGGAGGATAACAGATGCTCGGTATAGCTCATCTCATAGATGAGTCCAATCTCACATGTTTTTCGAACCTGAGAAATGAGGGGTTCGTCCCAAAGTGGGCCCTTCGATGTTGAATTTTAATGAGTCCAAGGAAGGAAAACTCAATCATCATTCCATGTTTAGAGAGTCTGAAAAGAACTAAAGAAGACTCCAACGGTCCTTTTTCGTAAAGCCAGCCTCATCGCCCGAAAAAGGGTAAAACAACGTGGGAGAGGACTCTTCCAATCATGATTGGATGGAGTATTCCTTTTTCATAAGTAGTGCCCCCTAGTCCGAAAAAGGGGTAAACTATCACTAGGGAGACGATCATTCAAATCCTTTTACAAGCGTGAACGAATCAATTTCACTTGGCCATCTTTTCCTATTTTAGGAGTCTGAAAAGAGCTTAAAGAGGACTCCATGTACAACTTTGTCATGGTTGATGACAGAGTACGACAAAGGAAAAATAAACTCGGCACAGTTCCTTTTCCGTAAATAGTCTAGCGAGGCCGGATAAAGTGATAAACCTATACTCGTTAGACACACCTTTTTACTCAAATTTTTAAAAAGCACAACAATGGTATCAAAAGCACTCGAAATCTTTTTCATGTTTGAATCCAGAGCACGAAAAAGGAAATGTTAGGATATTTAGACACTTAGGAGTTAGTTAAGATCAACTTGTGTAATATATCCATTAGGGATAGTGTGTTTGTTTAGTATGCATTAGTATGCATTTGTAAATACTTAATCCGACGGTCACGATATGTTTCCGACATAGAGTGATCCGACGGCTCAACTTCTCTTAGATCAAACCTAACCTTGATCCGTGGCTTAACACCCGATTGGTCCATGATCTCTATTTAAAGAGCATGGAGGGTCATTGTTTATTTGATCGATTATGAGAAGCTCATTTGTAACTTTCTTTCTTTACATAATAAATTGTCCCGTAGAAGCTATTTGGTCGGGGCCGTGGAGTGTTTCCCTCAAGAGGGTTTAAACCACGTCAAACCATCGGTGTGTTGATCTGTAATCTGTTTGTGTGAAGTGGTTGCTCTTGGTGTTCGGTCCTTTGGTAGTACCCTGTGTACCCGAACATGGTATCAGAGCTTTTGTGAAGTACCGCTTCCGGTTATGATCTAGATCTTAAACTGTTGTTGCCGAAACTCGAAAGGGTTTCTAGTTCTGGTATTTCTGTGCATTTTTGGGCTGTGGGAGGTGTTCCATTGCATCCAGAGCGTCGTTTCCATTGGGAAATAGTTTTCGTTTGATCGAAAACGGTTCCCGGTTGCTCCAGAAACGCGTATTTCATCAGATCTGAAGGTATAATGTTACAGTGATGCATTTTTTTATTTCGTTTTTTGAAAAGAAAAAATCTCATATTTCATCTTTTTTTTACTGTTAGATTTTTTTTGGTTCGGATTGTTGCTTTCCCGTCTGCGTATGCTCTTTGCCGTGCACCTTGAGCGATCTCGGCAAATCAGAAACAGAAAGGGAAATGATTTTTCTCGGCTGCGTATGCTCTTTGCCATGCACCTTGCGCGATCTCGGCAAATCAGAAACAGAGAGAAAACGTCTACTTTCTGGGAAAGCTAACAAGATCTAACTCTACAAGTGTGGAAAAGTTTTTTTTGGTTCGATTTGTGCTCTGTTTTGCAGGAAAAATGGTAAGCACGCAAACCGAGCAAGAAGAGTTAAAAAAAAAAAAAAAAAAAACCCTTTCCTCATTCCCATATTTTACATACCTTTTAATCTAGCTCACTTGGTTCAAAGTTGCTTTATTCCTTAATAGGTCTTGAGTTCAAGTCTTAGGAAGTTACTTTTAAAAAGAAAAGTGAATGCAATTTCTATTTTCAAGTTACTTTATTGTAAAAGTGCATCTCACTTAAATAATAAAAAATAAAAATACAAATGAGTCACTTAAGTTTTTTATTTATTGTTGCACTATTTAAAAGTAATATCATTGTAAAAGTGAAATCACTTATTTTACAAAAGTGGTTCACTTAAAACAACTTTCTTGTAAAGTGACTGTCAAAAGGTTTATCTTGGGAAGAGGGGGGTTCTTTTTTTTGCTGGACATTCTCTAGCTGCCACGTCACTATTGGGGACATCTTCAACAGTTTCTTTGTTCAAGCATAACTTCATCATACAGAGTCATTTTTCAGTGCCGTTTTTTTTTTAAACCGCCTATTTTTTCGAGCTCTTCACATCCAGACTATTGGTTTCTGCTTTTATAGCCATTAATTTACAAATATGGCCGCCCCTTGTGATATTCTACTTAATAGTTCCAACTATTTCTCATGGAAATCTCATATGGAGGATGTTCTACGAAGTAGGGGACTTTTCAGAATTACAACAGGGAAAGAAAAAGAACCCACTGATGATGATAAGAAAATAAAATGGGCAAATAGATGTGATGAAGCTTGTGGATTGATTGGAATGTCAATCTCTACTGATTTGCGATTCCACATATCTGGAATTGATGAACTTAATGCTGCTTGGGACAAGTTGGAAACTGTGTTTGGTAAACACAATGAAATTCGAGGTCATCAACTCGAAAATGAGTTGATTTCTTTAAATCCAAGTGACTTTTCATGCATTCAAGATTATTTATCTAAGTACAAAACTTTTAAACTCTTATGTGCAGAATGTAAGATTGAGAGGGAAGACAAACAATGCATTTATCATATTCTTTCCAAACTTGGACCTGCATATTATGTTTTTGTATCTACATTTTACTCCATGAAAGCATCATTGAATGCAGCTAGCTATCAAGAGCCTAGTCTTGAATCCTTTTGTGATTCCTTGATTAGGGAACAAGATAAACTCATTCATCTTGGAATAATCAACAATGCAGATACATCTGGGAAAGCCTTATTGTCCCAACAGAAAGAAAAGTCCAAGCCTCCCAAGAAACAAAATTTTCGCAATAATAAGTCAAACAAGGGTCCAAAACCCTCTCAGTCAGCCCCTTCTTTAAAAAATGACAAAGGATCCAAGCCAAAAGGAAAAAAGACTGAGCGTCATTGCAACTATTGCGGGAAAGATAATCATGATGAATCTAAGTGTTTCAAGAAGATGGCAGCCTTGGAAGCAGCAATGAAGAAGCACCACATCATCCTAGATTCGTCTTCAGAATCTACCTCTCATGGACATGCACTTTGTGCTTCTGGTTATTCTTATAATGCATCTTCTTCTTCTACTTCAAATGAATGGCTCATTGATTCTGGAGCATCTTATCATATAGCTACGGATCAAGCCATCTTTTCTACTATGCATGAATGTAACACCAAACAAATATTTGTTGGTGATGATAGATCTCTAAGTGTTGTAGGAGCTGGAACAGTTCCAGTAGATAATGGTCATTTTAGTGATGTACTATGTGTTCCAAGAATTTCCTGCAATTTGTTATCAGTCTATCAAATCACTCATTCTGGTGAAGGTAAAACTATGACCTTTACACCTCACCAAGTTGTAATAAAGGATTTTCAAGATCCTCAACAGGTTCTAACTACCGAAATTGTTGATGATATTACCAGGTTGTATAAGTTTAACAACTTTGGGTCATCACCTTTCCCTTCAGTTTTTGTTGCTCATAGTGATAACTTGAGCAAACTTTGGCATGAGCGATTTGGTCACTTAAACTATCGCTCATTGCAACAACTATGTAAAGAAAATATGGTGACAGGTCTTCTGATGGTATCTTGCAGAGATGGTGTTTGCTCCAGTTGTGTACTCGAAAAACATCATCGGGACAGTTTTGACAAACGTGCCTCTTGGCACGCCTCGGTTCCCTTGGAGCTTGTGCATAGTGACTTGTGTGGTCCTCTTCCATCTGCTTCCTTTTCTGGTTTCAAATATTTCTTAACTTTCATTGATTATTACACCAGACGCACTTGGGTTTATTTCCTAAAACTTAAGAGCGAAGTATTTAACATGTTCTTGGCCTACAAGGCCCTTGTTGAAAAACAATCTGGTCATCAAATTATTAAGTTAAGATCTGACAATGGAGGAGAATATGTTAACAAACAGTTCACTACTTTCTGCACTGAACAAGGCATCCAACAACAGCACACTGTTCCATATACACCACAACAAAATGGTGTAGCTGAGCGGAAGAACCGCACTTTAAAAGAAATGGCTAATTGTATGATCCAATCTAAGGGACTAAGTCTTGAATTTTGGGCTGAAGCCATAAAGTGTGCAAATTACATAGTTAATCGCACCCCCACAAAAGCATTACAAGGTATAACACCGGAAGAAGCATGGAGTAAAGTTAAACCTGATGTAAGTCACTTTCGTGTGTTTGGTAGTGAAGCATGGGCTCACATTCTGGATGAAAAACGGAAAGTATTGCAGCCTAAAAGTGAAAAGTGCATATTTGTTGGATATTCTGAAGATGTAAAAAGTTATAGACTTCTTCAACCACATTCTCATGCTATAATCATTAGAAGAGATGTTAAATTTGATGAAAATATCTTGGCCTGCGAGCCTAACTCGGCGAGTGTGCCCTCTTTGGCCTGCGAGCCTGATTCGGCGTTTGTGCCTTCTTCTTCTTCTTCCAACTTCCTTGACAGGTTTCCAACTCCAGTTTCTGATGATGACAGTGAGGATGAAAATCCACCTCCGCCTACTCATGTTCCTCCAGTTGCACCAGCACAAGTGCTTCCTCGATGGGTCCGTTCAACATGTGAAGCAGCTGGTGATCTTGCCGGTGATCCTATAGATCAATGTCGAACCCATTCTCAGTTTCAGCGAGCCTATTCTCTTTTGGCTCAAGTTTCCGAGAATCATGATCCAGAAACTTTTGCAGAAGCTTCAGGGAATCCAGATTGGGATGCAGCCATGGATGAAGAATATCGTTCCTTAATGGCGAACGATACTTGGGATCTTGTACCTCTTCCAAAAGGCAGAAAACTTGTCAGATGTAAATGGGTCTACAGAACTAAGTATGCATCAGATGGAAGTGTTGAAAGACTTAAGGCAAGGTTAGTTGCCAAAGGTTTTTCTCAAGTTGAAGGGATTCACTACAATGAAACCTTTGCTCCCGTCGCCAAAATGAACTCCATCCACCTTGTTCTTTCCCTTGCAGCCTTACACAACTGGGAAGTCCATCAAATGGATGTCAAGTCTGCCTTCTTACATGGTGATTTACAGGAGGAAATTTACATGGAACAACCTCCTGGCTATGTTCAGAATAACTCTAGCCTTGTCTGTCGCCTTAAGAAATCCTTATATGGCCTTAAGCAAGCTCCTAGAGCTTGGTATGCCAAAATGGATAACTTTCTCCTTGACACTGGTTTTTCTAGATGCCATTCTAACCCCAATGTCTATACCAAGAAAGTAGGAAACCATCTCATCATACTTGTTCTATATGTTGATGACCTTATTCTTACTGGTAGTGACCCTAAGCTTATAACCCATGTGAAATGCAGTCTTAAACAAACTTTTGAAATGTCAGACTTAGGACATTTGCATTATTTTCTTGGTCTCCAAGTTCTGCAAACCAAAGAAGGAATCTTTCTTTCTCAATCTAAGTATGCTTGTGACCTTCTTCGTCGCTTTCACATGGAAGATTGTACACCAGCCCCTTCTCCCTTCCAGTCTGGAGTCAAACTTTCTGCCACTTGTACTTCACCTGAAGTAGATGCCACCTTGTATCGTCAACTTGTTGGTAGTCTTTTATACTTGACTCATTCCCGTCCTGACCTTTCCTTTACCGTTGGTCGAGTTGCCCGTTATATACAGACACCTCATGAAAGTCACTAGAAAGCAGCTAAAAGAATACTTCGATATATTCGAGGTACAGTTCAGTTTGGGATTCATTACAGTACAGGGGGGAAACCTTTGTTGGTTGGTTTCACTGATTCAGATTGGGCCGGCGATCCTGATGATCGAAAGTCTACTGCAGGTTATGTTTTCAGTCTGGGATCTGGACCTATTACTTGGGCTTGTAAGAAACAACAAGCTCTTGCTCTTTCTTCAGCAGAGGCAGAATATCGAGCAGCAGTTAATGCCAGTCAGGAATCTTTATGGCTTCGACAGATCCTTTCAGAGTTTGGATTCGAGCAGCAGCAGCCTACTCCACTTTGGTGCGACAATCAAAGTGCCATCAAGCTTGCCAAAGATCCAGTTCTACATCAACGCAGCAAACACATTGAGCTACATATGCACTTCATCAGAAATCTTGTTCATGATCGTGTTCTTGAAGTGCTCTTTTGCCCTACAGATGATCAAGTTGCAGACATCTTCACCAAGTCTCTTACAGAAGCGAATTTTTCTAAACTTCGATCTATGTTAGGAGTTCAGGAACTTGTCATTAAGGGGGGATAGGCTCTAATGCCTCCTTCCTTCTCCTAATAGTGTCACTTTTGTAAATCCTTCAATCCTATCCCAAGTTGTTCTTAAGGGGAGATGTTAGGATATTTAGACACTTAGGAGTTAGTTAAGATCAACTTGTGTAATATATCCGTTAGGGATAGTGTGTTTCTTTAGTATGCATTAGTATGCATTTGTAAATACTTAATCCGACGGTCACGATATGTTTCCGACATAGAGTGATCCGACGGCTCAACTTCTCTTAGATCAAACCTAACCTTGATCTGTGGCTTAACACCCGATTGGTCCATGATCTCTATTTAAAGAGCATGGAGGGTCATTGTTTAGTTGATCGATTATGAGAAGCTCATTTGTAACTTTCTTTCTTTGCATAATAAATTGTCCCGTAGAAGCTATTTGGCCGGGGCCGTGGAGTGTTTCCCTCAAGAGGGTTTAAACCACGTCAAAACATCGGTGTGTTGATCTGTGATCTGTTTGTGTGAAGTGGTTGCTCTTGGTGTTCGGTCCTTTGGTAGTACCCTGTGTACCCGAACAGAAAAAATTAAGCTCAAACCACTTTTCATGTTTTTAACCAGAGCACGAAAAAGTGAAAAGTAAGCTCAAACAATATCTTACTATTTTTAACAAGCTCGAAGATAGGTTGGAAGAATGCTCATGACTTCTGCTTCATTTTTTAACAAGCTTGTAATAGAAAATGAACTATGCTCGGGATAAATGGTTTAATGAGTTCGAAACCTAAAAAGGAAAGTATGCTCGAAAATGTTTCCAATGGTGAACTTCTTCCCATCATGAAATCCAAAGGTTGGTACATGCCCCCCAGCATGATTGCTAGAAGTAAGTGACTTAGCTCCAATGTGGTGTGGAGAGGCTATCGAGTTGACTTCAACGTAACTTCCAGAGGTTGAAGACATGCCCCCAAGCTTCATTTCATTCGCCTAAGGTATAGGCGAGTGAAAAGAAGGTTCAGGTACTAAGTCTACAAGGAGACTCGACTCAAAGGGAAAGGATATGTTTCATTTTTTAACGAGCTTAACTCAAGAATAGAACTCTACTCAATTTACTGGTTTCATTTTTTTAACGAGCTTGAAGCCAAAGCTAAACTTTGCTCAAGGTTAAGGCCCATTGATGAGTTCCTTCCCAACATGATGACCAGAGGTTGGTAAATTCCCCTAGCATGATTGCTAATGGCTAAACATGACCCCCAAGCTTCCTTTCGTCTAACTACTCTTCTTCCTTACCCAAAACTCCTGGCTACTAATCCGAATGTGTTCACCAGGGGGGGTAGGGAGAACCAGGACCAAGTGACCCAGGAAGATGAAATGAAGGTTCAAATCCTAACTCTAGCAAGAGACTCGAACAAATGGAAGGGAGATCTATTTCATTTTTACACAATCTTGAAAATACATAATAACAATGCTTGAAAGGGTCCTTTTTATTTTTTAACGAGCTTAAAACAGAAAGAAATTATGCTTGAAGGTAGTTTCATTTTTACGCAAGCTTGAAACTGAAAGTAAAGTATGCTTGGGATTGATTTCATTTTTACACAAGCTCAAAACCAATGGTAAACTGTGCTTGAGGGTCGATTTCATTTTTTAACGAGCTTGAAACAAATAATAAACTATGCTCGTAGGAACCTATTTCATTTTTTAACGAGATTGACATAGAAAGGGAACTATGCTCATGGTGACCTGTTTCATTTTTTAACGAGATTAATACATAAAGGAAACTCTACTCAAAATGATGGTTGGTTTCATTTTTACACAAGCTTAAAACCAAAAGTAAACTATGCCTGAAATGATGGTTGGTTTCATTTTTACACAAGCTTAAAACCAAAAGTAAACTATGCTTGAAATGATGGTTGGTTTCATTTTTACATAAGCTTAAAACCAAAAGTAAACTATGCTTGAGAAAATGGTTTCATTTTTTAACGATCTTGACACCGGAATAGAACTTTGCTCCAAAGTCCCCCCCTTAGGGGGGAAGAAACCACTAAAACATGTGGAACATTTAGGGAAGTCTGGTGACTAGGAGTCATGCGATGAGTGGGCGTCACAAAGGAAAGTTGATCAATGGTCACAACTTTCCCATGATGGGGAAAATACATCACTCGAAAGAGTGAGAACACTACAGCCTTCATTGCATAGACGTAATCACGTCCAAGGAGTAGATTAAAATCTAAGGGACCTTGGATGGCCATGACATCAATACAGATAGTTTTCCCTCCCAAAGTTATAGGTAACTGACGAAGGGACCCTAAAGGTCCAATAGGACTTCTATTTAAAGCCAGTATTTGGTCAGTGACAGGCACAAGCTGAGGAGAACCTAAGGCTTGCCATGCAGTTGAGGATAGAATACTAACAGAAGCTCCTTCATCAACTATCGTACGAAAAATTTCTTTATCGGAAACTCCTACAGATATTTGAAAAGGAACACTAGAAGGAAGACGAGATTCTGTTAGACCATTCCAATCAAAGGAAATGACCTCAGTACTTGGAGGGGGTCTCACGGAAATGGACAGGGTTTCCCCTTCCCGAGGACATTCTGAACAGATAAGGAAAACATCAGCGGTTTCCAATTCACTATCACTTGGAATATAAGAATGAGACGAAGATTGTGTCAAAATGACTGCTTCAGTCTAGACTTTCTTCAATGAAAGAGCGGGATCGAGTGGAGATGACAGCAACTCGATCACTTCACTCTCGGAAGGGAGAGTGGGATCAATTGCAAATGAAACTAAATTGATCACTTGGCCAACCAGTGGGGGGTCGAGGGACAACTTACTATCGTTTGTTGGAAGCACTAGTTGAGAACTAGTAATATCTTCCAAACACCGTGAAGCTTCATCCATGCTTGGACAAAGGAAAGTACGGTGCATACCCTTGCATATCAAACAGGGATATAGGACTTTACCCTTCCGACCCTTCACCAAGGGATCACTGGTTGAGAGAGTGTCATCAACATGATGGTCATAGGTCGACGATACAAGTGGTTTGGGTTTTTTAGACCACACTTCAGATACACGGGAAAAATCGGGGCAATCCTTGAGAAGGTGATCACCCTTACAAAGTTTGCAAGGGAACTTGGGCTTACGGGGTGTTTTTGTAGAATGAGTGCCATTAGAGGCAACTGGTTTACGCTTGGTATCTTCCTTATCCTTCTTCTTCTTAAATTTCCTTTTCTTCTTTTTCTTATCTTCCCGATTACTAACACTATTGCTTTGATCATGTGAGGAAGAAGGAATGGAAGAAGATTCATCCGACGAAGAAGGGGAAGGATTAGTTTGGGATTGACTCTCTCGTGGAGGAGAATTAACATTCGAAACATTGGGTGCAATCGGAATTACTGGATTGAATAACCATACCAGTAATCCTATTTTTAATCCAAGAAGATTTAATGTGGCAATAAAGGGAGGACCAATATCTCCAACTGGAGGAAAAGTAAAAGGTACCCCTTGAAAAGGGGTCTCCGGATTGGTAGTCCCAGAAGGAGCATGGGTGCATGGAGGTAGATTCTCCATGAAACAAAACTAAGTGATGTGGACAAAGTCTTGTTAAAAAGAACTGAAAAACCCTCAGGAAACCGCACGTGCAAAAGGGGAGCTAGCAAAAGACAAGGCTCACAGGCCAAAAGAGAAAGCACAAAAACTACACTGAGGCCGCTGCCATAGTAAGCGAGCTTTACAACAAAATGGCCAGAATGCCAACAAGCAGCCCTACAAAGAAAAATATCCTCTACAAGATAGCAAGCAAAACCTCCTAACTAAGAGCTAGAGACCTCAACAAATTGTATCCTTCACAAGGTGATGAAATCCAAGTCGAATAATACAAAATGAGAGACCAATAATGGAAGGATATCCCTCTACTAAAAGGAATCCTGGGTAAAGATCCCTAGAAGAAAAGTCACTAAGCTACCTCATTCATGACACATCGGAAAAAGTTTTCGGCGCTTCTTCCTTATTACCCTTGTATCACCAATATGGTGGCCGGAGAATACAAGGAAGACAATGATCGATGTTTCCTTAGGGCTAAGTCGAGTGCGACATTCCACATAGTCCGTCCAGTTCTCGATCTCGTGGCGGTTTAACCCCCGTTGTTTGAAACAATAGGAGGCCCCTCCACAAACTGGTGTATGACCATGTCAACAAATACTAGAGGATTTTAGTTCCCTGAAGACAATGACTATGTCTCAGATGAAAAATTACAAGGGGGAATTATTTTGATGCCTATCCCCGATGTCCTACCTAACTACCAAATTCTTTTGATTTCCTCAAGTGAGGTTAATATTGGTTTAGTTAGGGAGATTAATTTTAGAGGTTGTCTTACACAATCGGTTTATGGAAGTGCAACTTGGTGATGTTGTGACGACCCAAACCATGCAAGTGAGAATGAATCAAAATGAGCCTTTCTATTCGATGAACACTAGCTAAAGTAAGGAAGAATTCTTTCTGTTCCCAATATGTACAACCAAATGCACATGCAATTTTATTCCTTTTCAAAATGATAGAAAGAAGTAAAATATGTACCCAAAACTAACCCAAAGCAATGAAAAAGTTCTTCATATGAACACCAAACGTAATGATTCTAACCCATTTCTTATCTTTTCACACTTGAAAAAGACACATCCAAGCTACGAAAAGAAAGATTCTAGAAACGTTTCCAATTAGCTGGAAGACAAAGAAAAGCACTCAATAATTCTATCTTTAACTTGAATGTACACGAATTTGAAACAAGCCTTTCTTCTTCTTATGAATTTGAGACCAAGAATTGCAAATGATCAAATTAAAGCAAGAAGAACATATATTTTTTCCAGTTTCGTGAATATAGCAAAAGAGTGACAAAACCAAGCTTCTCTTTGGACTAAAGCAGAGACAAGAAATCAATCTTTCCCAACAATCATTAGATAGGATGTAAAGGAAATAAGATGCCAAGCAATCCAAACACACCAAACCAAAAATCATCTCAAAACCTTAATATGGGTCAAACCAACTGTAGGATGCATTTTTCAAAAATAGAACCCATTTCGCTTAAAAATGCAAGCAAAAAACTAGTGTTTACTCAAAGGGCCAAAATGGATCCAAATCTTGAAAAGACCCAAAAATAACCAAACAAACCAATTAAAAACACTTTCCAGGAACTACAGCGATCCTGCAGGAAACCAAGGAGCGGTACTGATAGACTACTGCGCTCTAGACAGTGGTTAAGGTGCAGTACTACCGCTTTGTAGGCAGTTACGGGGGTGCGGTAGTGTCTGAACAGGGGGAAAGAGGTAGAATTTTGAGAAAAGATTTTGACTTTTCAAGGGTTTTCCAACCCAGAGGACTTACTGATCTATAACAGAAATCTAATGTAGAGAACAGGGAAGTGAATGAGGGTGAAAGAACCCAATTCTTACAATCAATGAGTGAAATTGAAATCAAACTTCACAAGCAAAGAAAATGGATTCAAGTCCCCAGGGGAGTCACCAGTTTTTGTTGCAGATATTTCTCCCTACGGATAGGTAGAAACTCTCTTAGAATAAAGTAGGATGCACTGACTCTATGCTAAGACAAAAAGGAAACAAATGCTACCTTGAGTTCCTGAACTAATCTTCACAACAAGATTAAATGCGTTCAGAAGAGATGAAAGACGTAACTCACCTTCCAATTCGACATTTGTCCCACTTCTAGCTCTTGATCCCGAAGCTCCAATGTAGAACCTGTTGAAATCAAACAAAGGACAAGCATGCAAGCTTCCAAATACCTTGAACCAAAGGTTAAGTTCAAATCTAAACTAGATACATTTCATATCAAAGATTTATACAATACACATGAAATGGGATAAACAAGACAAGTTATCTTATATTACAAACTTGAAGAGTGCTTACAAAAGTTGCTTGATATCCAATCCAATCCTCCAGCTTCAAGTGCTTCCTCTAGCTATCTCTGCAGAAGTATGAAGATCATAGGTTTGATGCCCCAAAAGTCCTCCCTTTGGCCCATGGAAAGCTTCTCTCTTATAGCACATGGGAATGTTAACCAAAGAGAGAAGTGTGGATCTATGGAGGGTTTAGTGGATCAGGCCAGCTAAACAAAGAAGGAGTTAGGATCAAACCAAAGGTGGTAATCCCAACAAAATCTCCTCGAAGGTTGAGATCCCAAAGTCCAAGGAAAAAAGGCTAATTTCAGACTACCGCGCCCCTATAACTGAGCATAACGTGGTAGTACCGTGCCCCAGAGAAGGAGCAACACGCGGTAGTGATGACTACCGCGCCCCTGTAAATGTGTAGGGAGCGGTAGTGCTTGCAAACAGGGCTAAGTTGGGTTGATAGATGGCAGAAAAAGGTTTTTCTTTCAGTGTTCAGTCAATGGTTTTCACTCTGGATGTTAAGATGATCTTTAAGGGAAACTGTCGTTTAGGTCAGTAATGCAAGGATGCGACACTAATACGTAATGTGTAATATTGAGGTATAACACTAGTGGAAGCTCAAATTTTATTTAAAGGCAAGTACTATACATTATGTTTCCCATGTGCTATGTAGCCATGGAACATTGTAAAAATGATGTAAATAAACATCATGCAATAAAATACCAAAACTGGCTATGGAGGCAATGAATGAGAAGGGGCCATGTGTATCCACTAGGGAGTGGTGAGGGGGCTGTGGGATTGAACCATAGGCTTCCATTGTCACCTTGAGAACCCATTTGACTTACCTTGCTGACATTTATTTCTGTTGTAAGGAAGTGGTTGAGGAATTCAGTCCATGGCTTCAATGGAGCATGGGCAGCCCAGAAATTCGTATGGAAGAGTATGGGCTCTATTTTCTTGTACCACAAGTCACTCTACCTCATGGGAGTTGCTTCTTCCTCATCCCCATTCCATTGTGGAAGTTACCATCATCATTTTTTATCCAAAAACGAATTCTAGTAGTGAGCAAAACAGGAAATCGCAACTGTGAAAGAACCCACGTTTTGAAGAGCCATAAACGCCCAGAAATGGTATTTGATAGTGAAATCCAATGGGGGATCCATAGGTATGAACCTTGGGGAGAATTTGGGAGCATTAGTGACTCTGAAATCCATTGGAAAACCTAGTTTTGATAGCCCAGAAACCCAGTGACGGGATTGAGTTATTTGTTGCCAAAATGGTGAGAAATCCAAGTGTGGATGTTTGAACAGAGGATGGGATTGCTTGAATTTAACTTGAGATGTCTGTAGCTCTGTGGTTGAGCTCACTGGCTTAGCATCCTCATCATTTACATATTGCATGCTTGATAAACCTAGCTGTGTGTTGGCTTAGCATGACCGTTTGAGTGAATCCATGGCTATGAGTGAGCCTGTCTAGTTCCTCCTTAGTGGATACATAGCCTAGCTCGGGGGTGATCTCTCAGCTGAAAGAATACAGGCTGAACAGAGATCTATGGTTGGGTGGAATGTTTCTCTCACATAGCCAGTCGTTTGGACAGCTTCATCTCCCAAATAAGTGTTCTATGTGATTTAAATTATATGCATCCTATTTCTTGCAATGTGTTAATTCAGAATGATAATTGTTCATGTTAATGGAATTGATATGAATTCTGTGCATAGCATGAGAATGGGATGGATTCTCTTTCCATTGGTTTATCATTTGCTTGAGATAAATACGCTGATGCATTTCAAGTTTTTGTGTGCAATTGTGTTTATTTCCGCTGTATATATATTGATTATGTATTTGCACACAGAAGTTTTTAATTGTTATGAATTTCTTCTTAATGAATGGGGCTAAGATTGCCAATAAGCCTGGTAGTTTGGTCATGTTTCCTTCCCTGGCATCGAACTAGATGGAAGGGGACGTGACAAAATAGAATTGTAATAACTTTGTCATCTCTAGACTAGATATTTCAATGATCATAGTTTACAAAAAAATTAGGAAACTAGAAATCATACTAATGTATATTCCATCCTTGCACTAGCAATGAAAATGTTCCAACTAAATCTTAGCCTATAGTGACAATCACAATCATTTTATTCCCTCTATTTTCAGTAGAAACAACAATATATTTCAACTTATTTCATATTTAGGAAAAACTATGACAAGGGGTAGAGGTGGTAGTGGTTTGTGCTTCAAGACAAAGTTTTTTCATATTACAAAATACACTATCTTTAGAATATATCTATCAATAGAGAGGGAAAAGGGCATAGAGAGAATCACAAAAACAAGTATTGTTTAATGAATAAGCAAGATTGAAGGAAACAATATAAGCCTAAAGTGCAATAAGGAGATAAAGCATAGAGAAGGGAATATTGAGCTGAAAAACAATATTTTTGGGTAGTTGGATCTAAGAAATAAGAAAAATCAACCATAGGCATATGGTGAAGCCTCTAGTTTGTGCCTTGGGAAAATAAAGAAACACCCAACATTAATTTCCTCAACATTCTCATTGTATAAATCATAAAAAATCAATGTCATATAACACTATGTTATTTAAATATAGGTTTCCCCTCATAAATTATTCAAAATCCAAATTTTATAAATAATTATTATAGCTCGGTACTGTATTATTTTAGCATTGAAAACATTCATGTCATAGAACATAGAAACCTAAAGGTTAACGTAATTATTATTTTAGCATTTCAAAATGTTAATCGAGGTTATCATCATTTACAAAACTTAAAACCTAATGTCATTGATTCATCTACTTGTAATTTGTATATTTTTCCACTCCCTATGGCCCCATATGCATTACTTGGCCTTTCTCTAAGATTGTCCAGCTAACTAAGTTGCACTAAATGCAATTGGAGTAAGTAATATGCAAACACCTCTATTAGGTTTCACTGCAACTTCTTGCAAGAGAGTAGTATTGACCTATTGTATTATTCTTTCTCAATTTGAAAATGAAATATTTTCATCGATATGTGTGCTAGCATAGATGGTTGGAAGTCTACTCCAACCCCAAGTAAGTTTTTCAACATATTTTACATCAACACAACCTCAAGGACGATATTTGATCCAACAATACATCACACCATAAATTCCAAATCACAAGCATACAAATAATATATGTTAGAAAATGTACCTCCTTTTCCATATTCTCCTTGCTTAGTGTATGTTTCTCCTCCTCTAATTTCTTCTAATTTTCCCTCTCATTCTTTTTGGACAAAGGAAAAATAAGCTCAACATTCTTTTGCCACTTTTGTATTTGTAGTATATCTACTTGACCTAGAAATATAACATAATACATGTTGTATCCACTTGAGGTTGTAGTCATAGCCTAGAACTTAATGCCTCAATAATCTCACAAACATAAGAATGTGAAGCAAGTCACTACAAGTCAAGTTTCTCTAAATGTGAACAATACAAAATATGTAATTTGCTGAAATATAAATATTTTGTAATTTGCTAAAATACATAGAATGTATATCAATTAAATTCTTAAAGAAATAAAGTAATGAAAAAATTGTATTAATGAATTTTTTAGCTATCAAATAGTTGTGTAATTTCCATATTTCTTTTTCAACTATCTTTGTCCTTGATGTATTGTTATTTAAAACTATGTATGTCTTGCTGATGTGACATAAGTATAAGGCAATTTTGTTCAGTGATTTGACATCATCTTTGAACAATTTAAGGGTTTTTTTGGTAGTTGTTATATCTGTCGTATTTTGTTCCTTTCAAGGATTTTTTAAAAGACTTCTTCATTTCAACAGTAGGCATGTCTTGAAAATATGGCATCCAAATAATCACAATATTTCAATATTAGAAACACCTCCTATCTTATAATAAGCATCCATCTTGAGAAACCTGTAGGATCCTCAACTATTTAAAATCTGCCTAAATAGAAATCTAGAAATATCTTCACACACTAGTGCCCAATACTAGAAATAGAATTTAGGGATCAACAATATGTTTAAGATCCAAGGTAGATATGAGGTATTCCCATTAATATTTATACCATACTAACAATTAGGTACTTGACATATATACTAAAAACCAGTCTTACTTCTCCACCCATAAGCTTCTACATAATTCATAAACATGAATACGGTGAGATAGTGTATTGTAATATCCTTGAGAGAAGGTTATGGTATGTACAACTCATTAATTTGTTGCTAATAATGAAGTTTTTAGATGTCAAACTATTGCGTTCCTTCTAGCTGATGCATATGATAATGAGTAGGATGAAATCTATCTCCATCTCCCCAAGTTCTGTCCCTTGCTCAACTATTGTAAAAATAGATCTTGAATGCACAAGATCGTGTTGACATGGATCTAGCAAATACCAAGTGTTGCTAATTCATGTACATGACCAAGTCCACAAAATTCCAAGGGTTGATAATTCTAAAATGGAGGGTATAAGAGGGTCACGCTGAACAACAGCCTATAGAAGTCAAGGCATGAGCTGATGCTCTTTGATGGTTCATGTATCTAGTGTATAGGCTTGGTCTATTTTGTAGAAGTATGAGGCGTGCATTTTTGTTTTTTGAAAAAAAATATCAAGGTAGAGATGAAAACCTTTAAAAGAACCATCATAAAACATTCTTGAGTAGATAGATCATAAATGGTCTAGGGAGCTAGCTTAGTATTCCAGAATATCATTGCTATAATGATAAGAATAAGTTCAAAATGAGCACTCGAATTATCTTGCATAGAATCCTCGGTATCATGTAGGGTTATAATCTTGGTGGATTTCTCCGAGCCTATTCATTTCATTATTATTTTAAAATTCATTTTTAATGTGAGTATTTTTCTCTTTTCTACTGTGAGCCTTGACAAAAACAATTTCTTCTTTAACTGAGCATTGCTTTCCTTTTGTGTGTTTAGGATATATGTCTGTGACCTACACAATTTTTTGAATCATGTTTGCCTTTTTTTTTCTTTATTGATGATTTATGCTAAATGCATTGAGCATTTTATTTGTTGTTATGTAGCATTTTTCCATATTTTGTGGTTGTTGAGAATCATTTTACTAGATAAATATGGCTCTGTTTTTAACCTGAATTTGCAAGATATGTGTGAAAATTGGTATTTTGTTGTGGTTGAGGTTCATTCCATTGGATAAATATATCTATGTTTTTAACCTAAATTTACACTATTTTTAACGTGATTTTACACTATTTATAACCTAAATTTACACTAGTGCAACTACTTAAGTTGTGGCTAGTGAATGTTGATAAGAAGGATCATGTGTGAGGCCGTGGCTATTTCTGTAGGTTGTTTAACTAGTTTTTAGGCTATTTGAATTGTGAGAAATCAATTGGTGAGATTGAATATATGTTAGCAGATGCACCATTCATGATTGAACAATACTAGATGCACCATTCACATTTGAACATCACACTCAACGTTTTCTGTTAGTTTTTCTAGTGGTTGTGGTTGGTGAGCAGTAACAACCATATGGTTTTGGTGGGAGAACTATAAAAAACTGCTAAAAACTCACTCAAACTATCCCTTCTATGTCATAAATTATTTTCTCCCCATTCCAAAGCATCAAGAGTAATATAGTAACTAGGGGAGGGGAGCTATTGGCGGTGCATTGTTTTTACTAGTAGTGGTGCAGCTTAATTCTCCATGTTCTCGAGCTTTTTTTTCCTCCACATTTTTATCACATATACGTTGTCGTGTTATCTGTATGCCATATTGGTTTCAAGGTGTGACAAATCCAAAATGATGCCATGTTAGCCACATCAACAAATACTCAAAATGTCGATAGTTGTCCCTATTTATGCTTAGAAAACTCAAGAGTCAGCCCAGGGTGAAGCTAATGAGGTATGCTTCACTCTATATGAAGGCCAAAAATATCCTTGAGAGATAATTTCATGCCCAGAATGTCATAAAAACAGGACTGTAGAATCAAAGACTTCATTAAAAGACCCATGCAAGTATGGGGGTAACACTGTCAAAATTAAGGAGCAAATTGATTCTATTTAATAACCCAATGTTTGTGAAAGGATATGAAATTATCCTATGAGCCTCATGTTGCATGATATGTTATTTTTCTATCTTTTTTACCCCAACTATTCATGTATGGGATGCCTTTTGATTTGGTATGTTGCTGGTCTCTGTACTTTTTCTTGGTTTTATGCCCACAACCCTAGGTTTCCAGCCACCCATTCCCCTCGAAATTGTAACAGTGATCACAATAGTGTCCCCATTGTAGTGTATCATTGATAATATTGAGTGGATTTATGTGAAACTAAGAGTTGTAACTTTTAACTCAATTAATTGTTCTATGGTTTCCTTTGAGTAGATCAAGCAACCCAAGATTGCCACTTTGGTATTATTAATGATAGTGAGTAGTGTAAGGGAGGAGTCCATGCCAATTGATTTGATGGATGGAAAAATTATTCTATCCTGGACATTGGGAGGAATAGAAGGCACCTCATTTATCATACATATGACCAACTTATTATTGAGGGCACTTGGGAGTAGTCCAAGTGACTGATAGGGCGACTCTTGGGTAGTCTTCAAGTATAAAACCTAGGAGGAGTTTCCATGGTCAATTTATAACTCTTTGGTACTCCTACACCTAGATCAATGTTGGGCTCTTGTCCATGAATGCAACTTGGATCTTAAACATATTTGGTTGAATAAAAAATTGGACTCTACTCGTCTTGGACCTATTTGATACTTTATGGACTTCTCTCAACTTATGCAGAGTCTAAAGTGTTGAATTAATGTAACTTCGAAGAATATTCTACTTGTATCATTCCTCCTTCGAGAGATGTCATTAATGTAAAAGGTCATGTAAAATTCATGAGGTAAAACCTCCATTCTAAGATGGGTCAATAGTACCCAAAAGAATGTAATATAAATATCATATTATTCCTTCTAGAGAGGTTGGCCCAGTTTAGTTAGTGTGGCCGACCTAGTTAGGTTAATTGTCAAGTAAAAGGTAAAGTATAAATAGAGAGTATTACTCTCTCATTTGTACCATTCACTCACTCAAGCATTGCACACTAGAGGAGATAGGAAGATTGCGAAGCAGGAGGAGGATTGTACTTGAATCTAGAGTTTGGGTTTTGTCTCTCTTCTCTGTGAGACTTATTTTTGGGCATTGTACTTTGGTAATCTATATTGAGTAATTTCTTGATGGGTTTTATTCCCCTTTAGGGTTTCCCAGGATAAATTGTTGTGCACCTTGTGATAGTGTGTCCTTTAGAGATCCTATTTATGTTGTCGTTATTGTGAAAATGCATTAAATGATAATGAAGTAGAAATCTAAGTTATTGAAGCATATAAAATTAACATGGTATCAGAGCTAGAATAAAAAGAGCAGCTCTCACTAGGTAAATCTCTCTCTCCTTCTCCGGATGAGAAACATTAGGGCTTTCTACTTAAGAAGAATTTTGGAGTGAAAGTGACATTGGGAAGTGCGCCTCTCCAAGGCACATGTTTTGGCACCAAGATCGAAATTTTTTAGTGGCTAAATATTTCAAAAAGTCAAACCCTAGTTTGACTTTGGACTAGAAAAACCAGAAAACCAGAGAACCAGAAACTGTAGTCCAAAATTTTGCAAGTCTAGTTTCAGGGGTGAAATTTTGGATTCTTAATAAACAGAATGCACTAGCATACTTGCCTCAGTCAAGCACATCTTTTTGTGAGTTTAGTTTTCAATTTTGAGAAGTTTTAATTTTTGGTCATTTTCAACTCTATGGGATAAGATGGCCACAAGCACTAAGCTTGATGACAAGTTGGAAGGCATAGAAAATTTATATGCTTGGAAATACAGAATTGGACTCATTCTAGAAGAGAATTATCTTGCAAAGTTTGTTAAGGAAGCTTTTCCAGAACCCGTAGAAGTTGAAGCAAAGGAAAAGAAAAAGAAGGACATGATTAGGGCCAAGAGGATCATCGCAGATTCCATCAAGGATCACTTGATTCCTCAAGTGTCCTCCAAGAAAACACCTAAGTAAATGTTTGATTCCCTATAAAGGATGTATGAAGGAAAGAACATTAATCGAAAGATGAATTTAAGAACCCAACTCAAAAGTACAAAGATGAATCAGGGTGAATCTATCCAAGAATACTTTACAATGGTTTATCAATTCAAAGAACAACTAGAAGTAATTGGAGACAACCTTAATGAAGATGAATTAGTGATGGCCGCTCTCAACGGCCTAACTAGACCTTGGGATTCTTTTATCTAGACAATGTGTGCAATAAATGAAAGTCTACAATTTGAAGTTGTATGGGAAGAATGTGTTCACGAGGAAGCTAGAGTGGAAAATCGAGAAGCACTACTCAAAGATGATGATCAAGCTCTAGCTACCCATACTAGAAGAGGAAAAGGAAAATATCATTACCAGAAGGAAACTCATAAGGAGTTTCATCCTCCTAAGAAGTTTCAGAAGTATAAGAAGGGAAACTACATGCAGAAATACTTCTCTTCTTATCAATGTTATAATTGTGATAAGATGGGACGTATTGCTAAAGATTTTCCAGTAAGAAAAGAAGAATAACAAAATACATCATGCTCATCTTGCTGAAGATGAAGAAGAAGAAGAAGAAGCACCTCCCAGGAATTTACCAAAGGAATAAATTGAAGAATATGTCCTATAATGGTGGTGTTTCAAAGCACTCTCTCAAATATTGAAGAAAAGGACTCCCATCAGAGAGTCTCACTAGGAGAATAAAAGAAGCCACATACAAGCTTGATTTAGGAGGATGTACTATAGAAAGAGTTTATAATTGCTTTTATATAAGATGCAGTTGTTATTGGGTGAAAAGAAGGTAGCTCACATAAGATCACTTAGAAACAAATTTGATCTATGGTAGAAGACTTGATCAACACTATATATCATAAGCAAGAAAGGCACATAACCTCAAAATCAAATGATGGATTAGAGCTCACCATATGACATTCCAGTAATGCTATTTCCCAAAAATTTGCATTGGGTCACAATGGCCTAAACCACTTGGCCATATTCATGGTAGCCTGTCAAATTGATGGTAACGGTCAAATAATTACCAAGCATGATGTCTAAGTTAGTAATAATTTAAAATTAGATCCAAGTGGACAACGTGGGTCACATTAAGAGAAAATTCCCAATTCAAAGTTTGTAATATTCCCATCCAAATGAACTATCATGGAGGAAAATTACTAGTTTCCAAGGTTGGGGGTGGAAGCATTAAAAGTTGGAGTAAAGGATCTACAATACCCAAAATGACATTAGACTTACAAATTCACATTAAATGGGTCAATTAAATAATAATACAAAGAAAATAATGTTGCATTGGACCATGAGGGAACATAAGAGGTTGTGGGACCCACTTGTGGCAAGATTCCCCACTACACTTGGCATGATTCTCTAACCAATTCAAGTTCAAGATGAAGGGTAACATACTTGGGGGATTTTAAGAGGTATTATTCATTGCGTGATTCATGTAAGGTCGAATTGGAGTGGAATAATAACTCCCATGGAAGAGGAAGAGGCATCTTAGAAGAATTGTGACACTTGGGCTAGATTCCCTAGCTTCTATGACAACAATGATGAAGATGCTATGACACCTATTACACAAATCAGACCTGAATGCTCACATTTGACATATATGACATGTTAGGGATAAAAATAGCCTCCAAGAAGGCACACAAGGGAGTTAGGGCATCCAAAGAGACACCCATTAGAAATGGGGGAAGAGGGAGACTAGGAATTGTTGGACAAGTGGCACACATTGGAATCTCTTCCCAACTTGAGTTCAAATGAATATTTTGGAAGGAATTAGACCCATGGAGGACTTGAGAAGTTTATAAAAGAAAAGAACAAAGAAAGAGAGTAGCTTTTGATCATTTTTTATTTGCATCTTTGCAATTTGGAGAGCTTCTAGCTTGTGCATGCTAGTGGAGTGTTTACTCTTCTTGCCTTAGTACCAATTTCGAGGGTGAACGATTCCCATCCTAATTGGAAATTGGAGAGTCTATTCAGACCTTTAATTTGGATCTAAAATGGATTTATTAGTTTCAGGTTGAAGTTACAATACAGATCGTGGTTCTTTCTTCTACAACTTGTTCTCATCTCTATCACACATTTCCTTGCATATTTTGGATCTTGGAGGAATTGCACCTTTGGTAAGATTCTTATCTCTTTGTAAGAGTCCAATAGTACCCATTTATTGTATTCTGATATATATACTCTTTATTTGATGCTCGGAAGACTCTCGGATCGAAATACCAAGTGAAACTATGTAAAAACACCAAATGCATAAATGGTGCCATTTTCCCTATATCTTGTTGTTGGAGATTGAAGAGGATTTATTTCTATTTGTATCAGTCAATATCTATGATTTTGTTGATTTATGGAGTTTCATTAACATTTCACAAGTCCTTGGAACCTAAATCTTGAATTTAATAACTAGTGGTGAAGTTTACTAGGATTCCCCCCTATGTGAAGACATGTATACAAACATTTGATTTATGGGAGTTGCAGAAGCCTATAGGAACTGATTGATGATGAATTGGGGAGATCATTCAAGCCATTTATTAGTAACATGTCTCTTTTCTGAAATTTTAGAGGTCTTACAGCATTTGTAAAGCCATCTTTGTCCACTACCCTTGGGGGTTTGAACCTCGAATTTACTAGTAAAATTCCCCAACTTCTCCTGAATTTAAATGAATGTTTCAGAAGTCTCCTGATAGTTTATAATCCCCCATGAGTTTCCCTTTTATGTATTAATACCATTCATATACCTTCAGACTCAATTTGATAGCATTTGGAGCCATTTGGAGCCATCTACCTTTGGGGGTTTCAACATAGATTTTCCTTGTAATTATTCATTTCATTCTCTAATTGTAAATGCAAGTGGATGAAGTATTTAAAAAATTTCGAAGACTATAATAGATGCATCAATGTGTCTTATTACACCTCAATCCACTCTAGACATAGTTCGAAACCATTTGGGATCATTTGGGACATTTTGGGGCTTCACTAGTCCAAGTTTTGAAAATTGACTAAATTGGGAAAAAACTAAAATTGGGGACATTATAGTGGTATCAGAGCATTGTACTTGCACTTGTGCATTAGGTTCATCCATTGAAGAATAAAATGCAGCCATGTCTTACTATTATGATGACTCCTATGAGTACAATTCCATGAATGAATTACAAAGATTGAGAGCAACATGTAAAACCTTTCCCCAACAATATCAGGCATATATTGATGTGTGCAAGGGAGATACACAAAAGTCCATTCCTTTTAAGGAATTTGTTGATTGTGTGTTTGAAAATAGGCCCAAAAATGAATATGTGGAGTTAGCGAAGATAGGTTTATGCCATTCTTGTAAAAGACCTTGGAGAGAAAATCATATGTGTGTGAGTGAAAAGAGCAGTGAAATATCTGAAGTTTCAAGGAATGCGTGTATTTCCTACTTGAAGAGAGTTTTTGGGTTTTATTCAAAAAGAGATTCCAAATATGAAGAGACATCACATGAGCATGAAGAATACTCTATTAAAAATATTGAAGATCATTTTGAGACACATTCTACCTTGGGCATGTCTCAAAGAGCATCTACTGATGGATGCTTGAACTATGAAGGAGTACCTACTAATGGGTGTTCACACCTCTATGTTGGTGACATAGAGATCACTTTTGAAAGTGCTGCTGCAATCCAAAATTTCATTAAGCATGAAAATGAAGACCTTGTAGCAGTTGAAGAAGAAACAATATCAACTTCCCCATCATCACTTGAGCATCATGAAGTTGGTCCGTAAGAAAGAAGAAGATGAGGAAGTTCATTTGCAAGAGCCTCTTTTTCTTGAAGGGTCATTAAATATGAATGAAAATAATGTCCAAGATACCCTTAGCATGCTCCATGACACTCAAGCATTAGTGTAAATTCTTGTTGGAAAGTTTCTTCATTGAAGGATCCATCCTTCCTTGAATACATGGAGAAGATTCAAAGAGCAATGTGCAACATCAAAGGTAATTTCATGTCTTTGCTTTTTGATAGAAACAATTTGGTTGAGTTTAATGAGTTGTTACATGATGCATACTTGAAGAATAATGAGGATATTCATAAACTCAAAATTCAAAATGAACAACTTCTTGAAAGGTTGCAATATACTTGTTCCTCCTCCTATGTTTCAAATTGTCATATGGTATATTGCATGGAGGATTTCCATGACATGGTAGATCATAAGAAACATGGAAATTTGCAGGGGCTTGATGTGTTTGAAGATGAACTTGATGAGATCCAAGCACTTGATGTGGTGGAAGAGAAACTTGAGTTTCCTCTTGGAAATGGTCACACAATTTTTGAATAAGTGTATGATTCCACTACCTTGGAACCAACCTATGAGGAATTTTTTGCACTTTTGAGGGAGGTGCATGATCCTACCCTTATGGAGAATTTGCATGAGGACACTTCTTCACTTTCTGATCATTTGGGTGAGTTGGTTCATTCTCCTACATCCTACACTTCCATATTTTGCAACATTCATCCTAATGAAGAATGGGGTGAAAGGCTTATTTTTTATGGTACCACATGAGGAGTATGAAACTCCTATATCTCCTTTATATGATGACATTATTAGAGCCATTTCTTATTTGAAGCAACATCCCTTGTTACCTTATGATGAAAAACATCTACATGGATGCACTTATGATGTTCACTTGAGTCACTTGAAGACTCATGATTTTCCTTGCTCCTTGCTTAGTTCAAGTGGTATTTGAGGAAATTCATCCGCTACTTGGGTGAAGATATATATGATTGGAGAAGATTCTTATTGGAAACAACATCCTTTGTTATTTCTTGATGATACACATGTTCATGGATGCACACATTCTACTTATGTGCCCCTTGAAGGCTCATTGTTTTCTTTTCTCCCTACTTGGTTTAGATTTTAGCGGAGGTTCTTCATTCAATTCTTGGATGAAAGAACACATGGATGATTGTTTTGATGCATCTTACATCCTTTTGGATCAGCATTATAGGACATGGGATCCTCACCTATGTCATTGGGGTAGATTTGATTGGTCACTTGAAGCTTGTATGCACTTGGAAAATGGTGGTCTACTTACTTAGAGGTATAAGCACTTTCATGATTATTTGTTGAGGCACCTCCTTGATATACCTTTTGAATTCTCTTTCCTGATGGTATGGTTTGGAGAGAACTCCTAATTGTAGGAGTACAATACAAGCAATGGGACCATGGGATAATTTTTAGTCTCATTGGTTTCAATGTTTTGGGAAGCAAGTAATATGGGAGATTGAGTCCCCACTTAATAAAGTGATTTTAATCAGAGTAGTGAGGTAGCAAGCATGGTGGTTCCTCTCTAGAATCTTCATGGAATCTCGAAGACTCAAAGTTGGGAAACTGAGTGGCAACTTCAAGAATTATACAGTCGTATTAGAAAGGGTTTCCAAAACATGAAAGAGGTAAAAGAGTAATTGTGAAAACTTTGTTTTGATGGATTTAATTAATATTTTGGTGTTTGGTGGTGAGGTCATAGGGAATATCAATATGAAAAATAAAATCCACTTCTCCTTGCTTTTGGAAGCACAAAATTGTAGTGTGTGAGTGCCGCTACTCAGATTTTTAGAAGGGAAGATTTGGGGAAGCAAAATTTTGGAAAGAAAGTAGGTTCTTCAACATCCATGTTTGAAATTGCTTGAGGACAAGAAATATTGGGAAGGGAGGATTTGTCATGTCCCAAAAATTTGCATTGGGTCACAATGGCCTAAACCACTTGGCCATATTCATGATAGTCTGTCAAATTGATGATTAAGGGTGAAATAATTACCAAGCATGATGTCTAAGTTAGTAATAATGTAAAATTAGATTCAAGTGGACAAGGTGGGTCACATTATGAGAAAATTCCCAATTCAAATTTTGTAATATTCCCATCCAAATGAATTATCATGGAGGAAAATTACTAGTTTCCAAGGTTGGGGGTGGACACATGGTGGAAGCATTAAAAGTTGGATTAAAGGAGCTACAAGACCTGCCACATCCCCTTCCATCAATCCGGTGCAAGGGAGGGAAACATGACTGACATACCGGGCTTAATTGGTAAACTCAGCCCCATACATTACTAAGAAATTCATAATAAATAAAAACGTGTGTGTGCAGGCTCATACTTCAAATAAACACAGCAAAAATAAACATATTTGCAAGAACACAAACAGTAATGCATCCTCATATCTAACACAGGCATATGATGATTCAACACCCAAGGATTTCAATTCCATTCCAATGTTATGCACAAAATTTATATCAATTCCATTAACATGAATAATTACCATTCCGAATTAACACATTACAGAACACAAAATGCATATAATTTAAAACACAGATAACACTTATCTTGGAGATGAAGTTGTCCAAAAAACTGGCTATGTGACAGTAACATTCCACCCAACCATAGATCTCTGTCCAGCCTGTATTATTTTAGCTAAGAGATCACCCCCGAGCTGGGATGTGTATCCACTAAGGAGGAACTAGACAGGCTCACTCACATCCATGGATTCACTCAAACGGTCATGCTAATCCAGCACACAATTGGGTTTATCAGGCATGCAATAAGAAAGGAGGAGGATGCTAATCCAGTGAGCTCAAACACAGAGCTACAGACATCTCAAGCTAAATTCAAGCAATCCAATCCTCTGTTCAAACATTCACTCTTCGATTTCTCACAAATTTGTCATCAAATAACTCAATCCCATTACTAGATTTCTAGGCTATCAAAACTGGGTTTTCCAATGGATTTCGGGGTAGCTAATGCTCTCAATTTCACCCCAAGGTTCATACCTATGGATCCCCCATTGGATTTCACTGTCAAATACAAATTCTGGGCATTTTTGGCACTTCAAAACGTGGGTTCTTGCAAAGTTGTGATTTCTAGTTTTGCTCACTGCTGGGAATTCGTTTTTGGATGGAAAATGATGCTGGGTTCTTCCACATTGGAATGGGAATGAGAATGAATCAACCACCATGATGTAGAGTGACTTGTGGTACAAGAAAACAGTGCCCATACTCTGCCATACGAATTTCTAGGCTTCCCATGCTCCATTGAAGCCATGGACTGAAATCTTCAACTACTTCCTTACAACAGAAATAAATGTCATCAAGGAAAGTCAAATGGGTTCTCACAATGACATTTGGAAGCATATGGTTCATCTCCATAGCCCCCTCACCACTCCCTAGTGGATACACATGGCCCCTTCTCATTCCTTGCTCCCATAGCCAGTTTTGGTATTTTATTGCATGATGTTTATTTACAGCATTTTTACAATATTCCATGGCTAAATAGCACATGGGTAACGTAATATCTAATACTTTCATTTTAAATAAAATTCGAGCATCCACTAGCAGGGCCTTGGCCTTGGGCTCCATGCTAGAAAAACATACATCACAGTATACAATATTTACATTAAAAGATAATATATCCTAAGGGTAAAAAAAGGGGTATTACAAGACCCAAAATTACCTTAGAATTATAAATTCACATTAAATGGGTCAATTAAATAATAATACAAAGAAAATAATGTGGCATTGGACCATGAGGGCACATAAGAGGTTGTGGGACCCACTTGTGGCAAGATTCCCCACTACACTTGGCATGATTCTCTCACCAGTTTGATTTCAAGATGAAGGGTGACATATTTGGGGGAGTTTAAGAGGTATTATTCATGGCATGAGTCATGTAAGGTCGAATTGGAGTGGAGGAATAAATCCCATGGAAGAGGAATAGGCATCTTAGAAGAATTGCATGGGGACTTCACTAGAAGGCAATATAATATCGCATTCAGTCATATTGCGGTATTAAATATTCATGAAAACCTAAAAATTATATTGCTTATATATTAAAAGAAAAAAGGGTTTTTTTATTTAAGTAACAATACAAAAATACTGTGGGGTCTTTTTTATATGGGTAGGCTGACAAATATCGGCCAACTGGAGATGGAGGGATCATGGCCTAATGAGAAATCGGGTTGAGGCAAGGCTCGGGCTTTCTAGTACGCAGGGAAATCGTGTCTTGAGGCATGCTTGAGGCCATGGGTTTCATGGTGAAGTGGGTGTCCAGTCGATCATAGTCGAGAGACAGTGGTCATTGACAGCCAATTGTTACCAATAGCAGTCATCCAGTTGTTACCAATAGCCTTGGGAGGCTCTAAGCCTCTAGGGCCTATTACAGGCCCTTGATAGGCCTTGGGGGCTTGAATACCCAACCACTCATGCCTATTACAGGCCTTGGGAGGTTTAGTCAGCCTCCTAGAGCTTGTTACAGGCCCTGGGGGCTTGGATACCTAGCCCACAACAGGCTTACTCAGCGATTGGGGAACTGCAACATGCAATCTAAATGTTGTACTATGTGCATTGGCTCTAGTGGCATACAAGAAGTGATCTCCTATCTCTCATTAGACCATTAGATGTTGCAAATCATAATTATATGTGGTTGAGTAATTGCATTCTAGGTGAAGTAATGTGCATCCACGATATACATCGAAAGAAGCAAGGTTCATTGTAGAATGCATGTGGGGCCATAAGAGGGCTATGATATCAATATACTAGGTAGAAATATAAAGGGTTATAAAAAATGTTAATGAAAAAATTGATACATACAATATCTAGTGAAAATAGGGGTTTTTTTAAATTGGGAAGGCATATTGGGAGGGGGTTAAAAACATGCTTTTGCAAGGTATTTTCCAATATTTAGTGAAATTAGGGGTATTGTTTCATATGCCATGATCGAACGTGCTATGATAGCTATTTATTGAGTGAAGCCCCAGTGAAGAATTGTGACACTTGGGCTAGATTTTCTTGCTTCTATGACAACAATGATGAAGATGCTACGACACTTATCACACAAATCAGACCTGAATGCTAACATCTGACATATATGACATGTCAGGGCTAAACATATCCTCCAAGAAGGTGCACAAAGGAGTTAGGGAAGCCAAAGAGATACCCATTAGAAATGAGGGAAGAGGGAGACTATGAATTGTTGGACAAGTGGCACACATTGGAATATGTTCCCACCTTGAGTTGGAATGAATATTTTGGAAGGAATTCGACCCATCGAGGACTTGAGAAGTTTATAAAAGACAAGAAAAAAGAAGGATAGTATATTTTGATCATTTTTTATTTGCATCTTTTCAATTTGGAGAGATTCTAGCTTGTCCATGCTAGTGGAGTGTTTACTCTACTTGACTTAGTACCAATTTCGAGGGTGAAAGATTCCTATCCTAATTGGAAATTGGAGATTCCATTCAGACCTTTCATTTGGAGATACAATGGAGTTATTAGTTTCATGTTGAATCTATAGGGAAGCTCATGGATCTTTCTTCTACAACTTGTTCTGATCTCTATCACATATTTCCTTGCATATTTTGGATCCTGGAGGAATTGTGCCTTTGGTGAGATGTTGATCTCTTTGAGAGAGTCCAATAATATCCATTTATTTTTATTCTGATATATATACTCTTTATTTGATTCTCAGAAGAATCTCAGGTCTAAATACCAAGTGAAACTATGTAAAAATACCAAACAATGCATAAATGGTGCCAGTTTCCCTATATCTTGTTGTTGGAGCTTGACGGGGCTTTATTTCGATTTTTATCAGTCAATATATGTGATTCGTTTTATGTATGGAGTGACATTAATGTTATGAATAATTTTAATTAACTTTGCACAAGTCCTTGGAACCTAAATCTCGAATTTCATAACTAGTGGTGAAGTTTACTA
This sequence comes from Larix kaempferi, assembly GCA_027924585.1. NCBI lineage: Eukaryota > Viridiplantae > Streptophyta > Pinopsida > Pinales > Pinaceae > Larix > Larix kaempferi. The sequence continues at coordinate 26,475,313 of BSBM01000437.1, forward strand.
GCATTTCCCCCTATGTGAAGACATGCATACAAACATCTGATTTGTGGGAGTTTTAGAAGACTATATGCACTAATTAATGATGCATTGGGGAGATAATTGAAGTAATTTATTAGTAAAATGTCTCTTTTATTAAATTTTGAGAGGTATTACAACATTTGGAAAGCCATATTTTTCCCCTACCCTTGGGGGTTTGAACCTCGAATTTACTAGTAAAATTTCCCAACTTCTCCTGAAGTTAAATGAATGTTACAGAAGTCTTTTGATAGTGTATAATAACCCATGAGGTTAATTTTTATGTATTAATACTATTTATATACCTCCAGACTCAATTTGAGAGCATTTGGAACCATTTGGAGCCATCTACCCTTGGGGATTTCAACATAGATTTTCCTAGTAATTATGCCTTTCATTCTCTAATTAGTAAATACAAGTAGCTGAAGGATATAGAAAGTGTACAATCCTATAATAGTTGCATAAATGTTTCCTATTATACCTCAATCCACTCTAGACACTGTTCGAAACCATTTTGGATCATTTGGGACAATTTGGGGCTTCACTAGTCCAAGTTTGGAAAATTGACTAAATTGGGAAAAAACTCAAATTGGGGACATTACAAGTAATCCCTGCAAGTAGACTAGGATCAAAAGAGATCCTACCAAACAAACTAAGATAAGTATTTGAATTGTCATTTTATCAAATTGTTTAAATGATATTGTTCAATTGTGTACATATTTATATTCCTATAAGTGTAGTATGCATGTTAGAACAGTTGCATTAATGAACAATATACATGTAATGGGTAAGTGGCCTATGGTATTATACAACATTCCCTTGCTTCTTATCTAGAGTGAAACCTCTTTGCTGACATATTAGGAGTAGTGCATGCTCTTAATAATGTTCTGGTAGAGATGGAAGGCATCTAGAAAGTTACTGTATGAATATGGGATATGGATGAATGTTGTGTTGAAGCATTGGCTAAGATAGCATTATGACAGTGTGACCTATGTTTTTATGCATATGTTTTGGAAACTATGAAATGTTTCTAACCATGCTACTAAATTTGACTTGTAGGAAGTATCATACACGATCACCTACAAATGAAGAATGATGAGACTCGTTTTGTAGAACAAGTGACGATGGCTCAACTATAAACAAGACTTATGAAATCAAGCAAAGGAATTCGACTATGACGAGATGTTGCTCTAGTAGCTAGGCTCATGGTGTAATCGAAGTAGAAGAAGATATCAAGAAACCTATCGAACTCAAAGAACCACATGTATACATATTGAAGAAGGCTTTGTACAGTCTCAGAAGTCACCCATAGATAGAATGATTTAGGATCACCTAGAGTGATAAGAAACCAACCTTTTCTACAAGGTTGAAGATGAGAAGCTCATAAATGGGTGCAAGAGAGAACTTGCAACAGAGTTAGAGATATTGGTATCCAGTGACTTAGAAATATGGATACACAAAATATCATCAGAAGAGAAGGATACCAATCACTCCATTGAAAAATGTCCTAATACAGAAAGTATAATATGTAGAGGGAGGATCTCAGGATAGTGCTCAATTATAGAAGGAGAAGGAAATTTTTGCTTCAGAGGAAGTGACTACAGTACATATGAAGAGACACTTTCACTTAGTCTCTGTTTGCAGCAAAGGTTATTTTCCCCAGTATGCAGTAGAAATCCTAAAACGGTTTGAAATGTTGGAATGTAAACCCATGGCCACACCCATGGATACAAATTTGAAGTTGTTGATTGATTCTTCGTCATAGTTAGTGGATGTGACACTATACAGGAATATTATTGGGTCATTGATGTATCTGACGAATACCAGGATAAATATATGTTTACTGTGAACACCTTGAGTCAGTATTTGGTTGAGCCCAAACGTGTTCACCTTATAGTTGCAAAGCATGTGATGAGGTACCTACAAGGTATGGTAGACTATGATCTCATTTATACTAGAGTTCATGACTTCAGACTATATGGTTATATAGATTCAGATTGGAAGAACACTTTAGGTGGGTGTTTCAATCTGGGGTTAGCCATGATCTCATGTCTAAGAAGCAGTACAGTGTTTCTCTCAGCACTACAGAAGTGGAATACATTGCAGCTTGTTCCTCCAGTTGTGAAGCTATATGGCTTCGGAAGTTGTTATTATCTCTATTCGATATGTAGTTGGATACCACAGTGATTATATGTGATAACCAAAGCTGCATGAAGATGATAGAGAACAATTCAAGATATGGTGCAGAAGGGAGATGTAAAGCTCCAATATGTGAGCACAGATGAGCAGGTTGCAGATGTGTTGACTAAGCCTCTGTCTCCTGTGAAGTTTGAGCACTTTCGTGACAATATTCGTGTAGTCCGTACGGACTTCCCTTGAAAGGGGGAGTATTTTAGATTATACTATAGAAGCACAATTGGGATTGATTATCCTTAGACAAGGATCCTATAATTCCGAAAGGAAGGATAGTCTTAACTATTGATCCTTAGACTAAAATCCTGTAATTCTGAAAGGACAGATTGTCTTAGATGTAAGTGGTGGACAATGATCCCATAATTATGAAAGTAAGGATTTTCCAAGTGTGTTGTAGTGGTAGCTCCATAAAGACTGGGTCCTGTAATTCCGAAAGGAAGGATTGTCTGAGCACCACCCGTGTTGATGGACCAAAATCACGTAATTCTGAAAGGAAGGATTGTCCATGATTCCATAATTCCGAAAGAAAGGATCACCATATTTGATGGAACAAAATCCCGTAATTGTGAAAGGAAGGATTGTCCATGATCCTGTAATTCCGAAAGGAAGGATCACCAGTGTTGATGGACCAAAATCCCATAATTCTGAAAGGAAGGATTTTCCATGATCCCATAATTTCGAAAGGAAAGATCACCAGTGTTGATGGACCAGAATCCCATAATTCCAAAAGGAAGGATTTCCCATGATCCAGTGATTCCAAAAAGAAGGATCACCCGTGTTGAACTTGATCCTGAAATTTCAAAAGGAAGGATCATATTAGTTGTTGATGCAACTATTGCCAGAGATGATGTTGCTCCAGCCTTGAGATATTGACGATGATGATTTTATTCCATCTTTATGTTGATGAGACAGCCTCGTGTGTTTTTTATTGTTGATGTATCAGTTTTTATACTGATGTGATGATTGATGTTGTTGTTTTAGTATTTACTTACTGATGATTGATGTTGTTTCAATATTTACTTATTGATGATTGATGTTGTTGTTTCAGTATTTACTTAATGATGATTGATGTTGTTGTTCCAGTATTCACTTACTGATGATTGATGATGTTGTTCCACTATTCATATGTTGATTATGATGATGATACTTCAAATTTGTACTAAAGATAATGATGGTGTTCCAGCCTTGTGATACATATGATGATGTTCCAGCTTCATGTTGCAGATGAAGATGTTCCAGCTTTGTGCTGCAGATGATGATGTTCTAGCTTCGTACTACATATGTTGATGATGTTACAACAAGTTGTTCTAGTTTTTGATATTGATGTTGTTGAATAAATTCCAATGATTTATAGATGTACCAACCAATGTTCCAGATGATGTTGTTGATGATGCCTCCTCCTCCCTCCTTCTGATGATTTTGTGTACAGCGACACCTGTTGGTTTTGTTGTTGTCAGTAGAATACCCTTCTTGTTAAGGGGGAGTGTTGAATTAATGTAACTTTGAAGAATATTCTACTTGTATTATTCCTCCTTCAAGAGATGTCATTAATGTAAAAGGTCATGTAAAATTCATGGGGCAAAACCTCCATTGTAAGTCGAGTCATTAGTACCCAAAAGAATGTAATATAAATTATATTTGGGACTTTCTAGATAGGTCGGCCCAGTTAAGTTAGTGAGGCCGACCTAGTTAGGTTAATTGTCAAGTAAAAAGTAAAGTATAAATAGAGAGTATTAATCTCTCATTTGTACCATTCACTCACTCAAGCATTGCGCACTAGAAGAGAGAGGAAGATTGCGAAGGAAGAAGATTGTACTTGACTCTAGAGTTTGGGTTTTGTCTCTCTTCTTTGTGAGACTTATTTTTGGGCATTGTACTTTGGTAATCTATATTGAGGAAGTTCTTGCTAGGTTTTCTTCCCCTTGAGGGTTTCCCAAGATAAATTGTTGTGTACCTTGTGATTGTGAGTCTTTTAGAGATCCTATTTATGCTGTTGTTATTGTGAAAATGTATTAAATTCTAATGAAGTAAGAATCTATGTTATTGCAACATATAAAATTAAAGGAGTCCCATATATTTTCACTTGGATTGAGTTTAATAAAATATGACCATAAGTTGACTTGGATTGTAGAATTGATATGATGATTAGCTTTTGTGGCATGTGTACATCTTTAATTCGATCATGGTGTATTTGATAGTCCTAGTTTTCTTGGTTCTAGTGCACTAAGTGTCATAGATTGGCCTCCACAAAAGAGGATCTTAGCATGAGAGTGTGCTCAATATTGAGCTCTATGGTTGGGAAGAAAATGTTCCACTCATAGTTCACACACATAAAAACACCGCCTAGTTCACACACATGCAAGTTTGAAAAATATGGTGGGCATATGCTCTGAAGAAAATTTTAGTTGTAAGCTTCAGAGAATATGCCAATTCTCAAGGAAGTAGCATATAAAAGACCACTTTTGACTCGTAGCATTCCTGAGAAAATTGAGAATTGCAGCATGGTAGCTGAGCTATATTTACAGGGAAACCTGCTTACTGGTCATGTTCTTGGACAACTTTGTTTCCTCGCAAATTTGACTATACTGGGTTTGTCATTTAATTTTCCCAGTGGACCCATTTTATCTTATTTTTTGAGACTCGAAAACCTTCAAGGAATGATTTTGTCTAACAACTAGTTTTATGGTAGTATACCTAGAGAACTGGGAAGGATTTGAGGTCTTGTACTGGAACGTAATTTAACAAATAATAAACTTACAGGAACCGATATTTGAGACATTTTTGGGCTAAGAATGTAAATATTTGTGATCAAAATAATTACATTGTTTTATGAATAGGAAACCTCCTTAGTAAATAGTAACCTAGTAAACCTTTTTCAATGGGAAGTGGAAAAATAAGTCTTAAAATTCCATTTTTCTCTCTAGGAAATGGTTTTGATATTGAATTTAATCAATTCAAGATGATATAGATGAAAAGAGTTGAAAGTAAGATTAACATACCGGTGTCATAATTGAATGTAGAAAATTCAAGATGAGTCAATGGCCAGTTCTATCAATGAATGAATACCTTGCACATGATGAGAGAATAACCGATGACAAGAGATTGGAGAAATATGCATGCCCATGTAAAGATTTTTTTGGTGGTAAGATGAGAAGAAAACTTATTTTTGAATGTATGATGAGATTCGGTCATAGAAGTATAATCCCTTTCCCTCAAAATAGTTATCCAGATAGGATACCAATGCAAAGCCTGAGATATGTAGAGGCGCAAAACATAGACGAAGAGGAAACAAATGCAGATGAAGAGGAAACAATATTAGATGAAGGGATTGAAATTGATAGAATGATGAATGAGGGTTTCAAGGATAATTGGAACAAATTGATGGAGGATGCTTCAAAACCTTTGTATGGTACTTGCAGGTTAAGTCATTTTAGAACAATCCTTCTAATTCTTAATTTGCAAATGATGGATGGTTGGACAAATGATAGTGTTGATGAGTTATTGGCATTATTACATTGGTTGTTACCACCTAACTCCACATTGCCAACAAAACATAGCGCATGTAAAGCGCAAATCACTAAGCTAAGCTTAGGGTATGAGAACATCCACACATGTGTGAATGATTGTGTATTATTTCACAAAAATCATGCAAGTGAGACTGAATGTCTGAAATGTAAAGAACCTAGGTATAGACCATGGTTCAAATCAAATTTAGTTCCTAGAAAGGTTCTTTGCCACTTTCCAATAATCCCACAGTTACTTCGAATGTATAGATGTTAAGACATTACTAAGCATATGCAATGGCATTCCCAAAATAAGAGCACTAATGGAAAAAAATGGTCTGTGGTTGATTCTAAGATGTGGATGGAATTTGAAAACAAATGGCCCGATTTTTCCCAAGATCCTTATAATATAAGGTTTCGTTTAGCTCTAGATGGGGTGAACCCATTCTCAGATCAGAGTACTAAATGTTCAACTTGGCTAGTGTTTTTGATAAATTGTAACTTTCCTCCATGGTTATAAACCAAACCATTTTTATTGATGTTGTCATTGATTATACCAGGAAAGAAAAGTGTGACTTCATATATAATTGATGTATATTTAGAACCATTTGATGAACTAGGAAATTTTTTGAAAGAAATTGAAGCCATTCAAATTTTAAGGGACAATGATTCAATCCAATTCACTTCAATAGCTTCTTTATTGCTTACGATACATGATCTTCCTGCATATGGAACATTGACTATTCTCAATGTTCATGGATACCATGCATGTCCAACTTGCATCTTTAAGGATTTTGTGAGGCACTCAAGTAGTTTGTGTAAGTGTATTTATTGTGGACATCATGATTACCTTAAAATGGAGCATCTATATCATCGAAAAAAGTCATGTTGCAATGGTCAGGAAGAGAATCGTGAAGCACCATCGGCAATAACAAGTGATTGCATTATTTAGAATGCAAAAACAAAAATGTAGTTTATTGAAAATGGTGGCATTCTTGGTAGTAAAAATGATTCAGTCAATGATAGTGGTGTAAAATGATTGTGTATATTCTAGAAGTTTCCATATTTTAAGCATATAACCATTAGGAATACTATTGAAATTATGCATATTGAGAAAAACATAGCTTTTTCCATTATAGAAATTTTTTTCCATGCATATGATACAGTGTCATCATGCCTGGACCTTCTAGAACTAAAGATTCGTGGAAATCTTTAGGTTGAAAAATATGGTGATGGAAAATATAGAACACCTATTGCTCCTTATGTGTGGACAAAAGAGCAATATGCACAATTCTTAATATTGATGTCTCAAACTCGCTTTCCTACTGGTTATGTGAGTAGTAATGTTAGAAGGAAAAATGACAATAATGGCTTAAGAGGCCTCAAGACACATTACTATCATGTCATAATCAAGGATATTTTACCTATTACGGTCATATCAAGTTTGGAAAAGGGGCCAAGATTAGAAATTATAAGGTTGAGCGTAATAATGAAGAGAATGAGTATGCATGTGTTAAATCCTTCAAACTTTGATAATTTGAGGGGAGAAGATGTTGAAGTACTTTTCTTATTGGAACGGGAAATTGTGCCAACAATATTCAATATTTCTATGCATCTTCTTATACATCTAGAACATGAATTAGAGCATTGTGGCCTGATAAGAATGAGATGGATGTATCCTATAGAATGATATACAGAGGTTCTGCAAAATTTTGTTCGTAATAAGGAAAAACTAGAAAGTAGCATGTGTGAGGGATATTAAATGCAGGAGTCCATAGGATTTTGCATGGAATATGTGCAGGACTTTAGTAATGTTAATCGACGTGTATGGGATGAAGAGGAAGACGAGATATTTGTAGGAGAAGTATTATATGGAAATGGGCGTCGCTTCAAGCTGCTATCAACTGAGGAAAGAACTGCAATGCATGCCTATGTTCTTCAAAACACATCCTCATTTGATAAGTGGCACAGGTTAAATATTATTCACATGATAATTTGTTTATTTAATTTCATGTAATAGTTAAATTATTATCATTCTTATAATATTGTATGTTCATATTCTATGTAGAAAATGTGGAGAAGATATTCAAATAGGGATGTGCCCATCTCGAAGGCGTACACTTCAGGATTTGAATATTGGAGATGGTTCTTTTCCAAAATTTGATGATTGTATTGTTGATGCAGTTAGTGATGCACGAGAAGAAGGTCAGGATATAACAATCGAGGAAATGGAGCTTTCACAACCTCCAAATATATTAGCTACTTCTTTCAATGGGATGTGTGCTTATGGTAGTCATTTAAGAGTGGGAGAAAAGGACATAGGAAAGGAAATTTGTGATTGTATTATTAGTGCTTAATTTCATCACGAAACTGGAAAAAAAAAAAAAAAAAAAACTTTATGTTGGATTCATACAGTAAATTATTCAAGTTGATTATGGTGAGACTAGTCCCATATTATTAAAATGTAAATGGATCAAACCATCCACAATACAACGTGATGACTATGGATTTGTACGTTCAAATACATGCCAAATTTTATCAAAGAATAATGAGACATATGTTTCCCCTCTTACAATTACCTAGTCATTTCTAATTGATGATGTAACAAGCCTAGGATGGTCGTATGTCATTCAAGTAGATTCTCGTTCCAACTGGAAATTCATGGAATATGTTGATATAATGGTCGATGAGCAATGTACTAGTTTACAAGAAATATTGAAAAATAAGTTGAAGATGACAATATAGCTGTATTTGAAGAAGAAACTTTGATTCCCAATGAAGAGACTGAGATAGAGAATGTAACACATGGTCAGGAAAATCTATTGTATGAGGAATATGGAGAAAATGAAATAGATGCATACACGAGTGATCACAATTGTGATCTTGATGGCAATGCAAATCATGGCGATGATGATTTGTCACCTTAAATTTATGGAATAAATTTTCACTATGCAAATTGGATTTTATTGTTTTGGCCATAGGATTAGTCAATGGCTGTACTAAAATATTTACTAATATTTGTATGGATTTTATTATTTTTGTCATGAGATTAGCCAATGGTTGTACTAAACTATGTACTAAGCTCTGTATGGATTTTATTGTTTTGGCCATGGGATTAGCCAAATATTTGTTTTTGGTATTGTGTAATGTTTCAAATATGATTTCGTTTTGTTACTTACTATAAAATTATGTCTAAGAAATGCTATGAATGGATGTTTTTGAGTTTCAATGTTAACAAAAGATGGAAGAATTATTCTTTGATTGTATGCCATCATGATGGACAAACAAAAACACACACACACACACACATATAGGTTGTACATTAAACAAGACTTTTAGATAAAATATGTGGTCATATGTGGAATGCAATTTTTTAATAAATTTTACAATGAGATGCAACATATCCAATTCACAAGCCCATAGGGGTGTAGCTCAATCGACGAATCGTTTGATATGAAGGAAACGTTGTAAATGGAGGTCACGAGTTCAAATCACCTCGGCTTACCCGTGCCCCATGCTTGTGGGTTGTGTGGGTGCATCTAGGGGTATAGTGGTAGTGGATGGGATTTGATCCCTAGACCTCGTGTCACGCGAGTACGAGCCCCTTCCCAGTTGTCGATTCCCCTAGATACAAAAAAAAAAACACATCCAATTCACAAACATTGAAATTGACTATGTTGCATATTGAACTTCATTTTAATGTTATAATAGAAGTGCACTATGCCAATATCAAATGATCTCACACATTTAGACATTGTATATAACCATATTATATGCAAGTACATATGGTCTACTCATTATTATTAATAATAATGCATTACTCCTCGAGTGCAGGTGTTGGGATAGGATTGGACACATGTGAACCCAGTCACGTGACAAATAGACACATTGATGGGCTCCATGGACCAGATGAGGAGGACGATTCGAGAAGGCAGAAGCCTCAAGGCTTGGCTCATTAACACCCTCTCTAGAGATGTCCCCTTGACCTAGAGGGCCTCGGCTTCAGTGTACCACCTCCAGGTGGTTCCCTCATGCTGCTTTAAGGAGCAAAGGCATCTATCATCCTGACTCGCTGATAATCATGCACCTCTGGCCCAAGTGCACCATTGCAATGCTATACATCCTCTATAGGCATGCAAATTGGGATCCTCCCGCCCTCTGGTTCCTTCTATTCACAGCCATCCACTTGCTTTCTCCCCTCATGAGCTAGCTTCTGCTACACACGGACTTAGCTCTTGGGATCCCTCTATTTGGTCTTCTGATATGGGCCGACCGAAATTTTCCAAGGGGGGGAGGAAAGAAAAGTGACACCCACAAAGAAGAAAAAGACATGGAGAAATGGTATGGGGACGAGGTCATTGTCCCAGTTCGTCTACTAATCAAAAATTGGGAAGCTAAAGTTATGGCGGACCGCCTCTCCACTCGGAGACCTGGTAAGAAAATTGAGCCTTATTGACTCGTTAAGAATATGCTCGGGATTCTTATGGAGGACATGCTATCCAACTAGGCTACTTCTAGAAACGTCACCTAGACCTTGAAGGCCACCCTGCCTAACATGGAATATATACTTGGAAGTATGGATGGCACCTTCAATTGGCATTCATACTTTCCCAATAGACACCTCAGCACATCAACACTAAAAGGGACAGGCACAAGAACCTCTCCACTGCTATAGGTGCAAGCAAGCCTATTCAAGCGAGCATGTCCAAGGGTAAGGCACCATTGACCTTCCCCATTCCCACCACCATAGGCCTTGTTCTGTCCAAGCGAGTATACAGCGATCAAGTGTTCACTTCCTTTAGAAATACCACGCCTCTTCCCATCAAACTATCGGAGAAAGACTCGATCGCGAAGGAGTATCCCCCCTGTCCCATCCTGGAAGCAAACTCCCCTAACACTCAGGTACTCAAAGAAAATGCACACAGCTAAGAAGACTCCGGTCACTCCTTGTGTTTTCCAGCTTTTCTTTATTAATCTATTTAATAGTTTATTATCTTACAGTCTAATAGGTTTCTACAGACAGTGTTGTTTTATAGCAACACCTAGGACTTCTTACTCAAGGCAGGGTTTATGTAAAATTGAACATCACCATTTTGATCCCTTCGATTTTTTGGGTTGGTGGCTACATTCTCTCAGCCACCACAGATTGTAATATCTCATGTATTTTGGACCTTTTTTATTAATAGAATTTTGCAGATTTACAAAAAAATAATAATAATGATATGTTATTATATAATCGAAATATTAATTTTATAGTCTTTGTTTGTCCATGTACTAATGATTTTTTTTATGGGAAATGTTGGTCATAAAGGCTATGAAGAATCAGGGGTTGAAGCGTAAAATTGGCCAAAACAATGATGAAAATGTTGTAGAATATGAGTGTGTTCGTAAAGAACATTTCGAAAGAAATGACGAATATCTGTCATCTTTTGGTTTGGGAAATAAGTAAGTAGTTATTCCTTGTACCTTTTCACTTCTATGCATATTTCATGAAAGTTGTTTATAATCTATTTCATGGCATTTCCTATATATGATTTTGATTCTCATTCGATAAGAATTTTTTTATAGGGAAAAGTTGGCTTCTAGAGAAAAAGAGCAGAACCAAAAGGCACGCAAAGGCACATTATTGCTAGCTCATGGTTTGGAAAATCAGTAAGTAGTTATTCCTCGTACTTTTTCACTTCTATACATATTTTATGATAGTTGTATATAATCTATTTGATGATGTAGGTCATCTATGCTTTCGATTCTAATTTAATAATTTTTTTATTTTATAGGGAAAAGGTCGGTTCTACACAAAATGAGAAAAAACAAAAGGCAAGCAAAGGCACATTGTCTCTATCTTGTAGAGGCCTATGCCTTGGTGGATCAGTAAATGGAGAAGATGCTGACAATAATAATGATCAACTTCCTGATATATCACATGATGATGATGATGTCCAAGTTGATATTGCTGAAGACTTGGTATATTCTGGATTAGAATCAGGTTTGCGAGACTTTTGTTTAAAATTAAAACAAAGATTTGAAGGCACATATGAGCAAATTGGTGAGATAGCCAGTGCCACACCTAATGTGGCCAATAAGGAACCAATTAGGCCTTCATCTACCAAAGAAAAAACACATTTTGTGTCCACAAATATGATTGCTCATTCAACATCACCCAAGCTTGATTTGACTAAACCAATTAGCCCTTCAACTTCCAAAGAAAAAACACCTATTGTGTCCTCAAATATGAGTGCTCATACAACATTACCCAATCTTGATTCGACTGACGATATATCAACTTTCATAAAAAGACAAATATTTAGTCAAGGCATGTATAGGTCCATATAAAGAGAAGCCAATGAAAGGAAATGAAAATGGAAGAAGGATTATTTGGTTGGGGTACAAGATGGTGAATGTGTTGGACCAAATGCTTCAAGGTGGGCCTTAGAGTTGGGCATGAGAGTAAGGTCTCATTTGGATGTTACCAAAGCCAATTTTGCAGATCAAGATGAAAGAAATGTGTATCAAGTGATTCGACAAATGGAAAATATCTTTGAGACTATTGTTGGGAGGATTTCCTCCAAATATTACAAGAACAAAACGAGAAAATTGATTAATAATTTAGACATAAATGCAGAAAAATAATCTTGGATGGAAAAGATAGGGACAATAGCTTGACTCCTAGACAATGGGAATATTTAAATAAAAGGATGTGTGTTGACGAGTATTTGCAAAAGAGTACAAAAGGGAAGAAAGAAACAAATAATGTGAAGGATTGATTTATTTTCGGTCATGCTGGGTGGCAAGCCAATCAAAACATGTTTGTAAGTATATGAATTTTTTGTTGAATACAATATGTATGGAATTTTTCTAAGTATATTTGTAAGTACATTGTGTTATATTTCATTTTGATTTGTATATATATCCCACTAATTTTGTTTTCATAATGATTTGTAGGTTCATGGAGCTAATAGATCAGAATTGGATGTGAGTAAAATGGTTGACCGTATAATAATGACAGATTTAGACAATTCTAAACATGAGCATATATAAAAAAAATCCAATAGGAAGATTGCTGCCATCTAATGAAGTTGAGAAAATGAAACCACATCTACTGTTGAAAACAATAGTGAGAATTATAAACATGTAATGGAATTCATAAATGGGTTGACAAAGACAATGTGTGGACAATGTCAACCATATCTTCCTCCATTGAACCTATCGTTGCTTCATTGAAAAATAAGGGATTTCATAGTGATTTAGATGAGGTAATCTAATTATCATTCCCATGCAAACATTTCTTCACTTGATTTCATAATCTGATTTAATTGGTTTAGGTCTGATTTTTAGTGTTTTAATGTTATATTTACTAATTTTCTACTATATTGTGTCCTTATAATTTTATATTTGATTTGTGCATGATGTAATCACATGCGGGATATAATTAAAGGAAAAATTGCAGTCTCAGAAAGTAAAAAATCTCCCAACATTGATGTGCCTCATCATTTTCGATCAGTGCCAACTCCTACTTGACGTATTTCAAATATTGACTCGGTGAGTGCATTTAATTTTGTTACATCAATAATTATGCATGTTTTGGGAATTTAATTGTAATTTTTATTTCTTATATTTATGTATACCTTTTTTTTTGTTTTTAACAGTGCCCATTAAATCCAGCAGAGCGTGAAGTATTCTAGGTAGGTGATAAAGTTAACATACTAGATCCATATGACGGTGTTATTGTCGGCACTGGATGAATTCAGTCACTTGCTATGATCCATAGAGTGCCACTTGGTCATGATGATTCTAATGTAAATGTAATTCATGTCACAAGTAACATTCCCCTTTCCTATGAAGATACAATTGATGGATGTGAACGTTTGAAGGAGATAGAAATGAGTTTCATTTGGTGGACAAACAATTTTTGGCGAAAATCATCGATCTAGATGATCATGTTTTATGAATCAGTTGAAACCTTTTTGTTTACTTTACATAGTCTTCAGATCTTTTTTCTTTAATGGTATTTGAAGTTAGATATAAGAGCATGTTTCAATGCATTTATTCAATGGTTCATTTCTTTTAATGTTGCTTTTGGTGCCATTAGAAATGTTGTTTCTTCCATGTGTACAATGAGTGATATAAGGGCATGTTTTAATGCATCTATTTACTGGCTCATTTTATTTAATGTTGCTTGTGGTGCCATTATAAATGTTGTTTCTACTGCACCTACAAGGACTTACATGAGATTGCAAGAGTATGTGTTTACATGCCATTATTTATATGCCCTGCCTTTGGATTTGATTGCTATTTATTTACCTTATTGCATGAGTCTTTTAGAGTGAACAAATTGTGTGAGGGTACTAAATAGATTATTGTATAGAAAGTCAATATCCATTGAATTGGAGTAGGATATAATATTTTTACATAATAGGAAGACTGATATTTGTTTTTTTATATTTAGGTTAATAAAGGGTTAACAGACTTAATTGTTGACAATGTTGAGAATAACCTATTGTACAAGCCTCATATATGATTGGAAGTAAAGTGTGTTTCTCGATTAAAACTAGTCTTCTAAAATAATTTCAAAATGTAAGAATTCTACACTTTTCCATTCATAATGATGGGAAGATATTATGAATGTCATTTTCATAATATCAGGGATAATTTTAAGAACCCCCCAAAAATTCATATGTATAATAAATGGGTTAATCCCATGATACATGGAAAAATGTCACATCCCCATCTTGACCCTATAGCATTAAAATGTAAATGATGTAATATTGTTATGAAATCATGGTGAGGATCTCAAGGCCAAGGCCCCGCCATTGATTTATTGATGCATACGGTTTGCATGCTATCCAAGCACATTGGAATTCAAACATCATGTAAATATGCATTTTAATAAAATATCCACAACTAGCTATGCAATGCAATAAGAGATGGGGGCATGATTTTACAAGGAATAGGGAGGGAAAACATTCAAACCCTTGGAGCCAATCAAGTCAAGCCAAGTGTCAATGAGAGAACCCATCAAACCCTCAACTACCCATGTTGACTTTTGTACCCAATCATTGATTTCTCCCAAGAGTTGGTTGAGGTAGTTAATGCCTTGGGGAATGAGAGGTATGGCTGTCCAAATTCGAGTATGGGTAAGCCACCCTTCATGGAATAACATGTTTTGCTTCTTGGGCAAGAAAACAACCATGAATTGATTCCCAATCCATTATCCATAAACCAGTCTTCCTCTCTCACGAGTTGGGAGCTATTAGGGCATTTACCAGCCATGGGTGTCTGTGTTTTCCTTCAATCTCAGTTGGGAGAAGGGCGTTTTTGTGTTGTATACCAATGGGGAAGAAGGGGAACGGAATTGGGGTTCCATAGAGACCGTTTTTGCTGTTAAATTCTTAGAGAGTTGGGGAGAAAACGTTTTTCTTCCCTGTGGATGCATTTCCCTTCCCACAGTTCGTTTTGGGTGAGCCATGATTTGGGGAAAACCCATGGCCATCCTGTTTGTAAACCCCATTAATGGAAATGTGTATCCATGTCTAGTTTCTGAGTTTGTTGTGTGTAAGATAATGTTGGGGTTGAGATGGGCCATTGTTTTGGCTTGAGCTTGAGTGCAAGCATCCAGGGTTCAAATGTAGCCTGTTAAACCCAGCTATGGACTGGCTTGGCTAAGATGAAATGATTAATTGGTTGTGTGTGAGCTTGAATGTCCCCTTTTCCTTGTAGAAATCATGCCCAGCTCAGGGGTGGTCTCTGAGTGCTGAAAGAATACAGGCTGGGCAGAGACCTATGGTTGGCTGGAACATTGCAGCGACATAGCTAGTTGTTTGGGACCATTGCACAACGAAGATAAGTGTTCTCTGTCTCTGTATTTTACTTCTGCAATGTTTAATTTGATGATTGTATTGATATGCTGGATGGGAATGAATGTGTGTGGATGATTTGTTTATTTCCGCTGTGCATATTCAATTGAGTTGCATCTACACACAATGGTTTTTAATTGTATGAATCTAATGAATGGGCTGAGTTTTTATGAAAAGCCCCATAGATTGGCATCATGTTCCCTCCCTTGCCTTGGATGGATGGGTGGGTACGTGACAGAAAATGTTATGGGTATTTTATCAATATTATAGTATGTATATATAATTTTTTGGCGAATTGTTCAGTGAATTACATAATCTTGTAAAAAATAGGCAAATCTTTCACAAAATTAGTAAATCTTGTAAAAGCATGGCAAATCTTTCACAGAATTATAAAACCTTGTAAAACTCGAATCAAGAGACAAATAATTTTGTGGAGGTGTACCAATTCCGCTTGAATTCAAAACCTATAATTGATCAAAGAAATAAATGAGTATCTAATATGGATCAGTTACGACATGCGCTCATGAAAAATGTAAAACCATATTATTGGTTCAAGGAAATTTGGGTTTTCCCTTCTTTTAACTTGTCACATCTACCTTGGTCAAACACATTTTAGATTTTGTAAATCATATAAATAATGGAAACCATACCAATAACACAACACATGAATAAATCAAAACATATCACAAACTTTCTCCATGCAAAATCAAACTTTATTATTACTATATATGCCCCAATACATCAAGACAACATATATTCTACTTACATCAATTTTTGCACATAGGGGTCAACTTTGAAAAATCATCTACCGGGGAATTATGGTTAGCGTTCCCAGCTAGAACCTTCCTATACACACTTCCAGGACTTCCCGAAACCTGGTTTTGTTGCACGGTTGTAATTCTATGCCCCTGGTAGGTATCCAATAGTTGTCCCTGAAGGCCTTTGGGATGTGAGTTGGAACAGGCCATAGAATGATGATCGTGGATTGGATCAACAAACCGTTGACTCTGTTGGATTCAGGACATCAAGATAGTTCTAGGGGTGCCCCTCTTCTCCAATCACATGGCCCAACTGTCATATTTTAGGTCCATTTTGGAAACTAGAGTTTTCCTCAGTAAGGGACTGTGCACTTTTTGCACATAGCAGTCAACTTTGCAAAATCATCAACCGGTGACTTATGGCTAGCGTTCCCAACTGGAACCTTCTTAGACACAATTGTAGGACTTCCCAGAACCCATTTTTTTTGCACAGTTGGAATTCTATGCCCCCGATAGGTATACAATAGGTGTCCGTGAAGGCCTTTGGGATGTGAGTTCGACGGGCCATAGAATGATGACCATGGCTCATATCGACAAACTGTTGAATACGTTGGATTTAGGACATTGGGATAGTGTTATGTGTTCCCTTCTCTTCCAGTCCCATGGCCCAGGTGTCATCGTTTAGGTCCATTTTTGAAACTAGGGTTTTGCTCAATAAGGGACTATGCATTTTTTGCACATAGGGGTCAACTTTACAAAATCATCGACCGGGGACTTATGGATAGCATTCCCATCTATAACATTCCTATACACACTTGCAGGACTTCCCAGAACCTGGCTTTGTTTCACGGTTGGAATTTTATGCCCCAGTAGGTATCCAACATGTGTCCCTAAAGGCCTTTGGGATCCGAGTTGGAACAAGCCATAGAATGATGACCCTGGCTCGGATCGACAAAACGTCAACTCTGTTGGATTCAATACATCATGATAGTGCTAGGGGTGCCCCTCTCCTCCTGTCCCATGGCCCAACTGTCATCTTTTAGGTCCATTTTGTAAACTAGGGCTTTGCTCAGTAAGGGATTGTGCCATTTTTGCACATAGGGGTCAATGTTGCAAAATAATCGACCAGGGAATTATGAATAGCATTCCCAGCTAGAACATTCCTATACACACTTGTAGGACTTCTCAAAACATGGTTTTGTTGCACGGTTGGAATTCTATGCCCCCGATAGGTATCCAACAGGTGTCCCTGAAGTCCTTTGGGATGCGAGTTGGAACGGGTCATAGAATGATGACCGTGGGTCGGATCGACAAAGCATCCACTCTTTTGGATTCGGGACATCGAGATAGTGATATGTGTGCCCCTATCCTCCGGTCCCATGGCCCATGTGTCATCTTTTAGGTCCATTTTGGAAACTAGGGTTTTGCTCAGTAAGGGACTGTGCAATTTTTTCACATAATGTTCAACTTTGAAAAATCATCAACCAAGGAGTTATGGATAACATTCCTAGCTGGAACCTTCCTATACACATTTGCAGGACTTCCTAGAACCCATGTTTGTTGCATGGTTGTAATTCTATGCCCCTAGTAGGTATCCAACAGGTGTCCCTGAAGGCCTTTGGGGTACGAGTTGGAACGGGACATATAATAATGACCATGGCTCAGATCGACAAAAATTAGGATCCATTGGATTCATGACATCGGGATAGTGCTAGGGGTGCCCCTCTCCTCCGGTCCCATGGCCCAGGTGTCATCTTTTAGGTACATTTTGAAAACTAGGGTTTTGTTGAGTAAGGGACTGTGCAATTTTTGCACATAGGGGTCAACATTGCAAAATCATTGAATGAGGACTTATGGCTAGCGTTCCCAACTGTAACCTTCCCAGACACACTTTCAGGACTTCCCAAAACCCGGTTTTGTTGCACGGTTGGAATTCTATGCCCCTAGTACATATCCAACAGGTGTCTGTGGAGGCCTTTTGGATGCGAGTTGGAATGGGCCATAGAATGTTGATCGTTGCTCAGTTCTACAAACTGTCATCTCCATTGGATTCAAGACATTGGTTTAGTGCTAGGGGTGCCCCTCTCCTTCGGTCAGATGGCCCAGGTGTCATATTTTAGCTACATTTTGGAAACTAGGGTTTTCCTCAATAAGGGACTGTGCAATTTTTTCACATAGGGGTCAAATTTGAAAAATTATCGACCGGGAACTTATGGCTAGCATTCGCAGCTGGAACCTTCCTATACACACTTGTAGGACTTCCCAAAACCTAGTTTTGTTGCACGGTTGGAATTATATGCCCCCGATAGGTATCCAACATGTGTCCTTGAAGGCCTTTGAAATGCGAGTTGGAACGGGCCATAGAATGATGACTGTAGCTCGGATCGAAAAACGGTCAACTCTGTTGGATTCGGTACATCGGGATAGTGCTACGGGTTCCCCTCTCCTCTTGTTCCATGGTTTAGGTGTCATAATTTAGGTCCATTTTGGAAACTAGGGTTTTCCTCAGTAAGGGACTGTGCAATTTTTGCACATAAGGGTCAAATTTGCAAAATTATTGACCCGGGACTTATGGATAGAGTTTCCATATGGAACCTTCCTATACACACTTGTCGAAACCCTATTTTCTTGCACAGTTGGAATTCTATGCCCCCGGTAGGTATCCAACAGGTGTCCCTAAAGGCCTTTGGGATGCAAGTTGGAACAATCCATAGAATGATGATCATGGCTCCAATCGACAACCGTCGACTCTGTTGGATTCAGGACATTAGGATAGTGTTAGGGGTTCCCCTCTCCTTCGGTCCCATGGCTCAGGTGCAATCTTTTAGGTCCATTTTGGAAACTAGGGTTTTGATCAGTAAGGGACTATGCAATTTTTGCACATAGGGATCAACTTTGCAAAATTTTGATTTTGATTCCAGAACTAAACATTCAAAGAGTGGCAATCAAACCTACCACACTGAGACTTGGTATATTGTTATGTCCTTAGTGTGCCACGTCATTTAACATCTCCTTAATGTTCCACTATGTTTTCATTTTGAGTAATTAATGCCATTTTTAAGAATTCAAAGTTCCAAATAAAAAATGGAGGCGATGTTTCATCAATGATATCCCTTTAATACTTGATAGCTTTGTTAGATCAAAGTCACCATGAACCTTTTCCATCAAGTTATGGGGGAATACTTGCCAGATCACAATGAACAACCATTACATCATCATTTGTATCAACCAAGTACATTCAATTTTAAATACATTTTCATATGAGGATAATCCATCCTTTTTACAAACATAGGACCATGAACATCTTATTTTCCTTCATCAAAACAACATTATCAAGGAATATCATTAAAATAGTTAGGTATTTCATTTTCCATGGATTCTGTAGGATTACTTTTGCATTACACATTTTTTTATGCACATTCAACATATTTAGAGCCATGCTTCACCACTAAGATATTTTTTGCAATGACTCATGGTTCGAGGCATGTGCAAGACCCTAAATATTGAAAGGATGTACATTTAAACATGAATTCGAATTATGACAAGTGGAAAATGGACATATGAAATAGGTAAAGCACAAACCAGGGTATCACATACTAGGGTTTAGTAAGGATAAGGTTTATATCTTCAATGATTTTTTGAGAGTAAATTCATGACCAGCTAGTGGTTAGCATATTGGAACAAACTAGGGTATATTCGTTGTATATTTGACCATATGTACATGAAGGCCCAATGAATTTTATTACACTTTAGTTCATGCATTCCTTGCCATTGTACTTGATACTTTTCCATTGTTTTTAGGTGGTTTTTAGCATGCTAGAGTAGGCACACTTCAACCGAACTTCATAGATGCTCAAGTACGTATCATTTGATGAAATATGGTAGCATTGATGAAATGTGTAGCATCTATTAGAATTACTCTTAATTTGTGAAAATGCCATAGGCTTACATTGATGATATGTGGAGCATGTTTTACATGACAGAGGTTATTCAAACATATTTTGACTTATTTTGTTAGCTTTTTTTTATCCTTGCAACATATTTTCCTTTCAACCATAATCCTGATCAATGGGTATGAACCCTGGGAGTTGACAAAAACCACAATTTTAAATTAGATATCAAATTAGCATGCATGTACTGAGTTCATTGAACTATTGAAATATATTATTAGTTTGTTCCATTAAGATAATGTTTTCATAACACAATGATGAGATATTACTTAATCAATGCAATAAATGTAAGAGAATAAATATTGTTTAAAATCTAATTATATAAATTTCAATAGCATAATTTATCAATTTGTGGAAGAGATAAATCATCACAAGAACAAGTGGAAACTCAATAGAAAATATGCAATATATTGTATCATGCATTGATAGCTGAATGTTTGTAATACAAAATATGGCAAAGAAGTTGTTCCTTAAATGGCATGTAAATGTACATGTATCCCTAAGTACAACAATGTACATGTATGTCAAAATACATATATACAAGACTATGCGACATCAAAAATCAATCTTTCGCTTGTTTTTCCCCGACTTTCCTCTATAAACCATCTCCCTAGGATCTCTCTGCATCTCAGAAGTCTGCAAAAAAAAATAAAAAAAATTTATCAAATAATTGCACTAATACCCTACCATTAACAAACTTCAAAAAATAACTTATGGCCAAATTATTTATGAAAAACACTCACCAAATCTATTCGAGGTATATATTCCTACAGTGTGCTCATGGAAGGCCTCTCTATAATTGTGCTCTGCAAATAAAATATCATATCTCAATTAATTCAACATTGATCAACATGCTTGTGTAAATTGAATAAAAAGACTTGGTCATTAATGAACATCTCACCATAAGAGGAGACCCTGTCACAACAATGGATTGGGCGGAGGGGTTGGGCACTGCTATCACTAATGGCTACAATCACCAAATGGGGAAATAGCTATACATGCATGAATAAACAATATAGTAACATGGTTAAATACTATGCATTGTAATTGTTGAAATACTTACCTCTGTATGGCTTGTTGCTATTACAGATGTGACACTAGGTGCAGCATCCATGACCCTTTTTAGGTGAGGGGTAGATGGATCTCCCGTGTGTCTTCTATAGAGTACATCCACACCCTTTCTAGGAGTGGAACCTCTATTATACACTTGCCCCTTCTACACATTTGGACTACGAGGAGAGGCAACTGCTGACTATTTCCTAAATATAGAATTTGGTGGCTACAATCACCAATTACTAATGTAGTTAGAAATGCATTGGTCAATGAAATAGCATGTATTAGAAAATTGACAATGATGAAATACATACCGATGTACTGTATACTTCAATCAATTCTAAGAAATGTTCTGCCACTCGTTGATCCTCTATGGGCATGTGAGCGCTTTTCTTCCCACCAGGGGGGAGCTCACTAGATGAAATCATTTCCCTCTGAGGGGGATATACAACCTACAATTTAGAAAATTGTAAATATTAGATCGTGTATAATTAATTAAGTAACATGTGATAACAAACTAACATGTATTAAAATAATGTCATGTTGAAATAGTTACCTCAGTGTGAGTTGATGTCACTGAAGGTATGACAACATCTTGTACATCAGATGGTTCTGGTGCATGAGCCTCTGGACTATCCTCTACATCATCAATGAAAAAATATTTCCCCTTGTCCCCTTCTTGTATCAACTACAATTTTTAAAATCATTAAAAATATTAGCAATCTATATATGTGTATAGTAAGGAAATTTTTTTACAAACGACACTAAATTGTTAACCATTTACTTACCTGTGTAAAATAGCCAGTAAAGCTATCATCTATCTGTACAGGACCAAAGCAAGTATGGCCACATACTTTGCATGGGTGGGGCTCTCGACTATGCTCATGATGTGCAGTTCTAGTTCCACTTCTAGATGCTCCTCAACCACTGTAAGGCGGTGGCTCTACTCCACCCATAGATGGTGGATTTGATGGCCCTTCTTGGTACATACCTTGAAGATATGTGCTATGGAAAACACCGCCTCTGCCAACAATAGGAATGACTCATGTTTTTGTGGGACCAACTGATGTGTAGGAGGCACATCTAGCCTGGGTATCTTTCTGCGAGGTGGAGCTACTGGGCGATCGGGATCTATATGCCTCACATTGGGACGTTGTTGAGGCATTCCCATCCTAACTCCTAGGTACTCCATGATATAAAAATAATTAACATGCTTCCCCAAAAAATGTTATGCGTACATCTTTCTAAGAAAATATAGAGGCATTTCCCTGTTGTTATGTGGCGGTACATCAAATACCATGTACCATCGTTCCATCCAATTATCTATGAATGGTTGATATGTACACCACTCGATAGAAATATTCCTTTTGTTTACATTCGGGATTTCACCCGTCCGTGGATCTCTAAAAAGGGAAAAGATATGTTGTTTCGATACCTTCAACTTCTTAACTTCCTTGTAGCTAATTCCATCAGCATATTCTTGCATCTTTCTCTCTTTGTATGTACCAATATCTTGCAGTGCACCATTTGACCTACTAAAGGTCTTTATCATTGCATCCAAATGGATGCAAGCATATAGTGCCTATCATCAACAATTTTTATTGAGGCTCGAATGTCTCTGAGCCTCTCAATTTCTCTTTGGATGTCTGAATGTGCATCCATGGTGGTCACTACAATCAATTTTTTTTTTTTTAAAGTCATTATAAACATATGCACCTGTTACAATGACATTTCTCAAAAATGAAAAATGTAAAAACTTTGTGCAAGAACGAATACATTACAAACATAAATATCATCTCAACATACTATAATAACAACTACATGTAAACCAAAGTGGAAGGTGAGGATCAACT
The DNA here is from genome assembly GCA_027924585.1 of Larix kaempferi. Classification (NCBI taxonomy): domain Eukaryota; kingdom Viridiplantae; phylum Streptophyta; class Pinopsida; order Pinales; family Pinaceae; genus Larix; species Larix kaempferi. Next base: position 26,498,489 of record BSBM01000437.1, read on the forward strand.
ACATGTAAATTGATTAATGATCGATGGCAGAGAGCTCCTAATTCAATTAATATTGAAGGATCGAGACAATGGGGGCCTTAAAAGAACTTTATGTACACCTTTCTAGAGCCGAGGTATCAGAGAAGATGTTATTCATCATCGTCTACCTTCATAAATTTCTCCTTTGTATCTAATTTATTTCATGTTTGTGGCCCTTTCCTTGCTCCAAATCTAGTGTATTGTAATACACTAAGAATAATTAAATTATTTTAATTCTTCTAAGAGACACAAATAATACTTTAACTATTATTTTTGACAAAAAGTCAAAAATAAAATAGATTGTAATAATTCAGTTTTATTTAATAAAATGATGCTGGAAAGGGGGATAGAAGTGGAAATAGTTGTTGAAGAGTGTTTGTTGACCCACAAGAGGAAAAGACAAGTGGTGGAAGCCACTAAGTGAGAACTCAAGATGCAGGAGGCATCATCCCTAAAAATCAGGTCACAACTCTTAGTTGAGTGATGAAGAGCAAGAGGCTCATAAATGACCAAGTCCTAGAAAAAAAACTATAAATTAGTATGTCCATGAGCACCATGAGGCTATCATTGGACAGGGATTGAATCTAAGAATGCAAGAGATGGTGCATTGAAGGATTTTGCTCTTTTGGTTCAGCGAACAGGCTTGGGGGTTCTGGAGCAAGTGATTTGGCTGCTCTAGGATTTGGTTGGGAGGAACAATTTTTCCACTTCTGTTTTTCCACTAGCAGTAACAGGTTCCTTGCTCATTTATTTCCTATTTTACTTCATGTAATTTTTGTAAGAGTTTTATTTTTGTTTCCTTATCTCTAAACGGTAGGAAGAATGTCCTCCATACATCTGAGTAGATCATAAATTGTTATAATTAATAATTTCTTCTATGTGACTGATTTTAAATATGTAATCTTGCACTTTTCCTTACATTATTTATTTTATTCTGGAATTCGAAACCTTAAGGGTTTGAGTGCTTCAACCTTTCGGTCTTGAGTACAATAAGAGTTATATGTCTAGACAGGTAGCTTAGCAACAAATTATGCATATTATAAGAATTATTTTGTTTATACATAAACACAATAATACGATTGTGTTTTCCCTTACCCTTACCCCTGTTGGAACAAGATCCCTACCATTCCAGTTTAAGTATCCATGATAACTAGGTTTCTCATGTTCCTTTCTATACATTTTCTAATTCTCTATCCTTACCCCTATTTAGTTTTCACCATAAAAATATCAATAGTATATTTTGCTTTAATTTCCTACATTCTTCTTCAAGATTTAAAAGCTTCCTCCTATCAGAACAAATCTAGACAGGACGGTCAATACGTAATTCATACAAGCCGATTATGGTTTATGCCCAACCAGTAAACCCTTGATTAATGTTTTTCATCCATGCATTTAGGGTAATAAAAAGATAATCATAGATCTAAAATGATGCATTGTTTAAATATTTATTTTAGATCTAAATTGACTTTGTCACTAGATTCCATTATAAAAACCTTTCAAGAGCCATATAAACATATTTTTGGCTGTTGTGCATTCTGCCACAATATTTAAACTTTAACAAATGAAAAAAATTTATCTACACTGTGCGTTAGACTAGTCTTTCATTAGCACTTTGTTCCACTGCCATAAATACAATTTAGACTATAATGGAAATTCTTTACAGATAGGAAAACTTTTCACTCTGAAATTATAAATTGTAGGACCCAAACTTTTTCATGTACCAAGCTGGGAGGAAGAAGTCGAAACCCTAGGGTTTGTCCCCATTTCTTCTCCCTTTCTTAAATTCAATCATTGTTGTGAAGAAGTTAGCGAGACTTAAAAACCCCTTGTAATGACAGTCACGACTAGGGATTACAAATTTTTCCAGCCATCTACACTGGCCTCTTTTTCTTCTAAAAATATTATAGAAACAAACACTAAACACACACACGGGAAAGATTTAAATACAAGTACAATGAAACCTCTGTTGAAGAGTTAAAAACCCTTGAATTTTTAATTCCTGTAAGAAATATTAATTTATCTTGAAGAGCCAAGGTTGGAAACCCTCAGAGCACCCCAAATTAACTGCTAAGTGTCATTTGCACATAAAGAAAGTTCCAAACATATTCATAATTCATTGTCTATTCAAATTTGGTCATTATTATGATTTCAAATTATTCTCGATAAGGCAACAAGCTTACCTAGGGTGTCTTATGACATGGGCATCGGAGGTGATGGCCCTACCTTTGTTTGCTAATACCTTCAACTATAAACAAAATTGCATAATAAAGCTTTTAGAATTGATTAAGCATAAAATTTAAGAGTTGCAGTTTTGTTGAAGGATCCTTGTTACCCGCTCATGAAACTCTTTCAAACCTGAGGTCGTATCCTCCTCATAAAACCCTTAACACTCCCGCTACCTACACAAGTGAGAACTTTAAATCCTGTCCTGAATGCTGGAATTTTGTTTTACTGTAAAACTAAAGAAAGAAACCTTTGCTTATTTTCCTATTTTTACAGTCTTATGATTCTTAGATAGCTTAAGGATGGTCATGTGTACAAATCCCCTTTGTTGCAATCAACTGGAGACCACCCCAATCCTCGTAAAGACCTCGTAGAATAAATAGGAGGAAATAACATCAGTCACCAGTGACACTACTTTACCCAACACTTTAATGATAAAGAAAAACGCCTGGTAAAAGTAGATTCTTGCTCACTAAGGTCACATTTGATTATTGACCAACAGTAGTGTGGGTTCCATTGTTTTTACTAAGTAAATCCATTCATTTAGCATGACAGTGGAAACACTTCGGAAAAAACCCACAGACACCTTGGAAGAACAGAGTTTGGCTCTTCCTCTCGCTTACAGACCAACACCATCAAAGAAGAAACAAAAATCGGATAGTATACACCTATTTTAAACCCTTGTGACTCCCAAGACATCCGTCGGTCCAAATGGACGATCGTGATTGCATCATGGTGTGGCCATAAAGGCCTAACTACGCTGTCAACCCACATCCAGGTTGGCCCATTTAATTCCTAGGTTAGTACTAGTACAACAGTTAACCATCACCACCAACTAGGTTTAATAAAGAACCATAACCCCTTCATGTTTATACGAAGTATTAAAAACCTTTGGCCTTTGTTACATCCCTTAATCTTAACAATTGAGGCACATAAAGTTTTAAAGTAATCTTTTACCATGGTTTAATTAATCCTACAAGTCCTCCCTTACTCCTTCTTCATATCAAAGGTGAAGCTAAGTCTTTTTTCCAAAGTATTCATATCGGTTATAAAATGTGATTTCATAACATAACCTGTGTTTCTCCTATAGCATAACAAAGTATTAGTTTTACATGGTAGAAGTATTTAAATATACAACAATGAAGTTAAATGTAATGTTATTCGAATTTTTCCGCAAATGAAGCTATATAAATATTTTTTTTAATTATGAAATTTTGGGTATATTACAATATGGTATCAGAGCAATGGTGACAACACTTGGCCTGAATCGGCCCAACAATCAAACATCTGATAAAAAATAAAAAAACAGAAAACTAATGTTGCTATTTTATTTTCTGGTTTAACTCTCTTACTAAACAGGAAGAGGAAGAAACTGTATTTTGCAAGAATACCATGGCAGAATTCGATATGCCTAAAGGAGAGGAATCACCTCCTCCAATACCAGTGAACACTGAAGGAGGTGAAATCTAGGTAAACTTGAACAGAAATAGAACGGACAATCCATTAGAACCACAACAGACTGTCAAAGAATTAAGGTCAGAATTAAAAAGGGTTAGGGATGAAAACAAATGAATTATGAAGGCTCAAGAAGAGCTAAATAATATTATGTTAGCTAAAATACACAGTAATGAAGAAGATAAAAATAAAGAAACTAAAGAAGATAAGCCAAAAGTTACACCTCCTAAAGGTAAGGGAAGGAAACTGTAATTTTCCAGCCATGGGGCTGAAACTTCCAGTGAAGAGTCACAGAAACAAGAACGTCAAGATTATAGCGAACGAGGTGACAGTCATAAAGATAAAAAGAAGTACAGACCCTATGAAGAAATTTCTGGAGAATTCAAAAAAATTAAACACCCAATGTTTAATGGTGAAATTGAGAAAGGGGAAGAGGAAAAGGCCTGGTTATCTAGAATGAAGAAATATTTCCATATTTATAATTATTCAGATGAACTAAAGGTGAAAATGGCCATATATAACTTAAGTGGAAAAAGAATATATTTGGTGGCAATATATCAAGAAAGTAAAATGGATTAAGGAACGACAAGTAACCTGGAAAATGTTTAAGAAATTATGTAAAGAAAAGTACCTTTCAGAACAATACTATGAGGAAAAAGTAAAAGAATTCTACGAATTAAGGTTGGGTGCTTTAACCATGAAAGAACTTTGCAGTAAATTCTTAAGTATGCTATGTTCTGTACCTTATATAATTGATGAAAACCTAAAATACAGTGTTTTCTCAATTTCTTACCAACTCCATTTAAAGAATGGATCGAATATGACAATCTAAAGACACTGGAAGAAGCAATGAGGAAGGCAAATTACTATTACAAACATAATACAAATAAGAGAGAAAACATACCTAATTGGAACTTAAAGAGGCGAGATAATTTCAAAAAAAAAATAACAATAGATTTCAAAAAAAATCTGGAAACAGTTACAGAGGGTATCAGGGTCACAATTACATAAATTTTAAACCCCAACACTCTGCAGCGAGGGATAGAGAGCCCTCCCATAACTATAAAAAAACTGCTTAGAAAGAAACATTAAAATGCTGGCAATGCGGCGAACCGCATTATTTTAAAGACTACCCTAAAAGAAATAAAACTTTTAATAAAGTACACTCCATCCAAGAAGCTGTTACAGTTGGACATATGGTGAGAAGTATGCCCAGAATCAATGCTGCACTGGAGAATCGATAGGAAGACCATCAAGCTTCAATGGTCGAAATTGAAGGTATGATTAAAATTCAACCTATTTCCATATTAATTGATCCAGGTGCAAGTTTAAGCTATGTATCACCTAGGATTGTTGAATTATGTAAATTAGTATCTGAAAAGTTTGAAAAATCTTGGCTTGTACAGTTAGCTATAGGTACTAAATGGAAAGTCACCAGTTGTATGAAAAATTGTTAAGTATTAATGAATGAATTTAATACTCATGCTGATTTGAATATATTACCATTAGGTTCTTATGATATGCTGATTGGAATGGATTGGTTGGAAGAACATAAAGTTATGTTGAATTGTTTTGACAAGAATTTTACATGTATAGATTGTTAGGATATTCCTATACTCCATCCTAGTCCTACCAGCATTTTCAGTCTTGCATGTAGCATGCATTCTGCATGCTGCCCAGTCATCAGGTTGATACCTCCAGCACCTAGTCCCTAGTCTTCCAGCACTCAGGACCTTATTTCCACTCATATTGAGCCCTCCTAGCCAGTGATGCGCCCACATCTCACCATCCACTTGACAAAGGCGCCCTTCTTCACCTACTAGTCCAGTTGTCTTCAGTTAACTAAGTTCTCTCCTTGATTTTAGCCTTAACTCACTCTTAACTGACCTTGCCACTCCGATGGATCTCCAGTGTAACTAGACTGCTCATTCTGACTTCAGTTAGCTCCTCATGCGCCCTCCACTAAGCCTCCTTCATCTAGTTAGTGTCTCCATGTGCCAGTTACTCTCAGTTACATCTACCACACTCAGTTAGACTCAGTTTGACTGACGGTTGACAGTTACTTGAGCATTGATGACTACACTAATGATGAGATAGACTACTAGTTGTGCTCCGATGACACTCCAGTGATCTTTTGATCACTCCATGAAGGCCAATTCGAATTGCCACCTTGGCATTCGAATTCCTCATGCATTGTATTATTTATTTGTCCATTTGTGATTAATGAATTAGTGTGTGTGAAGTTATTTTGCTTCTATCCGAGTTCTACTGTATTATTATTTTGTTGCTCATTTGACTGCATTGACCACTCTTAATCTTATTCCTAAATTCTTTCATTGTCAGGTATACATCATCTCTTAGATCTGCTATGAGGATTTTCACATAGATAATACTGTTAAAATTTGAGCATTAATTCACAATACTCTTGGATCTTTACTGAGAGAATAACATATACAGTATATCAATGCATAACAATCACAATAAGCATGACAAGCATCACAAGAATCAAAAGCATGAGAGACAAGAGACACAGATTTTCCGTGGGGAAAACCCTAAGGTGAAAAACTCCACAACTTCCTTAGAGATAGAGAGAGCAATGGCTCAACCAAAGTACAACCAAAATACACTTGAGATAGTCTCCTAGAGCAGATGATCCTCCTCCTCACTAGTGAGCCACTTTCTGAGTGAGAGAAGTGTGTATTTCCAAATGATCCAAATAGAGATCTCTCGATCTCTATTTATACTTAACCGGTTTGCCCAGTGACCTTATGGGGCCGACTTGTCTTCTAGATAGATCCACAATATAATATATATTTTAGGGATGACCCCACACATGGGGGTCTAATAACCCATCGGCAAGTACACACACTTGCGACACTTGTCAATCCACATGACGACACTTCCTTATAGAGGAATAACACATCTCTTGTAAGGGTACAATAAATGTATATGAAATACATAGATGAAATACATTCTGAAGTTACATATACCTCAACACTCCCTCTTAACTAGGAAGGTATTTCTCAACACAGTTCTGCTAGACAAGTCTTCTTCTCGGGATCATCGTCATCGATGCATCATCATTGCTGCTGCTATCTCAACCAATCTCTGACTCTACTCGTCATAGGAAGTTCTACAGAGCCAGTCCTTTTTCATACTGGATGTAGGCCCACCACCTGTAGGTCTTCATCATCTGTGTGAACGGTCTGATAGAGGTGGCCTCTCAGTACTAATTTTATGTGCGGATGCAATACCGAAAAGAGTATCCCAGGAACATTTATGTGCCTAAGCACGACCAGCAAGATCTCCCAGGACTGATTACATGCATCTCCTCCACAATACCTTTAAAGAGCATCCTAGGAACATTTATGTGCCACAGCACGACCGGAAAGATCTCTACGGAGCATCCCAGGACTTATTACGAGCATACAGCTCAAGCTCTCGGATCTCCAGGACTGATTACATGTGGATAGACAAAACCTTTAATGAGCATTCCAGGAACATTTATGTGCCGCAGCATGACTGGCAAGATCTCTAAAGAGCATCCCAGGACTAATTACGAGCACACAGCTCAACCTCTCGGATCTCTAGGACTGATTACATGTCTTCGTAGTAATACCTCATCCGAGGACTAATTACGAGCACACAACTCAACCTATTGGATATCTGAGGACTGATTACATACTACTTAGAAATACCTGAAAGAGTACCCTAGGAACATTTATGTGTCGCAGCACGACCAGCAAGATCTCCCAGGACTGATTACATGCTATTTGCACAACCTGCCACATATCATCTCTGACCTCCAAGTATCAACCTGATACTCATGATCCAACGGATCATCATCGCACGAGGCATCATCCTGATGCCCATGATCATACTGAGCATCATCACTTGTACCATCTTGGTACATATCATCTGGAGAAACATCCTGAAGCTCATCATCATGATCAACCTGATCATACAATGCATCCACCTATGCACACCAAGTATCTACCTGATACATATCATCATACATGATCCACCTGATCATACAGTGTATCCACCTAATACAAATACAAATACATCATACATATCAACATACATGATCTACCTGATCATACAATGTATCCACCTGATACAGATACATGATCCAAGCATCCAACATGATGCATATACAAATACATACAAATGATCCAACCGATCATATCCAGCATCCAACATGATGCGTACATACATATAAATGATCCAACTGATCATATCCAGCATCAACACGATGTGTACATACATACAAATATAAATGATCCAACTGATCATATCCAACATCAACACGATGCGTACATACATACAAATATAAATGATCCAACTGATCATATCCAGCATCAACACGATGCGTACATACATACAACTATAAATGATCCAACTGATCATATCCAGCATCCAACATGATGCATATACAGAGCAGTAACTGGAGCATTGTCCTGATACTCATATCCAGCATCAACACGATGTGTACATACATACAAATATAAATGATCCAACTGATCATATCCAGCATCCAACATGATGCATATACAGAGCAGTAACTGGAGCATCGTCCTAATACTCATCATCCAGCGCTTACATCCACAACCATGTGAAGGATCCTCCTTCCAGCATGCTTGGGATGGCTTCAGCAAATGTGTCCATCACTTCTTCCTCGAAGTGTCGTCGATCTGAAGAACACCAAGCCTCTCCCTAAAGTACTCGAACTTCACCCTGGCTAGTGGCTTCATCAGCACATCTACAATCTGCTCGTCCATCACAACATACAGGATCTTCACGGCTCCTCTCTGCACCATATCCCTGATATAGTGATATTTGATCTCTATGTGTTTCGACCTGTCATGAAACACTGGGTTCTCAGACAGCTTCACACAACTCTGGTTATCGCAGAATATACCAGTAGCATCCAATAGGAGATCAAATAACTCAGATAGTAGCTTCCGTAGCCATACTGCCTCACAACTAGCTGAACAAGCTGCAACATACTCTGCCTCAACTGTACTCAGTGCTATGCAGGACTGCTTCCTACTGAACCAAAAGATCACACCTGATCCCATACTGAAGCAGCACCCAGATGTGCTCTTCCTATCTGCAGCACTGCCAGCCCAATCTGAATCAACATAACCCTGCAGGTTAAACTTTTGATTTGCTTCATACTTGAGCCCATAATCCACTGTACCATTCAGGTACCTCAAAACATGCTTTACAGCAACCAGATGAACACTCCTCAGATCCGTTAGGAACTGGCTCAATGTGTTCACTGCAAAGCAAATATCTGGTCTCGTGTTCGTCAGGTACATCAAGGACCCAATCATCTGACGATACATAGAGACATCAACCAGCTTAGATGAAGCATCACATAGAAGCTTTAGATTCGATGCTATGGGTGTGGCCATGGCCTTGCAATCCATCATCCCAAATCTCTTCAGAATATCCACTGTGTACTTCCCTTGACCAAGGAAGATCCCACCTGAATTCCGCCACACCTCCATACCTAGGAAATAATGCATCATTCCCAAATCTTTCATATCGAACTCAGCAGCAATCAATCTGTCATCTCCTATTACAAATAAGTCATCCACATACAGGAGTAGAATCACAGGATTCCCTTCCTCAACCTTGTAGTAGAGGTTGGAATCCACTTTACTCTTGGTAAATCCCAAGCTAGATAGGAAACTGTCCATCCTACCATACTAAGTTCTGGGAGCTTGCTTCAAGCCATACAAGGATTTCTTCAATCTGTACACATATGACTCCCTGTCGTGTATTTCAAAACCGAGTGGCTGCTCCACGTATAATTCCTCTTCAAGTACACCATTTAAGAAAGCAGTCTTAACATCCATCTGGTGTATTTTCCATTTCATTGTTGCAACTAGGGCAAGTACTATTCTGATGGAAGTATACCTGGCTACAGGTGCAAAAGTTTCTTCATAATCTATTCCCTCTTTCTGAGAGAAGCCACGAGCTACGAATCTTGCTTTGTATTTCTCTACACTGCCATTTGCAGCATGCTTGATTTTGCAAATCCATTTGGAAGTCACAACAGACTTCTCTTTAGGTCTTGGGACAACATCCCAAACATCATTCTTCATTATTGATTGGTATTCCTCAACCATGGCATCCTTCCATTCTTTCTTTTCCGCTGCTTCTTCATAACTGGAAGGTTCTTTGTTCATAATGTCACAGAGTAAAGCAACATAGCTCGTATGTGATCTGGTTCTCTTCTTTACTCTGTGTACTTCTTCTGGAATGCCAAATCTTTTTGCATATTGAATGAGCTCTCTAGCCCATGCAAGTTTCCTCTTGTGAGAGTTATTCTCACAGGGTGGATCTACAAGTTCTTGCGGATCTTCAAACTCATGAACAACTTCTGGAATTGCTTCAATCATGGTAGTGTCTTGAAATCTAATTTCCTTAGGTTCTTCATAAACTTCAATAGGTGCCTTCCTTGATTTGATGAATGCTGAGTTTTCATCAAATGTTACATCCCTGCTGACATCAATCTTCTTGAACCCTGGAAAGTATATTCTGTAAGCCTTCGAGCTTTCACTGTAACCCACAAAGATACCCTTCTTTCCTAAAGGATATAGTTTGGTCCTCTTTTCCTTTGGGACATGAGTGTATACTGGACAACCAAATATTCTAAGATGGCTGACTTCAGGTTTCTTACTAGAAAAGACCTCTTCTGGTGTCTTGTTGTCCAATATCTTGTGGGGTGTTTTGTTCTGCACATATACAGTTGTTCTAGCTACTTCTGCCCATAGATGCATAGGTAGATCTTGGTCATGCAGCATTGCCTTTGCTGCTTCCATGATTGTTCTATTCTTCCTTTCTGCAACTCCATTCTGTTGAGAATTATAAGGAGCAGTCAACTCCCTCTTAATACCTGAATCACTGCAAAGCTTCTTGAAGTCACCTGAGGTGAATTCTCCACCATTGTTGGATCTGAATGTTTTGATCTTTTTGTCAGTTTGATTCTCCATCAAGGTTTTGAATTCCTTGAACTTATCAAACACCTCATCTTTATTTTTCAAGAAGTATACCCAAGTCTTCCTGGAGAAGTCATCAATAAATGAGACATAGTAAACATACCCACTTAGAGAACTGGATGACATAGGACCACATACATCTGAGTGGATGATTTCCAGGATATCTTTTGCCTTGCTTTCACTACTTGGGAAAGCCTTCTTAATATTCTTACCTTTTGCACATCCTTTGCAAACACCTTCATGTTTGGTCTTGATTTCAAGAAGACCCTCTACAGCCTTGCTTGCAATTGGAAGTGCCCTATAGTGCATATGAGCAAGTCTTCTATGCCAAAGTTCACTTGGCTCTATGGATTCATGCACCATGGCATGTTCAGGTTGTCCTTTTAATTTATACAAACCTCCTTCTTGCTCTGCAATCACAACTGCATCATCTATGGTCTTTCCCTTTGGCCAGATTAGGACTTGGCCATCCACAAATGTAACCCTCATACCTTTTGTATCCAATGCAGAGATGGAGAGTAAGTTCTTCTTGAGCCCGGGTACATAAAGGACTTCTTTCATCTTCAAAGATTTTCCAGAATCTAGGTTGTAGGAGGCTTCACCATTTCCTTTGATGGGATATTGATAATCATCCCCAAGTTTCACTTTATGGGGTGATTCATGTTCAGACAGATTTACAAAGGATTCTTTAAACCCAGTCATGTGTTTGGAAGCCCCACTGTCAATTAACCAATCATTACAACCATGGGAGATAGTACCTATGAGAGCAGAGATTAGAACATACTCTTCTTCACTTGATGAGTCATCATTACTATCATCACTTTCTGCCCTAGCCTTCTTCTTTGGAGGTTCATCATCTTCGGCAGCATGAGCATGGTACCTTCTTTTGTTACCCTTCTTCTTGTTGTTGGAGTTGTTGTTGTTGTGTTTGTCCCTTTTTTTCTTGGGACATTGTGAAGCAAAGTGACCCTTCTCATTGCAAGTGAAACACCTTAGATCTTTCTTGTCTTTGTGAAAATGATGAGAAGATTTCTTCTTGTGATGGGATGGCTCCCTCTTGAACTTGCTCTTCTTAGTGTGAGCTGTGAGAGCTTGATCTTCATTTCCCATCTTCTCTTCTCTTGCCACAAGCCTTGCTTCTTCTTGAGAACATTCCTTCCATAATTTGTTGAAGGAGATTAACGTCTTTCTAGCACAGATCCCCTAGATAAAAGAGTCCCATGACCTAGGTAGGCCATTCAAATTAGTCATAACAATTTCACCATTCTCCACCATTTCATATACAGATTCAAGTTGTTCCTTGATCTGAGAGACCTTGGAGAAATAGGATTGAATGGTTTCTCCATTCGACATCTTGACCCCTTTCAATTGATTTCGCAGGGTCATCTTTTGATTTATGTTCTTTCTTTCAAATAGCTTGGTCAAAGAGTCAAACATAGCCTTGGGTGTCTTTAGAGAAGACACATGGGGTATGAGATGGTCTTTGATAGAATCAACAATGATTCTCTTTGCCTTGACCAAGTTCTTCTTATGCAATACCTTAGCCTCTTCATCCTCTAGGATAGGGATGTCTTCTTTTATATATGAGTCCAACTCATTCTCTTCCAGGATTAACCCAATCCTATACTTCCAAGCTTAGAAGTTATGAACCCCTTCAAGCTTATCCTCAAGCTTGGTGTGGTGAGACATCTTAAAGAGTACTTCAAATGAAATAGAAAAGATTTAGGTCTTACCACTTGAAATGTTGAAAACTGGATCTGGTCCCGGATTAGGGTTTGTCGAAAAAACCCTAAAAATTCAAAATGTGAATTTCAACTTTCTGAAAGGATAGAAAGATGCACCTTGATGAGCTGATCAACCTAGTGTATTCAGAATTTGAGATCAGCAAAGCTTTACCCTTCAGATTTTTCTTTTTCTCCTCCCGGGATCACTAGGGAGAGCCCTGAATTAGGGTTTGAGTTTCCCGGAGATCTACCCAGATAAAAATCTCGATCCAAAGCTCTAAACTTCAATTTTTGCAAGGAGCTTCCAGCTATCGCTTCATATTTTAGAAATTCCTATTTTTGTGGAAACCCTAATTTTTATGGCCAAATCTGAAAATGCTCAGAATTGAATTCTGATTGGATAGATATATTCTCCTTGATGAGTAGAGTCAATCTACTATACTGCTTTTCCAAAAACTGTGGAGAGAAACCCAATAAACAAGAAACTCAAGTTTCCATCACTGCAAAATGTCTTCTTCTCAGGTTAGCTTTGATACCATGTTAAAATTTTAGCATTAATTCACAATACTCTTGGATCTTTACTAAGAGAATAACATATATAGTATATCAATGCATAACAATCACAATAAGCATCACAAGAATCAAAAGCATGAGAGACAAGAGACACAGAGTTTCCGTGGGGAAAACCCTAAGGTGAAAAACCCCACAACTTCCTTAGAGATAGAGAGAGCAACGGCTCAACCAAAGTACAACCAAAATACACTTGAGATAGTATCCTAGAGCAGATGATCCTCCTCCTCACTAGTGTGCCACTTTCTGAGTGAGAGAAGTGTGTCTTTGCGAATGATCCAAATAGAGATCTCCCGATCTCTATTTATACTTAATTTGTTTGCCCAGTGACCTTATGGGGCCGACTTGTCTATCTAGATACATCCACAATATAATATATATTTTTGGGCCAACCCCACACATGGTGGTCTAATAACCCATCAGCAAGTACACACACTTGTGACACTTACAATCCACATGACGACACTTCCTTATAGAGGAATAACACATCTCTTATAAGGGTACACTAAATATATATGAAATACATAGATGAAATGCATTCTGAAGTTACATATACATCAACAAATACTAAAAATTCAGTTAAAGTAGTGTTGTATGTACAACAGATCCCATGATCAAATGATCATGGGAGCCCCAAATTTGTAAATACAAAGGTATTTAGGTAAGTTCCTTAATAAAAGACAATAGTCTTAAAACCTTGTTTGTATGATCTTGTACTTTTTCCTTTTGGGTTATGTAATTATCACTTTTCACATAGAAAATTTTTGAGTTTCTAATTGTTTTCTTCATTTTCGGAAAGCCTTCATTTCTTTCAAAGTGTAATTCTCTTCCCAAAATCCCGAAACCTGAAATCCCACAATTGCGGATTGCGGGAATCGTTTCTTCTTTATTTTGGAATTTCGCCAACCCGAAACCTGCAACGGGTTGCGAAAGATCGAAATTGTGGGTTGCGGAAGACTGTGTGATTATTTTCGAAAACTTGATCCCGCAACACGAAACCCGAAACCTGCAAATTTTGGATTTTGGATTGCAGAAACTCGTTCTGTTAATAAACCGCATTGTGTGTTCCCGAAACCCACAACCGGAAAATTGCGAATTGCGGGATCCAGGAAATTTATTTTGATTTTTAAATGTGTTTTCATTCCCGCAACCCGCAACCCAAAATTTTGGATTGCAGATTTCGAAAACATGTTTGTTAGTTGTATTTGCATTTTGTGAACCCGCAACTTCGGGTTGCGGATTGCGGGAATTTTGTTTGAAGTTTGGAAATAAAACTTTTTGAACGCGATCCCGCATCCCGCAGGGGGTAATCTTAGCCATTTGTCTCTTTTGATCCTATGGTCCAGATTTGATCCGACCGAAAATCGATAAATATACGATTTTTCCTATTTTTCTTTATCATTTTTACTGTCGAAATTTACTCTATTACGTGGATTTGTATTGTGATTTTCTTACTAGGGTCATTCTCAGCAATTTGCAGTCATTTCCAGGTTGGTTTACTGTCTTTTTTGTATTTATTGTTCGTGATTTTCTTGTTTTGGGTTTAGTTTTGATTTTTTCTTTATTTATTTACCATAATTCCAAGAATTTTCCAACATGTCACGGAATACTCATTCTAAGATAGCCCACAGGGATTCGCTGTCTAAGGACCCCAATTTTTGTAACTTCTGTGATACCAATGAGAGAGTCACCGAAACATACCAAATGGACTAGGCCAATATATATTCAATTTTTGACAATGACAACCTTTCTGACTTCAAGGACGACCGACCTGCGTATGAGAATATTAGGGCTTCTCAAATTCACGTCATTTCTACCCGGCCCGCTGTCTTAACTTATACAAACCCAGTAAAATGGATGGTTGAAAATGCCAACCCTAAGGACCGCTCGTTTAACGATAGCATAGGGTCGCAATTGACAACCTTCCACCCTGAGGTCTTTATCAGAGCCTTTGCTCTTAAGCCGACTACTCAAACACTTAGCCTTGAATTCATAACATCATCTAAAACTAGGTACAATTTTGACGAGATGATGAAATCATGGATGGTCAAACCTAGTAGTTTTGTGCTGAAGGTTGATAACCTTTGCCCAATTGCTTGGTTTAGGGAACCCTACTCTTTACTGGAAGCCATGATTTGCAAGCTCTTTGGCCTTCCCAATTGTTCAGTATTTAAAGCCGAATGGCCTCCCATATCTCATCATGTGTTAACAACAGGAGAATCTTTCCCTTGGACATCTATCCTTTCATCAAAACTAAAAACAACAATCCAAGAGTATCAAAAGGCACTTGCCCTAAGAAAGCCACATTTTTTCCTGTCAGCCTTTGTCTTGGATGTATTTTGCTCTGAGTTCCAATACCCTAATTTAGGATGGAATTGGACTCCCTTAGATCACCATGTTCACATCTACCATTCAGCACTATGGGAAACCAACTTTGTGCCTTTACTCTTCGACATTTGTGACCATTTCATGGGTACTATCTATTTCAAGATATACAAGCAAGAAGCCCCTGCCTTTTCAGCTGATACCAAGGCTTTCATAAATACAATTGGTAATTGGCATGTGTATGAGTCCTTTTCCTATATCAGAGTGTAGGGGAGTGACACTGTTCATCTTCTACCTAGAATAGTGCCTGACAGGATGGTTATTCAAGAAGTATTTTATCAGATTGTCACTGATGGTGTTTACAGAAATATCACCGGTCATAAAAGGAAAGGATGGCCTAAATTTTCCCTGAATCTTGGGTCATTAGTCATCCCAACTTGAAATTGGGTTGCTGTGCTTGGTGACTAGGTAGCTCCTTTAAAGTTAGGAGTTGATCCCAAGAGAAAACATGATCCTAAGAAGTTCCTTGATGCCCACTTCAAACAATATCATATGAAGATGAACTATGTCCATTAAGATCATACAGATGTCTCTATCTATCAGGGAGTGGATACATTTTTTGAGGTCTTGGCTAGGGCCAAGAGATTAGATGAACAACATCAGATTATGCAGTTTCAGAAAGACATCAAAGTTAAATTCCTGGGCTACAAAACATTCGAAATGAATCTGCTTGAGCAAGTGAGGAAAGATAGAGCAGAAAAGGAAAACCAGCAGGCTAATGCCCTTATGATTCTCACTTAAACAGATGTAGATAAAGGTAAAGCTCCCATGGAGAATCCTCCTGAGGTAAAAACAGTTGAGCAGGTCAAAGCCTTGCTAGAGATTTCTCATCAAATGAAGCAGAAGTTATCACAGATATCTTCAATGTTGAAAACCCAAACAGTTGAACTTCCTAAGCCTATTGAGGATGTTCAAATGACTACTGCAATTGCACAAGTATGTGATGATCTAATAATAGTTGGAGTCAATCCAACTAAAAGTTAGAAAATTTAGATCCCTTCATCACAGGTTTCTACTATTGAGCTCATTGACAGTGATGTTGATGATGGACCTAATTCTCCATTGTCAATAACCCAAGAGTGACTGAAGGAGTAATTCAGGAAGTCATTAAGGGAGTGACTGAGTAGGTAACTGAAGATTCACAAGCAGTTATAGAGTTATTAAACATTATTGAAATGGATCAGTCAGATCCTAATCAATAGGTATTGGGGGTAACTAATGTCCCTGACATCACAACTTCATCATTTATGTTGTCATCTATTCAAGATCTTTCAGTTTTGGCCCCAGGGGTTATTCCACCATTTTCCATATCTCAACTCTTTCACACTTTAACTTCCAGATCACCCCACCTTCGGACAACCCAGTTCCTTTTTCCATTTCCCCATCTATTATTGCAGAAGTCCAGTCTTCGACTGTCCCCCTGCAATTACCAATACCTACTTCATCATTACCCACTGTGGAAGAGTCACCCTCAATTATTTCCTTGTCATCAACTGCTGAGGATGGTCAACTTCCACTTTCTGAAGCCTTCACTTCAATCCCTTCTCCAACCACTGTCCCATCAGTTCCTTAGATTGTTTCTTCCCTCCTGAGTATTCCTCAAGTTACCATGTCGATTCCTAATACCATGCTCACTCAAACACCCTCATTGATGTCAACAGAGAATGTCATTTCAATTACCTTTGAAGTGATGACTGAATACCAAGATGATGAGGTAGCCCCTCTTGGACATTACTTCTACAGTAAGGAAAATAAGGTAATGGTAAAAAGGGGTAAGAAGAGGAGCAGAGACCAAGGTGAAGTGGAAGTATCTGTTCCTAATCAAATAGTGTGGGCTCAGCAATCAAATGACCCTCAGACAGGAGCAATTGAAACAACCACGGCCCTGGGAGCATTTGTTGGTGCAAACCTTGACTCAATCCAAACACTGAACAGAGAAATCGATCACAAGAAAGAGGAATTGGAAAGTCTGGAAGAGGAGCTGGTAAAGACCAAGGAAGAACGTGGGATTTATGTTGTTGATCTTAGGAGAATATGGGGAGACAGTTTAGAAGATCTGGAATGAAGAAATACCTCTCTGCAGGCTCAACTTCATGAAGTACAAGTTGAGAAATTTGCTAATCTTCAGAAAATGGCCTTACTGAAAAAGTAATGTGAGGATGCAGCTGCAAGTGCAGCCTCCTCTACTTTATTTAAGTTTTCATCTCATGAATTTAAGGATTTAGCTCTTCAATTCAATGAAGAGCATTATAAATTACTAGAGAAGCTATTTTGTACCCTTGATGAGATCAGGGAAATTCATATCAATTTTGGTAAGATGTATAGTGCACTTGAAAAGCAGAAAGCCAAAAGGCTAGAAGCTTCTAAGGAAAATGAAAACATTGATGAATGGAAGAGATATATCAATGACACACCAGAAGGCTTCCCTATTCTTAGCATATTTCAATTTAAGAAAATTAGAAGTGCATTGAACACTTGGTTGGAACTTAATGATTCAGTTGAAGATATTCTCAAGAGAGCACAGGCTATGTGTAGCAAGTGATGGTATGCAGCATATAATGTCATGATAAGTATTCGGCTTCCTACCATGGAGATAATTGAAAATGCTTGCTCGCCTAAGTTGAAGATTGAGTAAATTGAGCGCAAATGTGAAGAAGCCCAGCAGCAAATTCTGCTCCTTGAAGAGGTCAAGATTGATGATGTGGAGCGATTGATCAGGAAACCGGTCTCCTTGGAACGTAAACTCCAAGTCTTTATCCGCATTTGGCATAAGCTGGAAAAGAATGAAATGGAAACATTTGAATGCAATGCCCAGTTGGGGCTTGAGTCAGCTAGTTATCTGATTGTGGATGAGTTGTTAGAAATTTGGGACAAATGGCAAGGTTTTCTAGGCCATTAGGTTATTTTTTATTTTGTAATCCCGGATTGTCGTAATTTACTATTTGTATTACTATTTTGCAACTCTTATTTAAAGAAGTGATTCCTCGTAGAGAGGGGATGATGGAATTTGGAGGGAAAATCTATAGGAGAGGCTGGGAATGCTCTGTCCTTATACAAGCTTGTAATTTCTTACAGACTATCATTGAATACAGTAAAGTTATTTTTCAGATCCACTTTTGTTTATTTGTCAAGTTTATTTGATGAATGTGATTCCCTCCAAGTTGCTTATCTGATACTGTTTTAATCTTTGCAATTTATTAAACATATTGATCTATAGTCTGGTTTATCATTGCTTATGATCTATGTGTTTGTGAAGGTTTTAAAGAGTTTATTCTATTAAAATATTTTATCAATTTCTGTAAGTGATTCTCTCAGTAAGTTACAAATGATGTTAATTTTTCAATTAACCTATCAATTACAGATTAAGTCTCGAATGCATAACAAACCTCAATTTGCCATTAGTTGATTTTCATTAATTAATTACAATTTGAGCAGGATAAGTCATTGATCTTTTATAAATTTCTGTTTAATTGATAAATGACCTTATTTATTTATATATCAAGCTGATCTGCACCTATTTTGGAAACACTTTCTTAGGATAAATCTAACCTAGTTTAGATTCTTACAGAGTAGATTTTTGTTTTAGACCTTTTACACTTTGTTTTCTTTATTAGAGAACTGATCCTTTGGATCAACACCTGCCAACTCTTAGAGTGCTAGCGGAGGTTGAATATCCATGGGAGATCACTATACCAAATAGGCTGGGGATAGAACTGTCCTTGCGTAGGGCCTTTTGAAGCCTTTTAGTCTAGTTTTTCCCTCTCTGTTGAGAGCTTAGGAACCCATTCCAACACTTTGCACACCCTGCACATCCGAGGCCTTAACAAGTAGCAGGAATTCCTAAAAGAACCACCATCTGGGAAATATCAGCCTTACAAATGAAAAGATCAGCACGTAAGGGATGTAAATTTTTTGTTGTATATGTAATAGATAATAAGGAGCAAGATAACAAGCTTAACATAGATTATATGCCTATTTTAAAATATTTTAAAGATATATTTCCAGAGGAGGTTCCTGGACTACCTCTGAAACGAGACATAGAATTTATGATTGATCTAGTACCAGGAGCAGTACCAGCATCAAAAGATCCATATAGAATTAATATAATAGAACTCACTACAATTAAATCACAGTTACAAGAATTAATTGACCAAGGTTACATTCGACCTAGTGTTTCCCCTTGGGGAGCACCGGTCTTATTCGTAAAGAAGAAAGACAGAACCTTAAGATTATGTATAGATTATCAACAATTAAATAAAATGACTATAAAAAATCGATATCCCTTACCCCAGATAGACGATCTATTTGATCAGTTCCGAGGGGCCACAATATTTTCTAAAATAGATTTAAGATCCGGCTACCATCAGGTACGGATCAAGGATGAAGACATCTTTAAAACTTCCTTTAGAACTCATTATGGACATTACGAGTTCGTTGTAATGCCTTTCGGTTTAACAAATGCACCCGCGGCTTTGATGTGTTTAATGATCAATATTTTTAGTAACTACTTAGATAAATTCGTAGTTGTCTTCATTAACGACATATTGATTTATTCAAAGAATGAACAAGAGCATGAAGAACATTTAAGAATAGTCCTGAAAATTTTAAGAGAACAACAAATTGTTTGCTAAGTTCAGCAAGTGCGCTTTTTATAAAGACATAATTCAATATCTAGGACACGTAGTGTCTAAAGATGGAATATTTGTCGACCCTGACAAGATTAAGCCTATCACTAAATTGCCAGTTCCTAAAAATGTAACTGACATAAGATATTTTATGGGAATTATGTGTTACTATCGAAAATTCATTGAGGGGTTTTCGAAAATAGCTTACCCCATAACCTCATTACAAAAGAAAGGTAAAATTTTGATTGGAATGAAAAATGTATGGAAATATTCAATAAATTAAAACATCTTTTAACTACCGCCCCTATACTAAAATTTGCCGATCCTTTTAAATATTTTGTCGTATGCATCGACGCATGTAATGAAGGATTAGGCAGAGTACTAATTCAAGAAAACCACGTCATAGCTTACGAATCCCGGAAATTAAAAGAACATGAGAAAAATTATGCTACGCATGATTTGTAACTCGCTACAATTATACATGCTTTAAAAATGTGGTGACACTACCTAATCGGAAGAAAAGTTTTGCTTATGTCAGATAACATAAGCCTAAAATACTTGTTTGACCAACAAAATTTAAACACTAGACAATCAAGGTGGCTGTCCTTTTTAAGCGAATATGACTTTGAGATAAAACATATAAAGGGTAAAGAAAACAAAGTTGCAGACACTTTAAGCGGTCATGCAAATTTATTATTTGTAAGCAACAGTTATGAATCTAATTTGGAAAACTAAATTTTAAATGCAAAAAATTTTGATAAAGAATACCAAATTTTAAAGAAGAAAACTATTGAAAATGAAAATAATCAATTAAAAACAGATCTCCGTATTAATGAAAGAGGATTATTGTTGTATAAAAGAATATTATATATACCAAATTGTACAGAAGTCAAGTTAATTGTTATGAATGAATTACACAAGCAACCCTATTCAGGACACCCAGGGTATCAAAAGATGATCACCATGATCAAGAAGGTTTTTTTTCCAAACATGAAGAAGGAAGTAGCAGAATACTTAGCTCATTCTTTAGAATTCCAGCAAGTCAAGGTTGAACACCAACACCCAGCAAGATTGTTGCAGTCGCTACCCGTTCTGGAATGGAAATGGGAAATGATCAGTATGGATTTTATAACTTGATTACCGAAAAATTTCAAACAACATGATTCAATCATTGTTGTAGTAGATAAGTTAAGAAAAGCTGCTCACTTTATTCGTGTGAAATATACCTATAAATTTGTTAACATTGCAGATATTTTCATGAAAGAAATATTCCGGTTACACGTTATACCAAAGGTAATAGTCTCGGATTGAGACACAAAATTTACAAGTAATTTCTGGAAGGCCTTGTTTAAAGGTTTGGGAACCTAGTTGAATTTCAATACCGCATATCATCCGCAAATGGATGGGAAGACTGAAAGGGTAAATCAAGTCTGATAGGACATGCGAAGGATGTATGTCATGCAAAAACCAGGTAAGTGGGAATATTACCTACACTTAGTAGAATTTGCATATAATAATAACTTTCAAGTTTCTGCAGGTATGAGTCATTTTGAAAATACTATACGGATGTATGTGTAATACTCCAATCTCATGGAGCAGTCCCGTGGACAGATTGATGCTAGGACCTTATTTATTAAAAGAAATGGAACTAACTGTGAATCAGGTACATACAAATTTGAAGGCTTCCCAAGATAGGCAGAAAAGTTACGCTGAATTGAAAAGAACTCATTGAGAGTTCCGAGTAGGTGAGAATGTGTTCATAAAGGTAAGACCCAAGAAAAGCTCCTTAAGGTTGGGCAAGTACTCCAAGTTAGCAGCCAGGTATTGTGGGCCATTCAAAATTTTGGCTAATGTAGGTTCAGTAGCATATCAGTTAGTCCTACCACCTAATATTAAAGTACATGATGTTTTTCATGTTTCTGTTCTAAAAAAGTATGTTCAAGACACTACTCATGTTATTGATTGGGATGTTATACAAGTGGAACCCATGGGAGAGTTCTAGGTGGGACCGAAGCACATACTCGACAGAAGAGAACTCATACTTCGGAACCGTACCATTGGACAGGTCAAGGTGCAATGGAAGCACCTTAGTCCGGAAGAGTCCATGTGGGAATTGGAAAGTGATATGTGGGAGGCATATCCAATCCTATTCCAGGACGAAGAAATGGAAGAATAAAGAAAGAAAAATAATAACACTGAGGATGGTGTTATCCTCTAAGAGGAGGTGTATGTAATACACCGAGAATAATTAAATTATTTTAATTCTGCTGAGAAACACAAATAATACTTTAACTATTATTTTATTATTATTTTTGACAGAAAGTCAAAAATAAAACAGATTGTAATAATTCATTTTTATTTAATAAAACAATGTTGGAAAGGGGGACAAAAGTTGAAATAGTTGTTGCAGAGTGTTTGTTGACCCACAAGAGGAAAAGACAAGTGGCAGAAGCAACTGAGTGAGAACTCAAGATGCAGGAGGCATCATCCGTAAAAATCAGGTCACAACTCTTAGTTGACTATTGAAGAGCGGGAGGCTCATAAATGACCAAGTCCTAGGAAAAATACTATAAATTTGTATGTCCATGAGTAGCATGAAGATAGCATTGGACAGGGATTGAATCTGAGAATGCAAGAGATGGCGCATTGAAGGATTTTTCTCTTGTGGTTCAGGGAAAAGGATTGGGGGTTCTGGAGCAAGTGATTTGGCTGCTCTAGGAGTTGGTTGGGAGGAATGCTTGTTCCACTTCTGTTTTCACACTAGCAGTAACAGGTTCCTTGCTCATTTATTTCCTATTTTACTTCATGTAATTTATGTAAGAATTTTATTTCGGTTTCCTTATCTCTAAATGTTGGGAAGAATATCCTCCATACATCTGAGTAGATCATAAATTTTTATAATTAATAATTCCTTCTATGCAACTGATTTTAAATATGTAATCTTGCACTTTTCCTTACATTATTTATTTTATTCTGGAATTTGATACCTTAAGGGTTTGAGTCCTTCTACCTTTTGGTCTTAAGTACAATAAGAGTTATATGTCTAGACAGGTAGCTTAGCAACAAATCATGCATATTATAAGAATTATTTTGTTTATATATATACACAATAATACAATTATGTTTTCCCTTACCCTTACCCTTGTTGAAACAAGATCCCTGCCATTCCAGTTTAAGTATCCTTGATAGCTAGGTTACTTATGTTCCTTTCTATACATTTTCTAATTCTCTATCGCTACCCCTCTTTAGTTTTCGCCATAAAAATCTCACTAGTATATTCTGCTTTAATTTCCTACATTCTTCTTCAAGGTTTAAAAGATTCCTTCTATCAGAACAAATATGGACAAGGCGGTCAATACTTAATCCAGACAATCCGATTATGGTTTATGCCCAACCAGTAAACCCTTGATTAACGTTTTTCATCCACGTATTTAGGGTAATAATAACATAATCATAGATCTGAAATGATGCATTGTTTAAATATTTCTTTTATATCTAAATCGACTTTGTTACTAGATTCCATTATAAAAACCTTTCAAGAACCATATAAACATATGTTTGGCTGTTATGCAGTCCGCTACAATATTTAAACTTTAACAAACAAAAAAACAATTATTTACACAGTGCGTTAGACCAGTCTTTCATTAGCACTGTGTTCCACTGCCACAAATACAATTAGACTATAATGGAAATCCTTTACAGATAGGAAAACATTTCATTCTGAAATTATAAATTGCAGGACCCAAAATTTTCCATTTACCAAGCTAGGAAGAAGAAGCCGAAACCCTAGGGTTTGTGCCCATTTCTTCTCCCTTTCTTAAATTCAATCACTTTTGTGAAGAAGTTACCGAGATTTAAAAACCCCTTGTAATGACAGTCACGACTAGGGATTACAAATTGTTCCAAACATCTATGATGGCCTCTTTTTCTTCTAAAAATATTAAATAAACAAACACTAAACACACACACAGACAAGATTTAAATACAAGTACAGTGAAAACTCTGCTAAAGAGTTAAAAACCCTTTAAGTTTTAATTCCTGTAAGAAAGATTAACTTATCTTGAAGAGCCGAGGCTGGAAACCCTCAGAGCACCCCAGATTAACTTCTAAGTGTCATTTGCACATAAAGAAAGTTCCAAACATAATCATAATTCACGGTCTATTCAAATTTGGTCATTTATTATGATTTCAAATTCTTCTAAGTATGCAGACAAGCTTATCTAGGGTGCCTTACGACATTAGCATCGCAGGTGATGACCCTACCTTTGTTTGCTGATGCCTTCATCTGTAAACAAAATTGCATAACAAAGCTTTTAGAATTTCTTAAGCATAAAATTTAAGAGTTATAGTTTTGTTGAAGGATCCTTGTTACCTGCTCATGAAACTCTTTCAAACCTGAGGTCATCTCCTCTTCATAGAACCCTTATCTCTCCCGCTACCTGCACAAGTGAGAGCTTTAAATCATGTCCTGAATGATGGAATTTTGTTTTACTCTAGAACTAAAGAAAGAAACCCCTTCTTATTTTCCTATTTTTATGGTCCTACCATTCTTAGATAGCTTAAGAACGATCGTGTGTACAAATCCCCCTGGATGTAATCGACTGGAGACCACCCCAATCCTTGTAAAGACCTCGCAGATTAACCAGGAGGAAATAACATCAGTCACCGGTGACACTACTTTATCCGACACTTTAATGATAAATAAAAACGCCTGGTAGGAGCAGAGTCTTGCTCACTGAGGTTGCATTTTGTTATCGACCAACAATAGTGTGGGTTCCATTGTTTTTAATAGGTAAATCCATTCATTTAGCATGACAGTGGAAACACTTCGAAAAATACCCACAGACGCCTTGGATGAACAGAGTTCGGCTCTTCCTCTCGCTTAAAGACCAAAACCATCAAAGAAAAATGCTTTCCAGACAGTATACACCTATTTTAAACCCCCATGACTCCCAATACATGGGTTGCTAAGTCAATGGTAGAGTACTCGGCTTTTAAGTACGACTAAGGTATTTTACACATTTGAATGAAGTAGAAAACTCATCGATACCATCAGTCCAAATAGATGATCATGATTGCATCATGGTGTGGCCATAAAGGCCTGGCTGCGCTGTCAACCCGTAGCCAAGTTGTCCCATTTAATTCCTAAGTTAGTACTAGTATAACAGTTAACCATCACCACTAACCGGGTTTAATAAAGAACCATAACCTCTTCATGTTTATACGAAGTATTAAAAACCTTTGGCCTTTGTTACATCCCTTAATATTAACAATTGAGGATCATAAAGCCTTAAAGTAATCTTCTACTTTGGTTTAATTAGTGCTACAAGTCCACCCTTACCCCTTCTTCATATCAAAGGTGAACGTAAGTCATTTTGCCAAAGTTTTCATACCGGTTATAAAATGTGATTTCATAACGTAACCTATGTTTCTCCTGTAGCATAACAAAGTATTAGTTTTACAAGGTAGAAGTATTTAAATATACAACAATGAAGTTAAATGTTATGTTATTTGAATTTTTCCGCAAATGAAGCTATATAAATATTTTTTTTTATTTATGAAAAATTGGGTATATTACATGTATGATGAGGAAGATTTGGTGGTGAAGTCCTCTGCGTCATTAAGAAGGGGCAAGATTTTGAATGTGAGGGTTGACCTACACTTGTTCCATGAAGTAAATTTCTTATCGATTGCTAGGTATGAAGCCCCAAATCCATCGATTGAGTGTCTTGGTGGTGAAGGAGGTCAAAAAAGATGTGGTAGTTCATCTTAGCAACAAAGTAAGCAGTGTGTCTGCAAAGGAGGGGAACCTAGTCTTTTGGGTTTTGGGGGATGATGTGAAATCCATCATGCCATTGGGTTGGCTTCACAAGCATTGGTTGGACATTTTTATGGTAAAAGAATGTGTGGGAAAAAAACATAGGGTTTGGTTGACTCAATTCTAGAAAGCAATCCTAGGTTATAGTCCATAGTTCCTCCTCCTAGCCAAATGGTGGATGGCTTTTCTTTGCCAATTTCCATTAGATGTGGAAAAAATATTGAGGAAAAGTTGGTGTTGGGATTCAAATCCCTTATTTCTTAGGTGGATTCAAAATTCATCAAGGGGATTGATATTATGGAGGAATTGCCATATGTTAAATAACAATTTTGAAAATTTTTAGTTTTGGAATTTTAATTTACATGGATTTTTAATTTCTAGGGAAATATAAGAAATTATATTTTTATTGAGGAAATGAGGCAACGATGAATGTTTGGATGCCTACCTTTCCAATCCTCCTTACTCTTCGAATTCACCCTCCCTCCACTTCTCCACGTCGACATTGGAAGCTCTGATCGCTCGAGCGTTTTTGTTAATTCTATCAATGAACAATGGATGCAGATGCGGCCAGTTTTTTTTTTTTTTTTTAATATATTAACCATAACGCACGAGCGTTATAGTGATACATAATGCACCCACATTATGTATTTCTATCATGCTCCCCCATTATGGTTTCCTATCTTGCGTGTTAAGTGACATGGCATGCTCGTGTCTGCCCATGCCTAGTTCAAAGAAATGTGCGTGTGTTTTCTTTTTACTAAACTTTAGTGCGTTTCGTGAAAGCATGATTGCGTCTAAAAAGTCCCTCAACTTCGTGCGAGGGCCCATAATCCTTTATACATAAACAATACAATGCATATATAAAATAATAAAGTTCAAAATATGTGGGATAAATAGATTTTAAAATATATATATATATATATATGTTTGAATAGTAAAAGTTAGGTACTTACTACATATATTTTTCATACCAACTTGTAAAGAGCACTACATTTATCATTAATTCATTTATGCTAATGTGGTGTGTACATAAATACATATATTGTATTTTGGTTTAATTTAAAAAGAAAAAAAAATTGTAGAAAAATATTAATTTTAATTATTTAACAATTTTTTTTTAAAATATAATTGATATATTATGAAAGTTGATTTTATTTTATCTTTTGTCTTTATCTATTTTAAAACTAGTTGTAGAAATATCTCCTTAGAGTGAAAAGATTAACATTTTTTTTAGTTTTATGTGTCAACCAACCATATCATAAATAGAAATGATGATTTTACATCATCCTTTTTCATTTTACACTTATAAGTATATCCACATTAAATCTTAACTTAATAATATTTGCAACATTATTAACCTTATAAACCTATTAATTCATTAACATTTTTTCAAGTATAGTTTTTTAGATAAGATAAACAAAAATAAATATTAGCACGATAGATGAACACTTACAGGTCACAAGTTAAGTAATCAATTATTTTTTTATTTTTTTATAATTGTTTATTTTGAATTTGGAACAAGTGCTATAAAATCAATGTGGATAGTACAATTGTCTCATGCTCATACAATCTTGGAAAAAGTCTCATGCTCGTGCAATCTAGGAAAAGCAAAGAGACTAGTCTAACCCAAATTCTAAGATATAAACACCTATTAGTGTAATCACTATAAACATTATAATTGTAATAATAAATAAAAATTGTTGGTCACTCTATATGCCAGTTAATTAAAGCTAACACACAAAATGGTCAATATAAATTGTCAAACCCAGGAAGGTCTTTTATTTCAAAGGCAATAAGCACAGTCTATGCATAAACAGATCAAGCAGTTGATTTGTAAATAATGTTCCTACCTATGTGTCCAGCCAACTCATTCCCTAAGAACACTAATCTAATTCACACATCTAAGAATCCAAAGTGAAACAACTTCCCTACAGAAATCAACCTAGCAAGTTAATGATCTAATGATGAAATGAAACTAGATTACTTTTGCAAGAAGTTAAATCAT
Source organism: Larix kaempferi (assembly GCA_027924585.1). Lineage (NCBI taxonomy): Eukaryota > Viridiplantae > Streptophyta > Pinopsida > Pinales > Pinaceae > Larix > Larix kaempferi. The sequence continues at coordinate 26,526,325 of BSBM01000437.1, forward strand.
ATAATTATCAAACTACAGCATTCAATCTTTACCAAAATGATCTATCCAGTAGCTACTGTAATTCCACCATTAATTGTCTAATCTATGAATGTAATTGAAGATACAACAACAACCAGAATTAAAACACAAGCTTGAACTCTAACTAATAATTACTAGAAATCCTAGAAAGCATAAACAACTAAAAGATAATTGGAATTGACTTTGACTATCACAGCTGATTAAAACACACATGCAATTAAGTAAATTATCCTACACAGTCGACTGTCACACCACTCTGTTACAGCTATTCAAGATGCAATTATAAACTACCAGAAAGGAAAGCTAAACTCTGTTACAGCTACCAATAATGTCTGCAGTGATTCCACACCACACAACTGAAGTAAAACTAAACTACTCTACCTATTTAAACCGGCTATCTCTATGAGAAGGCGGGCCCTGGCCTTCTAACAGAGAAGCCGAGAGTCATAGCAAATTAAGACACAGAAATGAAGAACTCTGCTCTCATATTACTGATGGAAGATCGTGAATCTCAGTGCTCTGTTACAACTTACACAAAGTAATGATTGTCCAACCCCCAGGCTATGAGAGCCTTCTAGAATTTATACAAAGGAAATACAGTTTCAGATCCACTAAAGTCGTGCAGCAATGAATATCTATGATCGTCATGCTGCGGAGTTATAGCTAACTGATACAGCGTATTAAATAGGGCTATTAATTCTGAAAGATGTTGTTGCTTTGATAGTTAATGAATCAACAGACTCAGTAGCTAGAACGCCACATGTCTGTCACAACTAGGCTTTGCTTCAATGGAATCTGTTACAGTGGGGATCTGATACAGCTTGCGTGGAGGATGCGCTGTCCCTTGGAGTATGAAGAATTAGGCTTGAAGAGTGACAACTGGCACTACTGGGATGATACACCTGCACTTTAGATTTGAACTAAATAAACTCACAAGTGTTAGCATAAACCAAAGGTCAGGATTCGAATCTTCACAATCTTAGGCATAAAAATAAATAAGGCAATAACAAATTATACCTATCAATATCATTGATTGATCTGGGAAAGACATGGATATAGCTTATGAAAGTAGGATGGAATCAGGGCAAAATGATGTAATAAAGGTGGCCAAAAAGGGGCATTTCCTGAACCCAACATCTCCCCCCAACTATCCAATTGCATGTCCTCATGCAACAACCTTCCTTAATCCGAATCTGAGTCTGTTTGGAATCTGTGGAGATTTGAAAGACTGTAAGCAAGTTCTGGTGCCTCCCCTCGAGGAACAAACCCATAGTAGGATACCCAATGCCCCCACCACAACTCTTCTTCTTCTAATGTTAGAGCATAGCTGGTTCTGTAAGAATTGCTTATAGGCAACCAAATGAGAGGGAATTTGAATCTCAAACCAAGCCACCAAGACCCACACCTTTCCATGCACCACACATATCTAGGAATCCTTGTCAAAGCTTGCCTAAAATTTTCAAAGCCATATGGATCCATTTCCTTGAGAGATGAGGAAGAGTACAACCATTTGTATTCACTACCTTCCATGGCATCCTGCTACATATTGAGAATCATTGGGACAGATGTGGTGAGGAGTCTATTTCGTAGTCTTTCAAAATATCGGGCAATTGAGGGAACCCTGAGAGTTTTAGCATGATTTTCCATGAATGTTGATGGATTCTGAGGTTCCCCCCTAATCCAAAGCATAGAATTCTCCTCATTCTTAAGGATGGTTTGGAAGGAATATCACCATCTTACATGGTTAATGACAAAGGAGGAAAATGCCCTCAGCTGAATATCCGCTAGAATAGGTAAAGGATTAGATGGAAAGTCAATGTAGCAAGCCCTGCCATGTAAATACAATTCACATAACAAATGCTAGTCCTCAAAGTCACTCTTCAAAAAAGTCTACAAAAACTGAGAAGCTATTGCCAAATCAAATGATCTCCCATCCTTGAGAGATCTTAATTGGAATAAGGTTTTCTGCTCATGGAGAAAAACAGGGTAAGAGGGGGGTGGAGCCCTGCAACTCAACAATTCTATGGAGAGAGTGTACATTTTATCTTTTTCTTGTTGCAGGGACTTAAGTTTCTTTAACCCTTCCAATTTTTCTTGAAGTTTCTCCCACCGGAGTTTCTGGAAGAATAACTCCTCAGCCCACTTTTCTCTCAATCCCTTAATGACATTCCTATGTTCCTGGAGATAGATCATACCTGTTCTGAACTGTTCATTCCACTTGAGCCATTTATCCAACTCGATATTTAACCAGAGAACCTTCTTCTGCAACCATTGAATATTTTTGTCTTCTACCTCCTTCTCATTATCAGAATCTAGATAAATGACTTCCTTATCTTTCCTTGGCACTATGATAGTTTCATCCTCTAGTGGGGTTGCAGTGGTCTATGCATGTAGTGCAGTCTCAGCCATGGGTTTTAGGGATGTTGGTTCTTTTGTAACAGTATTCTCTATTTCCATATTCTCCTTAGATTTCTCAGTCTGTGTTACAGTCTCAGTCAATATTCTTAGGATTGCTGGTTCTTGTGTAGCAGCATCCTCCTTTTCCATTTCAATCTCAGCCATCTCAATTTGTGTTGCCACTGTAGAAAATAATTTTGGAAACACTGGTTCTTGTGTAACAATGTTTTTCTCCTGGTCCTTGATATTTGATGTTGCTATCTGAATTGCAGCTTCACTAAACATTTTCAAGGGTACTGGTTCTTGTGTAACAGTCCCCTGTTTCTCAATTTCTTTGAGCTATTGAGATTGTTTCTAGTTTATATCAGATTGTTTTGACTGATGAGACTGATCCTGAAGAAGCTCAATATCCCATATCAATTTGATTCCTGGCATTCCTTCTTCCACCTCCTCTATCTGTACATGATTTTGTGATGAAAGTCCCAACACAACAACTCTGTGTCCTGCTGCAAAAAATATATCTCCACACTCTGGACAAACAGTCTCCCCATACTCCTCATTTTCAAATGCAAAAGATGGATTTTCCAACAAATTTGCAGCATTTGCTAAAGTGTTCAAATTTTTCTTAGCTTTTTTTCTAGCTACTCCCTTCCATCTTTCCAGCTCATTTCGCAATATCTGCACCTCTTCTTTTAATAGTTCATTTTCAAGCAAGAGATTTTCAATTTGGGGTTCTTCTCTGGGAGGTTCCTGCATAACAGTAGATGACTTAGGGTTCAAAATGGGAATCTCTAAATCTAATCCTGTCATAGGTATTTTCTCCACCCAAGATGGTTCCCTATTCTCTCTTACTGCTCCCACTGTCTCTGCTATCTCTGCTACTTCTGCTATCTCTGCTAGGGGTCATTCAATATTACCCCCAGTTGCATCCATTGTCTCCACTTCTTCTATTGTTTTTTCTATCACAGCTTCTTCTTTTGCTGCTGTTGATCGAGTCCTTCTTCTCACCATTCCCACTGGGTGTTCCTCCATACCTACTGCTATTGGTGCTTTAACAGTTCTGATTTTCCTTTTCTTTGTTGCAGTAGGTGTATGGATCCTATTTCCTGATCTTACTCCTCGTTTCTTTGACGGGTCCCTACCTTAGTCATTTCTTCTTCAATAATAGTACCCCTTATTTCTGAAGAGGATTCAACTTCCAAAACTTCCACAATCCCTTCTTCTACTATCGGATGTCCTTCCCTTTGAATTTATGTTTCTGCAATTGCAGCTTCAATTGTCACAGCTTTAATAGCTACTCCAGTTTCAGCTTCTTTTAATTGAATTCCTTCTTCTGCAGTTACAGACTCTACTCTTTATTCCTCCTACTCTGGTGTTTCCATCACAATTTCCCCTACTATAGGGTTTTCTGTTACTGTTGCTTCTCCTTTATTTACTTCCCCCTCATCATTGGCCCAGTTTTCTGTTGCTCTAGCCTCCCCCCCAACTGGATTTGAGGAACTCTAGTCCTCACTATCTTCACCAGCACCCCCCACTTCTAATACAGGTTGTCTAATTGGTGCATCTCCAGCCAAAAATTGCTCCCAAGTTAAATTATGAATTGCAATGGCTCTTAGGACCAATAACCTAATTAAGCCATGATTAGTAAGGGAGGAAACTGGGTGCTAAGTGGTTCTTGCATATCCAGCCATGGTTTGTAAAGCTTTAAGCAGATAGAATGGTATATTTACTAAATTACCATGGTGCAAATGAGACAGTAAGGGAAGTTCAGAAAAGGAAACAACTTGGTACCTACCTCCACAAGAAATATATATTTTCACAAAAATTGCTACTTGATTCCAGGGTGGTGGTAAGGAAGCCAGTTCCAGCTCACGGCGCTTTGGAATAACCTGCTCTCCAACTGACAAAACCTCCCTCACCGCATTTGCATTATGTGCCTTCCATCCAAATAACATTTTCCCAATCATGGGTAAACCAGTAACCTCAGCTATGATTTCTTCTGTAGCATCCACGTGCAATCCTCTCACCTCAGAGTGAGTATCATTCAGGTTGAGGGAAAATTGTAATGTGGTTTCTGTGTGAAACCCATTCAACCGTTCAAAATATGCCATCCATCTTGCTGCTATAAAAATATTAAGAACCTCTGCATTGGCACGTACAACGTCTGTATTTACTGGTTCATGTCTGACTGGATTTCCCATTTTAATCTCTCCTCAAGGTTCAAAATTCAACAATTTCCGGTTTAGAAGTGGAGAGTTGCAGCTTACGAACATGCAAAGGGTCGTTGGGGTTCAAAAATCAAGTTTTAGACCAGTCTATGCCAGTATGAACGTTCTATGGAAGCGATGAAGTTGGCAGATAAGAATAACAGGTGCAAAATCGGGTAAGGTGACGAAAAATAATCACAATTATGACCTTAACATAATCCTTAAAGTGTGATTCGCATGGGTTCACTAATCGAGGGTTGTGACAAGACATAATCGTTATTACTGTATTAATTCTCTGCCAAATCGTGTAAAAGATAGGATCCATACCTTGCGTTTATGAGTTTGAGCCATGGATTAATCATTGCATTCAGCCATCATCCTTGCGGGTATAAATGCACATGTGCCGAAGTGACGTGGCCACTGCCACCCGAGCTAACAGCTACTCAAGGCATCCAAAATTTCCTTCGTGGTGGATCATATTTGGACCTTGTGGAGCAAGCGCCAAAACTGATGCCTAGTCACATCATTATTGGCATCATTAATCAGAGAGGAGGCAAACTGGCGGAGTATCAGCTGCGAAATCTAGCAAAATAAGCGAAAAATGGCGGAGTCGCAGCTGTACGAAAGGAGCGAGAATGAGGTGGAAAAGAACAAAGTCGCGGCTGCTAGATTTAGCAGAATTAATCAAGGATAGCAGAGTCACAGATGCTATGTTTAGCGGAATGGACAAAGGCAGCGGAGTCTCAGCTGCTAGATTTAGCAGAATGGAAAAAGGTAGCGGAGTCTTCGCTGCTCGGAAGGAGAAAAAATGAAGCGGAAATAGTAGGGTAGCAGTTGAAAACTTAGAAAGGTAAGCAGGAATAGCGGAGTCACAGCTGCTGAATTTGGCCGAATGAGCAAAAGTGGCAAAGTCTCAGCTGTGAAAAAGTGAAGCAAAGGAAAAATGGTGGAGTCACAGCTGCAAAATTTGGCAGAACGGGCAAATGTGGCGGAGTTGCAGCTGCATTAGACTGTAGTATAAGCAAATATTATCTGTGAAAGACCACAAATTATCCATCTTTTCAAGGAGCTTTATTGGATCAGGAACAAGTATGAGGTGTCTGCAGTCGTCTGGCCCAGTCATAGCTGCTGCTCCTCCAATAAGTTCTTGCACACAGTTCTTCAAAACAAACCGATCAACTACAAGAAAAATTAAAAATAGTTGAAAATACAGAATGAAAGAAAAACCAATTATTTATGTACAAAAATATGTGTGGAAATTTCAACTTTTAGGAATTCACAGGGTTTAAAAATCCCTGTCCTGACGTTAACTGATACTCTGGATCAGCTGCAACCTATGAAATAAAAGCCTCCCTTGAGATCGTCATGTGATACAGTCACAGCCGATGACCATTTGCGAATAATGGTACTTTATTCTCGTCAATGGTGATCAACCGATCTGTTCCATTATCAAATACCCGATCTATCTGATAGGATCCCAGCCAACGGGTGCGCAATTTTCCTTTAAAGTCCCTCTTAAATCATGAATCATATAATAGGGCCCAGTCTCCTTCCTGGAAGACTCTTTTCTTTATAAATCTATCATGCCATCTAGAGCATTGTTGTTGGATTAAAACTGTATGATGCACTGCAGCTATGCGCTTCTCATCCAATTCATTGAGCTGATTCAGTCGATTCCTCTGTGCCTCTGATAAATCGAGATTTGCTTCAACAGCTGTATTTAATGTTCTAATTTCAAATTCAATTGGGAAAACAACGTTTTTGCCATACACTAGCTCATATGAGGAAAAACCAATGGTGTTACGCCAAGTGGTACGATAGGCCCATAATGCCTCTAGAAGTCTTTCAGCCCAATCTTTACAATGGCTCTTCACTGGTTTTGTCAAAATAGCCTCAATAACCTTGTTTGTGCTCTCCACCTGCCCATTGGCATGTGGATGATATGGTGAGGTTATTTTGTGTTGAATATGAAATTTCTGCAACAGTGCTTCCAGCTTGTGAGATACAAATTGTGGTCCACCATCTGTAATGATCTCCTTAGGTACTCCAAACCGAGTAAAAATCTCTTCATACAGGAAATCAATCACAGCCTGATCATTGACCTTGACCAAGGCTACAACCTCTAGCCATTTACTCATGTAATCTGTGCAAACCAAGATATTAACTTTCTTCTTTGAGGGAGGGTTGATAGGCCCTACAAAATCTAGAGCCCACCTATCAAATGGTTCAACCACAAGCTGTGGTTGTAAAGGAATGTCATCTAATCTGTTTGGTTGGCCCATCCTTTGGCATCTATAACATGCCTGAACATACTTCTTCGCATCTCTAAACAAAGTAGGCCAGAAATAGCCCATTCTCAAAACTTTATGACCTGTCCTCTTGACAGCAAAATGTCTCCTAGAGGGCTCATCATGGCAAGCTTTAAGAATGCTGAAGATTTCATCTTCTCTAACACATCTTCTGATTTCTAAATATGACCCCGTGTAGAAAAGATGACCATCAATCCAGCAATACCTAGCACTCTATTGTATGATCTTCCTTCTTTCTCTCTTTGACAGATGTGCTGGAAGCTTACCTACAACCAAAAAGTTAGCAATATCTGCATACCATGGGGAATGAGCTAATACTGCAAACAAATGTTTGTCAGGGAAGGAATCTTCGACTGGTAAATTGTCATCACTGTTAGTAAGTCGAGATAAGAAATCTGCAACAATATGTTCCTTTCATGGTCTATCAATAATTGTAATATCAAATTCCTGTAACAGTAACAGCCATCTAGTAACTCTAGCATTCGTGATTGGTTTATTCATTAAATACTTGATAGCAGAATGATCAGTGTGCACAAAAGTAGAATATCCAGTAATATAATTTCTAAATTTGTTGATGGCATAAACAATGGCAAGAAATTCTTTTTATGTGACAGTATAATTTAGTTCAGCAGGAGACAGATTTTTACTAATGTAGTAAATAGCATAAGGAGCATTACCTTCCTGCTGTCCAAAAACTGCTCCAATGGTAATGTCTGAGGCATCTGAAGAAATGCGGACAGAAGAAATGTGGACAGGAAGAGCCCAATTGGGTCCTCTTAAGATGGGTGTTGTAGACAGCCTTTTCTTTAGCTCAGTAAACGATGTTTGGCATGCATCATTCCAAACAAACTATGCATCCTTCATCAATAGAGTGAACAAAGGAGAAGCTAGTTTGGAAAAAATTTCTATGAACTTTCTGTAATAGCCAGCATGCCCCAAGAAGCTACATACATCATTCTGTGTTCTAGGAGTTGGTATATTTTCAATTACCTTGATTTTGGATGGGTCTACCTAGATACCATCAGAAGAGATGAAGTGCCCCAGCACTATGCCTTCACTCATCATCATGTGGCACTTTTCAGTGCTCAAAGAGAGCTAGCTTTGTTCACAGCATTTCAAGACCTTTTTTAAGTTCTTCAGTGCTTCTTCATAACTGTCACCATATGGATTAAAGGCATCCATCAAAATTTCCATTCAATCATTCACCATTTCTGAAAATATTCCAATCACTGCTCTATGAAATGTAGCTAGTGCATTGCACAACCCAAAAGGAAGTACTCGGTATGCAAAGGTCCCCTAGGGGCAGGTGAAAGTGGTTTTGTCCTGATCTTCTGGAGCAATCTGAATCTGGTTATAGCCATCCAGAAAAGAGAAATACTTCTTCCCAGACAAGGTATCAAGGACCTGATCAATGAAAGGTAAGGGGAAATGGTCCTTCTGCGTTGCCTTGTTCAGTTCTCTGTAATCCAACCAAACCCTCCATTTCCCATTCTTCTTCGGCACAATCACAAGTGGAGAAACCCACTCACTGTCTGAAATTGGGTATATAAATCCTGCTTCCAAAAGTTTTTGGATTTCCTCCTTCACTATGTCCCTTAGGTTAGGCTTCATCCTTCTTTGGGGTTGACATACAGGCCTGGAGTCGCTCTTAATATAGTTGTGATGAGTGCATAGATGAGAAGGAATTCCTTTCATGTCTGTGTACTCCCAAGAAAAATCTCCCTTATGTTGTTTCAGCAGAGTGACTAGCTGTTCTAGCTCATTAGTTGCCAGATTAGGATTGATATTCAATGTTTTTCCTGGCCCAATTTCTACTGGAACACTCTTTGAATTCTTAAGTACTGGAATTACACTGTCATCACCAATCATAGTTTCTTCTGTAAGATTTTCTTGTTTTGTTATAGCTAGAGTACTATCCAAGATCTGATAGACATTCTTATTGACTGACATGGGCTCACTGATGAAACTATTAATGGCATCATCCTATGTTTCATCTTTAAATGTTAAGTCTCTCCCTATGGTTAATAGTGGTTGCACTCCCTCTTCTTCCTCCAAATCTGCCCATAATGGAGTATCATCTTTTGTGCTTGGTCGAGCTGGAGGGTACAGGGTTATATTCTTGATCTCAGTTCCATCTGAAATAGTCATAGAACCTGACCGGCAGTTGATATAGGCATCAGCTGTGTCCAACCACGGTCTTCCCAGAATCAGTGGGTGTCCCCCCAACTGGGATTTTGGCTATAACACTAAAAAATCCGCAGGGTATTCCAACAAGTCAACTGAGATTACGAGGTCATCTACGATTCCTTCAGGCTTGATCATTGATCTATCAATAAGTTCCAAAACAGTAGGGATTGGCCGAAGATTAGTGAGTCCCAATTTATTCACAGTTTCTATGGTCATAACGTTAATAGATGTGCCCAAATCCACCAAGACATTTGGAATTTGTGTGTTCCCTATGTGCACTGTAACAGTCGTGTTCCCAAGGTCATCATACTTTGCCACGGGGGCCTTTCCCATTATTAATTCTGAAATTTTTCCCAGCACGTGGACAGTGGGAGGATCCCTAGGCCTTCTCCCTGGTTTCTTAACACACAAATCTTTAACTATCTTAGCATAAACGGGAACATCATGGAGGGCTTGTAACAATGGAATTTTAACATACAAATTTTTCAACTCTCCCATGAGATCAAATCGAGGTTGTTCCATTGTTTTCTCCAGCTGCAATCGTTCAGGATATGGTGGTTCTCTATTCAACTATGTAGGTTGTGACAGATCATGTGTTGCTTCCTGAGTTTCAGCTGCTGCTTCAGTAGGAGTATCAGCATCCTCAATAATGGGGCTTGCTGAATAGTATTGATTTACTCCAGTTTCAATCACTGGGGATGACACATCCTCAGTGACAATAGGCTCCACTACCCTACCTGATCGTAATTGTATATCATTGCAGGGAATCTGAGTAATGGAATACGCAGGCATGTTGGCAGCCTCACATTGATGGACTACTTTATTGTTTGGTTTCAGGTTAAGTTGTACAGTTAGATGCGGTTGAAGTGGTGGATTCATAGGTGTGGCATTGTTCTGGAAAGGGAGTTGTGGCTGCTGATACTGCTGATGCTGATACTATTGAGGAGGGTACTGTTGATACTAATTCTGGTGATGGGGAAAGTTATTTCCTTGGTAAGATTTTCTCCAGTTGGAACTCCAAGGAGCTTGGTTTGACTGCTGTGGCCATGGTGTCCATGAATTAGGATTTTGCATTGGGTTCTGAGATGGAGGCCACTGGCTGTTGGAATAATGTGAAGGGAATTGTGTATTCATATTATGCATGTTGTTCATTCCATTCATATTATGCAGAAAAAATGCTAGATCTGGATTCATACCTTGGTTTCTAGGCTGCCATGGTTTGTTTTGTGCCATAAAGTATGCTAGCTCTACATCCGGAATAGATGCCTGCAGGACTACTTTAACCTTAGGTAATGAAGGACACTCCTTGGTATCATGCTCAAGTTCACATATCCTACATACCTCTGCTTTGTCCAACAAGAACTCCTTCAGTGGATGCTTCTTTCTACATTTAGGACAGAACACCCCAAGTGTAAAATCTTCTACTACTTGTTTATGTTTTTCCCTCATGGCATCCATCTTTGAGGAAATGGAGCTCATCACTTCTGTTTTAAAGTTCTCCAGTAGGTTGCCTATTTCTGCTCGAGTGGCACCTCCACTAGCTGACTTTTGGGTCCTAGTAAACACATCCTGGTCTCGATCTTTGTCTCATTTGCTGGTTCTGGAAGATCCCCTGGAGTACCTTCGACATAATTCAATAATCTTTTCAAAAGGTTCCTTCGAGATATCCCCTTTCCCCAGTAGATTCAACATATCAAGGAAATCTTCTCTAATTCCTCTTAGCAAGATAATCTTGAGCACATCCTTGCCAATCTTATCATGACCAGATCTTTGCAAATTGTACAACAATCTCTCCACAAAGTCTTCCAAATTCTCTTCATCCTTCTGAACCATTTTAAACAACTCTTTCTTTTCTATCTCTAGTTCTGCAATATTCTTGATATTTAGAAAGGAAGGTGTTCTTCATTTGGTCCCAAGTTGTAATGGTCTCACGACCCAAACTCATGAACCAACGTAGAGCATTTCCTTTCAAGGTGGCTAGGAATAGCTTCAGCTTCTGAGCACTAGAGGTGTAATCATAGCTACGACAAAGGATATCAAACTCAAAAAGAAACTCATCAGGATCCTCAGAGGACTTACCATGAAAACTAGGGAGCCCTAATGATGAGATATTCTTCATAGGAGCTGCTCTAGGTGTCTGAAGGATAGGGAATTCTAATATAGCCATAATATTACCAGGATGATTATTTTCTCCTTCTTCCTCCTAGTGATCCTCATGCTCATTCTCACCCCCCTGTTCTCTACCATCCATGGTTCTAGTCCAAAATTCAACAGTCTCTTTTATGTGTTCTTCCTCTGCTTTAGCTTCTTCTTCTTTTCTCCTCTCTTCTCTTTGCCTTCTTTCTTCCTCTGCTATTCTGCGATTCTCCAACCACACCTCTTTAGTAACTATGGTTCCGTCAATATGATAAATATCCTCTCTATCTGGTACACCTACAGCACTTCCCTTATCTTCAGGAGGTTTACTTTCTGCAACAGGAGTTGAAGGTACCATTGTATTCTCCACTGTGGATGCTGAATGTTCAAGATTGGGAGGAACATAATTTTCCCTGCCTATAGAGTTCTGCGATGGTCTAGTGGAAGAATCAGCTCTAGCAATTATCTCATCAATATATGTGTGTCTTCCCTGACCTGCATTACGACCTCGACCTCTTCCACCTACAATGTTAGTATTCAAAGGGGGTTCCCGATTTGTTTTTCTTGTATTCATGCATGCTGTAAAAAATTGAACTAAAATAAAATCAAATGAAACCAACTACTAACTCTGTCTATCTATTACCATCCTCGGCAATGGTGCCAAAATGTTGGTCACTCTATATGCCAGTTAATTAAAGCTAACACACAGAATGGTCAATATAAATTGTCAAACCCAGGAAGGTCTTTTATTTCAAAGGCAATAAGCACAGTCTATGCATAAACAGATCAAGCAGTTGATTTGTAAATAATGTTCCTACCTATGTGTCCAGCCAACTCATTCCCTAAGAACACTAATCTAATTCACACATCTAAGAATCCAAAGTGAAACAACTTCCCTACAGAAATCAACCTAGCAAGTTAATGATCTAATGATGAAATGAAACTAGATTACTTTTGCAAGAAGTTAAATCCTATAATTATCAAACTACAGCATTTAATCTTTACCAAAATGATCTATCCAGTAGCTACTGTAATTCCACCATTAATTGTCTAATCTATGAATGTAATTGAAGATACAACAACAACCATAATTAAAACACAAGCTTGAAATCTAACTGATATTTACTGGAAATCCTAGAAAGCATAAACAACTAGAAGATAATTGGAATTGACTTTGACTATCACAGCTGATTAAAACACACATGCAATTAAGTAAATTATCCTACACATTCGACTGTCACACCACTCTGTTATAGCTATTCAAGATGCAATTATAAACTACCAGAAAGGAAAGCTAAACTCTGTTACAGCTACCAATAATGTTTGCAATCATTCCACACCACACAACTGAAGTAAAACTAAACTACTCTACCTATTTAAACTGGCTATCTCTGTGAGAAGGCGGGCCCTGGCCTTCTAACAGAGAGGCCAAGAGTCATAGCTAATTAAGACACAAAAATGAAGAACTCTGCTCTCATATTACTAATGGAAGATCGTGAGTCTCAGTGCTCTGTTACAGCTTACACAAAGTAATGATTGTCCAACCCCCTGGCTACGAGAGCCTTCTGGAATTTATACAAAGGAAATACGGTTTCAGATCCACTAAAGTCACGCAGCAATGAATATATATGATCTTCATGCTGGGGAGTTATAGCTAACTGATACAGTGTATTAAATAGGGTTGTTAATTCTGAAAGATGTTGTTGCTTTGATAGTTAATGAATCAACAGACTCAACAGTTGGAATGCCACCTGTTTGTTGCAACTAGGCTTTGATTCAATGGAATCTGTTACAGTGGGGATCTGATACAGCTTGCGTGGAGGATGCGCTGTCCCTTGGAGTATGAAGAATTAGGCTTGAAGAGTAATAGCTGGCACTGTTGGGCTAATACACCTGCGCTTTAGATTTGAACTAAATAAACTCACAAGTGTTAGCATAAACCAAAGGTCAGGATTCGAATCTTCACAATCTTAGGCATAAAAATAAATAAGGCAATAACAAATTATACCTGTCAATATCATTGATTGATCTGGGAAAGACATGGATATAGCTCATGAAAGTAGGATGGAATTAGGGCAAAGTGATGTAATAAAGGTGGCCAAAAAGGGGCATTTCCTGAACCCAACAAAAATGACAATAAAATTTATAATAATAACTATAAAACACATAAAAGAAGAAGGATGGATGGGAGGGAAAAGGGGGTTTGTAGGGTTCCTGAAGTGTTAAGGTAGGTTTGTTGCAGCTGCAGAAACTTGGAGTCCTAGATGGTTTTTTGGCCATCTATAGTACCAACCAAGGTCACAAAAAAGTGGGAATGCGATCTCTATATGTGGCTCCAAACCTAGCTTTTCGTTTTTTATCCTTTTTGTGGCTTTTTGTCTCATTGTCCGACTATGGGTGCACGTTTCTCGTTGATATGGTGTGTGGGACAGGTGGCTGTCAGTTTCCTTTTTTCCTGTTTTGTGGTACAGGTTGCGGATTCTTTTTTAGGATTTTTGGTTTAAATGGATCCATCGGTATCTAGTTCCCTTTTTTGCAGTCCTGTTTGTGATGATTCCCGATTGGGTCGACCTGTGTCCACACAAAAAAACCCTAATCTCTGGGGTGCTCGGGCTAGGGAACGTCGTCACTTAAAATCTGTTAAGGCCAGGGAGGGACGAGAGAACTTTGTGATTAACCCTAATAATAACCTGGATAGGGTGGATTTATTGGCTCATAGAGGTGTAGTTGGACGATTGGAATTCACTGGGGGGAGCAGGGAGGAAATACTGGCCTGGGTAAATGCTTAGCGGATGCCACTAATGGGGTTAGCTCCCCATGTTAACCTCCTGGTTAACCCCTGGATTCTTTTTGTGCTCCCTTCAGAAGATTTTGTGGATGAAATCCTTAAACAGGTCTAGCGTTTTAAGAATGGCTCCCTTTGCCTCAAGAGATGGCATTTGAATTTTGACCCCATAAGGTAAAGACAAAATCTTCAGCACATCTAGATGTTATTATCGGGCTTCCCCATTGAGTTATGGTCTGAAAATATTTTCATTTCCCTTGATAACCCAATTGGGAGGTTCATCAGACTAGATAAGAAATCCCTATTTGGTTTTGATCGCCGAGTGGCCAGAATCATGGTCGAATTTGATATGTCCCAAGGGTTACCGGAGGAGATTGTTGTCCACTGGGGTGCTCATAATTTTTGCCAACGTCTCGACAATTTTAAAATACCCTTTCGGTGCTTCCGTTGTCAGAGGACTGGTCACACTATTGCAAAATGTCCAGTTTCAAACAAGCTTACTGATGGGGGTTCAAGCTTGGTGACGCCACTATCTAGGGCTTCAAACCCTTCGAAGACAGAAATGGGTAAGTCCAAAGAGGAAACACCTTATATCAACACTACTCTTGATGAATTAAATTTTTATGAAAATGCAGAAGAATATTTAAACCAGAGAATTTCTAAGGGGGAGGTTTCACTCGATTTAAGTTCTGTGGGTGGACCATATCTGATAAAGGGCAGTTTTTCCATCCCCCAGCCTGCTCCATTGGTGGAGGCCTGCTCCATTGGTGGAGGCCCCTATCCCTGATGAAACCTTGCCCGCTTTGGATTCTCCACTAAAAGTGGCTAGGATACTATCTTTCGAAGAAAATGAGGCTCTGGCCGAGAGTGGCTATGATCCTATCTTACAAAACCTCCCCTTTGCATCCCTTGAAACTTTCTCCAAAAACTCCCCTCCTGAATCAGGGGTAAAACCCTCGAATAGCCTGCGGTTTCAAAATGTAACGGTGAGGAAGGCTAGAAAGGGTGGTTCTGTAAGAATTGAAGAGGTGGTTGGGGATACTTTTATCCCATTATCAGTTCATATCAATGAAGCTTCATCCCTCATGGCTGGTTCTTCTATTCATAGGGCTCTTAGAGCAGAGCAACCCCCTATAATTATTGATTAATGTTGATACTGTCCCTCAACGTGCGAGGTTTAGGAAGAGCTACCCGGGTTAGGGCTCTCTCTAAATTATTAATGGCTACTAACCCAAACTTTATTCTTTTGCATGAGACGATTTGTGATAGTGCCACTGCTATTATGAAGTTATCCAATTTATGCCCTGCATGGTTTTTTTCTGCTACTGATGCTGCTGGGAAGTCAGGTGGTTTGTTAGTTGGTTGGAACCCTCGATTTTATGATTTCAAAGCCTACAAGACGAGATGGGGTATTTTAATGAAGGGTCGTTGTATTTCCCAAAAATTTCCTTTAGCTATATTTAATTTCTATGCTCCTTACTCCAATAGAACAGTTTTTTGGGATGCACTTGCTGGGTCTGGTATTCTCAATATGAGAAATCTCATTATTGCAGGTGATATGAATTTTTCTCTAGGTTCATCTGAGATTTGGGGAATATCAGCTCGCATTGGTGGGCTTGCTGCTTATTTTTTAGAATTAATGGTTAGATATGATCTTGTTGATGTTTCTCTTGATCCTTTGGTTCCCACCTGGACCAATGGCGGAGCAGGCTCGGATGGGGTTCACAAGAGAATTGACCGGTTCCTGGTTTCACATTCTTTACTTTGTAGCTTCCAGTGTTACAGATCTTGGAGGTTGCCCATCTCTTTCCTATCTTTTTCAGTCATGCTGAGGCATTGGAGTTGGATAAAGAAGTGTCATCAAAGGAAGTGGAAGACACCTTAAATCTATTTGCAAAGGAGAAGAGTCTAGGCCCTAATGGTTGGACTATGTAATTGTTCCTTTCCTTTTCTGACATCATGGGGGAGAATATTGTGGCCATGGTGGAATTCTCCATAATTAATGGCTTCATCTCAGGGGCATTAAACTCCACATTTTTAAACCTGATTCCAAAATGTAATAAGCCCCATAACTTTGGTCATTTCAGACCCATTGTTTTATGCAATCTGATATATAAATTGATCTCCAAAATTATTGCCACCCAAATCAAACCAGGTTTGTCAAAGTTTATCTCCTCTGAACAATTCGGTTTTCTCCAGGATAGGAAAATATTGTATTTTGTTGGTATCATAGAGGAGATGATTCACACTATCAAGACTCAAAATTCTAGAGCATTTCTTCTCGAAATGGACCTGTAAAAGGCCTATGACAGGGTGGATTGGGGTTTCCTCAGGATTGTCCTAATACAAATTGGTTTGTCTCCTCAAACACTAAACTGGATTATGGCTTGTGTGACCTCCACAAATATTGTTATGCTTGTCAATGGGGCACCTTCAGATTTCTTCAAATGTTCCAGAGGAGTCTAAGAGGGGTTCCCATTGTCCCCTCTATTGTTTTTGCTCATTATAGATGGTTTTAGCAGACTTTTACAAAAAGCTAAGATTGCTAGTCAGATTAAAGGTATCAAGATGTCAAGAGAACTATCTATTTCTCATCTTATGTTTGTAGATGATGTCCTAATGGCTGGCTCTGACTCCATACGAGAATGGATTTATTTTTCCAAAAATATCAAGATATTTTGCAGTGCATCTGGCATGAAAGTCAATGACCGAAAATCTATTTTGTATCACCATACTCTCACTGAAACTCGGATTGAGGAGTTAAAGGAAATCTTTCCTTAGTTCTTTCCTCCATTAGCTGAAGGTTTTCATTAACTAGGCTATTTTTTGAAACCAAATAACTATAGAGTGAAGGATTGTTCATGGCTGTTTAGAAAATTTGAGGCCAGAATTCACTGTTGGGGAAATAGACTCCTCTCTATTTGGGAACGACTCATTTTGGTCAAAGTAGTGCTCTCTAGCATACCGGTATATTGGCTCTCTTTATTCAAAGCTCCTAGTTCGGTGTTGTTGGGTTTAAAGAAGCTCTATTCAAATTTATTATGGATAGGTGGATTGAAACGTAAGGGTTTAATTATGGCTAAGCGGGATCTTATTACCTCACCGATAGAATGTGGCGAATAGGGACTAAAAAACTTGGAGATTTTTGGCAAAGCTCTGCGTCTAAAAAGTCTTTGGCGGGGAGTTTTTGGATCTTCCCTTTGGTCCAAGGTTCTCAAAGTAAAATATATTAAGAAAGATCATTTGAAATGGAGCTTAGGTCCACTAAAGAAAGCTTGGAACTCATCAATCATTTGGAAGGGTTTTATGAACGTGCTAAGCTGGATGAAGAATGACCTATCTTTGCAGGTTGGTTCTGGTAGAATGATTCAAGTTGGAATTGATCCAATTCTGGGCTTGGATGAGGATCATTCCTTGTCTCCTGAAATTTTGGAATATTTAAAGGACAAGGATTTTTTAACCCTTGACAGGATGAGAAACTATATTTCATTGAATGCTTTGTCCTACTGGATCACAGGTGCTGATATGGGATTGACAAGCCATTTTAAAGTTGAGTGGGATTGTTATTTTAGCAGACTAGACTCAGCCGGTGTGAGGCTTTCCCGACACAAAGATAAATTGTTGTGGGATGGTAACCCTTCTACAGGAATTATTACTGCAAAGACCGCCTATGATAGCATAATAAACTATCGAAATTTCAACCCGCGGCACCGGTGGTTTAAAAAAGTGTGGTGCTGGAAAGTTCCGGTAAAAATAAAGTGCTTTGCTTCGTTTACACTCAAAAGTAAACTCAAAACTTGGGATATGTTGCTCAGGATGGGATGGTCTGGTCCCAACAGATGTCCATTATTTAAAAGGGATGTTGAATCTACCTTTCATCTCCTTGTCTTATGCAATTTTACCCGAGAAGTTTGGAATTTGGTATGTTCTACTTTAGAGGTGGATACATTTTGGGGTTTTGAGTTTTTTGATCAAAATTTTCTGCATTGGTACAGAACCTATAGAAATCATCCTTTGCTACCGACCATTATCTTATGGGTCATTTGGTACACCAGAAATAAAGTTATCTTTGAAGAACTGATTACTCCTCCTCATTCTGTGAAGGAAAATCCTTTCATTCTATAAGACAGTTTTCAAAGGAAATAAGCCTCAAGTGGTTAGGCGCATTGGAAATTTTGCTCCACTGTTTAATTTCCCGATCCTGTTCTTTGATGGGGCTGTAGACAAGGGTACTACTGCTGCAGGAGGTGCAATTTTCCTAAATGAGTCTCATTATTTCACTTTGAAACTAAATTGTGGAAATGGGACTACTATGAAAACAGAACTTTTAGCTCTATGGATGGTTCTGAAAGTGGCCTATCTTTTTGGCATTGACAACTTGATGATTTTTGGGGACTCCGGGGTTACAATAAAATGGGCTCAGGGTCTCTACACTCTTAATGTTCTATCTCTCGCTCATTGGTGTCAAAGGGTCAAAGAAGTCCTTGCTTGTTTCAGAAATATATCTTTTATGCACATATATAGAGAACACAATTCTTTGGCGGACAAACTATCCAAAGAGGCTCTAGGTGGGGCTAGTGGCTGTCTTTTTTGGGAAAAAATCCTTGATGATCAGATTTTGGATCATGGATCCATAAAGTTTCTGGAATAAATTACAGTTGTGAAGATCTATTGAGTAAAATTTTGAAGTTTCTTTTAAGACTTTTTGTTTCTGGCTGGTCTCCTATGTGTCGATCAACAGACTTTTTTTTTTTTTGGAGGAATTTATTTTCCTACCTGCACACTAAGTTTGTTTCTATCTTGGCATAGAACGACTAGTTTTTATCCATGTACCTTTTGATTCTCTGGAATAACATTAGTATGCTTTTTTTCGCTGGAAAAAAAAAACTATAAAACACATAAAAATGAAACATCATTATAAATATCAATTTTAACTATCCTAAACATCACCATAAAAATTATAATTCCAAACATAATTAAACAATGACAAAAATTATAATACTAATTATAATATCCATAAAAATTAAAAATTGATGACTAACATACATGAAATTGATATTTATACTTTGAATTTGTAAACCACCTACCTTGAGCATGAAGCCCATTAATTATAGATCCTTGAGTAAATCAACTTAAAGTTCGTATTGGAAAAAGCTAAGCATTGAGTTGCACAACATTAAATGGGGTAGCTCAGTGCTTAGGGTCCATTGGATCGAGAAAATCTCCAAATCCATCGTATTGGGATTTGGACAAACCGAACAACCCAACTATAGGTAAATACACCAGATCCAGATGATGGCACACATCCATATTGTAACATCCCGAAAATCGCAAAAATTAAAAAAAATTATATGACAATAAATGTTATCTGATAATGCGGAATTATAACAATGCGTGAAATAAAATCTATAATTAACTATGCTATTACATATCACTTCTACTGTAGATTATAGATGTTGAAATATTTGTTTAACTAAAGTACTTTGTTTGGTTGATGAAGGAGTTCCTTGGATGCCCCGAGGCTTACTTAGCATTCGTGCTAAAATATGTGAACTCGTACTTGTGACAAATTGACAGGTAAGAGATAAGAGTTGCGAAAGAGAGTCCACAGTTATCAAGAAGAACTACCATGTCTACATCACAATATTGTACCCAGATTTAGTTGGTCTCCATCATGTTTCCTGTATGTAAATTGTTTACTTTCTATCTCAATGATAATTCATGCAAATTCATGTTCTGCTGTTTGTTAAAAAGTTTAGACTCTACAACATGCGATGATAGTATCGTTCTGAAATGTTTCCTCTTACACCATGCATAACTTTAAAGTCTGTCTTACTATTGTTTATAGGGTTATTATTTAACCGTTGTGAACATGTCTTGTTACCATTCTAACAACTATCACATAGGTGAAATGTGTGTTGTAAATAACCTAATACCCTAAGCGGTACTTATGTGTTCGTATGACACTATATGTGTAATATGGTTCCTGTGCAACTATAGGACATATGTGCATTATGGAGATCCTATTTTATTTTGTGCACTAACATCTTCTTGGCTATTTATGTGAATGATGTAAGTTGAATACGACCCTTATGTGTTACTATATGAAACCATGTACACATCTATAGGTTAGATGTTACTTTGTAAGACTTGGTGATAAGTGAAAACTTCTTTGCAATATATGGTATGTAAGAAAATACATACAAGGTGATGCTTAAACGCATAAAAACCTTGTAATATCGTGCAATGGTCGAATATATATATATACAAACTATAATATAATGTATTATATGCAAACTTGATAAATTTAATTTATAACTTGGAGCCTTAACAGGTTTATACTATGTCCATAATACCAAAGCGATGCAAGGTGTATTAATTGCATATATGGTGGATATCCACGTTACCGGCTGGCAAGTAAGATTGTAATCTTCAGTATTAAATGCACATAGCTAACAAGATAATGGAAATCCATCGTGAATGATATGGTAGGCTTGGTTTACATGCTAGTTTCCAACAATAACCTTAAAGTGCTGAGTTGTAACCTGACACGAAGGCAATTGCTGTAGAGTTGGCTCCTCCGTGGTTTTGGTAATGATGGCTCATTTACTTTGACTGACTAGTTGTAAGTTTCGTAATCTCTGCCTAAGATCTGCATCGTCGATCTTGTGAGGGTTTCGATGTAGTGGTTAAACCCTACTTGGTTTTGGAATAACGTGTTTATTGAGTCGTTGTTGTTTGATGGTAGTGGCTCTGCACTTGGCCGACATGCCAAGGGTTTGTAGCAAGGTTTGAACCACCTGTGGGCTGTAGCTCCTGAGTCTCATATCGAATCTCTGGAACTTGTAGATCTGAGCTCTCAGTAGCTTGTACAGTAGTTCTTTTGATGAGCTTCCAGTTGAACTTGTAACTTATCATGATTTGATAGTTAGACTATTGAGAGTTGTAAGATTTCAGTTGGGAAACAGCCAACCTATCTCTATGGTTGTTTCTAGGTTTTGATACTATGGAGAGTTAATGGTTTCAATGGACTCATGTTACTCCAAATCTCGGTGAGGTGGGGATTCGTCGCTGTTACACCAGGCTTGACATTGAATGTTACTATGGCTTTCGAAGAAAGGTAATGTGTTTAGTTTTTATCTCTGTTATAAGCATGCAATAATATTAATAGTTATCCTATTTTCAAAATAGTGACCCTTCCTTCTCAATATTATTTTTAACCACGGTTGCAAAACTCTCACAAGTACAATGTGCAGTGATTTCAACCTTCTGGGCGTTAGATGTTGGGTTTCAACTATACCAACTGGTAAGCCTTCGGTGGTTGCCTTGGAAACTCTCTAGAGAAGATGGTGGCCGTCTTGTTTGGCAGTTCTATGTATCATGTTTTGAAAAACTCTTAGGGTTTTATGGTTTGGGTTTTGTGAATATTACTGAAAGTAGGGGAGGATATCCCTCGACCCATATGGCAACTGTTGGTACTGGTTTTAAATGTAATAGTGTTAAGACAGGGTTCGCCCTCAGAATTTAATGAAGCAATACTTGTTGTGTCAATATTGTGGCTATCATTTTCTTTGTAAATGGCTACATAGAATGTAATTATTTTAAATCTATAACACGATGTGATGGTTACTACCAGCTAGATGGTGTAAGCTTATAACCTGTGTGAAGTCTCATTTATTTTGTAAACTGTAGGTTACGTTTTCGAACTCCTTCGAAAGAAATTCAAATGGAATATTTAAGATTTATATTATTGTAATCATGTATTTTGTTGATTTGTGTTTGGTCTGTAAACACGAGTTGTAACTCGTCGATGATATGGGAATAAGCAATGTTTAACCAACCCTTGTGTTTAACTTGGTTACTGTTCAACGAATGGATGTTTTAGTGCAATGATAATATAACTGTTTGTTTTATAGGACAATGGATAAATGAATTGTTGTTGAGGCTTACAGCCTGTTTGTGCTTTGTTTTGTTTATAAAGTTGTTGCTGCATCATACAGATAAATAGGAAAATAATTTCTAGTGTTAGGGTTTAGTCCTTGTTTTGGAACATTGAGCTTAACAATGCTTTAGTTAAGTCTTGGCAATAAACCTGTGTTCATTAAATTATTGAATTCTTCTACAGTCGTTCTGATTATTTCTAATTTGATTTTAATTGTAATAAAAGTATTATCTAAACCCTAGAAATGAGTCTGTGAAATTTAACTATTTGACTTACAAAAATGGTTATTGTACAAGTGTTTGGTTTGTTTATGATGGACATCTATAACTCGACTCTGTTTAAGAAATATAATTACTCTTAAATATAGATAATATTTGTATGAGAATCGATAGTCAGTACATAAATAATTTGTGTTTATTCTATGCATTATTATTCAGAGAATTTGATATAACTAATACCTAATGAAATTTTATCTTGTAACTGTAGGGAATAGAAATTATTTTCATTTAAACTTTTAGGAGGAAATTAATGTATTTATAAACAAATTGATATTTAAACAAATAAAGAAACACTACTGAGATTTCTGGAAATACTTGTCTAAATCAGAAAATATAAACAGAAACATTGATATAGGCAAATTAGAAAATTAACAATAAACAGTAATTTAAAGAAACACATCATTTGCATTCTTTCTACCACTTGGCTATCTTGTCGATCATACCTATCTATTTTAATCTATCTTTGTACTGGAGTACGATGCTGTTCGTTTTCCATGGGAAAAAATGCAGAGATCATTTTATTCAATCATTCAATGATACAGAATTAATAATTTATTCAAGAAAACTGAACTAAAAAATTTAACAGTAAAAGTTTAAATAGATGACAGAACTTTAAAAAATAAAAGTAGATACGACAATAGAACCTATAAGAGATGATAGGGCCAACAAACACCCAAGGAGGCCTATTCCTCCCAACCTACTTCAGAAGAAGCATCTCATCTGCTGACTTCTAATGAACCCCGAGCCTGCTTACTTATCCAATAAGTGGGTGGAATCTATGTAGAAGCAAGGCACTCAAAAATACCTTCTCTACTCGGTATCAACCTCCTGAAAACAAAATGCCTTCTCCACTCAGCATCAAACTCCTGAACTCAATAAGAGTTTGGCAGACTCACAACATGATCAACAACAACATATCCTGTCATCAAATCTCTTGGGTGCAAACACAGCATTCCCAAGGTAAATTTCCTCGTCAGGAAAAGTGATTGAACCTCAATTCAATATTTGATGGCTATTATATAGACTACTTAGGTCTTTTAGTGGTCAGTTTAGAATAAATGAGCCTCAAGCTCCAGTCCCATCTTTCAGGGCACTATGACCACATTTCAAGGGAGTTGTCCCATACCAATAGCTAGTTAGTTGCATCATGATGCTGCCACTTGTCCATTTCCTTCTACCACAGATTCCATTCCACATAGTGGATCAGTAACCACTCTTTCAACAGTCCTCTTAGGTGTTTGTCTCCTATTTTATTTATTAAATAATAAAATATTGTGCAAATTACAATCATCCTTGGACACCTGTCCAATACAAACTTTATAATAAAAGTTATCATAATGTTTCTTAACATAAAATGTTTTTTCCAACTTAAAGGGTATGTTACAAACACCCCCTCTTAAGCTCAACATCGTCCTCGATGTTGCTTATTCATCAACAAGTTCCCCATGGAACAGAACTGGATATGCTGCCCGCATATTACTTTCCAGTTCCCAAGTAGCTTCATCAGGGCTAAGGTGCTTCCATTGCACCTTTACCTACCCTATGGTGCGATTCCGAAGCATAATTTCCCTTCGGTCTAGAATACAGTCCGGTTCCACCTGAAAATCTCCTTCGGGTTCCACCTATATGTCATTCCAATTCAACACATGAGTAGCATCATGCACATAGTTCTTTAAAACAGAAACATGAAAAACATTGTGAATTTTTAAATTGTATGGCAATGCCAATTTATATGCATCAGCTCCTATCCTTGATAGGATTTCAAATGGCCCACAATACCTCGGTGCTAATTTAGCACAGCTCCCAAGCTTCAAAGAATTTTTTTTGGGATTTACGTTTATGAATACATGGTCTCCTACCTGAAATTATCTTTCTGTTTGTTTCAAATCAGCATAGTTTTTATGTCAATCTTGGGCAACTTTTAAGTTACCTTGAACCTGTTTCACATTTAGCTCCATTTCTTTCAATAGATCGGGTCCTAACATTAATCTATCTATAGGATTATCCCACGAAATTGGAGTACAACACTTTCTTCCATACAAAATTTTAAATGGACTTATCTTAGCAAATGCTTGATAATTATTATTGTAGGCAAATTATGCTAAGTGTAAGTAATCCTCCCATTTAGATGGTTGATCTTTAACATATAATCTTAACATATTTTGCACAATTTGATTTACTCTTTCTATTTGACCATCAGTTTGTGGGTGGAAAGAAGTGATGAAATTTAACTTAGTATTTAATCCTTTAAATAGTGTTGTCCAAAAGTTACCAGTAAACTTAGAGTCTTGATCTGAAATAATTACCTTTGAAATTCCATGCAAGCAAAAAATTTGCTTCATGAAAATATCTGCAATGTTAGAAGCTTTGAAAGTAGTTTTAACAGGAATAAAATGAGCAGCTTTGCTAAGTTTATCAACAACAACCATAATTGAGTCATTCTGCATTTGATTTTTAGGCAAACCTATAATAATGTCAATGCTTATGATTTCCTACTTCCATTCTGGAATTGGTAAGGGCTGCAATAGCCCAGTTGGATGTTGATGTTTAGCTTTAATAGTATGACATTCAAAGCATCTAGCTATATATTCAGCAACTTCACTCTTCATGTTAGGCCAAAACTACTCTTTTCTTAACATAGTTATCATTTTCTGATAACCAGGATGTCCTGAATAAGGACTCTTGTGAACTTCATCTAAAATTAGCAACTTAACCTTCAAAAAATTAAGCACATAAATTCTATTTTTGTAACTTAAGAAGCCTTTTTCATTAATATTGTAATCTGTTATAACATTTTTAGATGAATTTTCAGCCACTTTATCATGCAATTTTTGGTAATTTTCATCTTGCTTAATTCCCTTTTCGATCTGATTTTCTAGATCAGTTTTAAAAGTACAGATTGCTGCTACAAAACTTAATCTAGCATTTATGTTCAACGCATTAGCAACCTTATTTCCTTTCCATTAATGTGATGGATCTCAAAATCGTACTCGCTAAGGAAAGCTAACCATCTAGCTTGCCTTGCGTTCAGATTTGTTTGATCCAGTAAATACTTTAACCCTTTATTATCCGTCATTAAAATGAATTTTTTACCGATCAAGTGATGGCGCCACATCTTTAAAGCATGTATCACAGCTACCAACTCAATATCATACGTAGCATAATTCTTTTCATGTATTTTTAACTTCCTTGACTCAAAAGCAATTACATGACCTTCTTGACTTAAGCCCCTCCAAGTCCTTCATTGCATGCATCAGTGCATACGACAAAATCCTTATTAAAATCTGCAATTTTTAAAATGGGTGCAGTAGTTAACAATTTTTTCAACTTATTAAAATTGTCTTGACACTTTTGATCCCATATGAATTTCTTCCCTTTCTTCTGCAAAGAAGTGATGGGATTAGCAATTCTAGAGAATCCTTCAATAAATTTTCTATAGTACCCCGTTATTCCCATGAATGACCGTACATCAGTTACATCTTTTGGGACATGCCATTCATTAATTGCTTTAATTTTATCAGGATCAATAGAGATACCATCCTTTGAAATTATATGACCCAAATACTGAATTTTATCTTTATAGAAATCACACTTACTGAACTTAGCGTAAAGTTGGTGATCTCTAAGTACTTGTAAAATGATTTGTAGATATTCATCATGCTCTTCTTTAGTCTTTGAGTAAATCAGGATATCATCAATGAATACCACTACGAACTTATCCAAATATTTATGCAAAACGTTGTTCATTAAACACATGAACACTGCAGGTGCGTTAGTTAGCCCAAAAGGCATAACTACGAACTCGTAGTGTCCATAATGCGTTCTGAATGCAGTTTTGAATATGACCTCGTCTTTTATCTGGACTTGATGATAAACCGACCTTAGATCAATTTTAGTGAATATCTCTGCTCCGCGTACTTGATCAAATAGATCATCTATGCAGGGTAAGGGATACCGGTTCTTAATTGTCATTTTATTAAGCTGATGGTAGTCAATGCACAAACGCATGGTACCGTCTTTCTTTTTAACAAATATTACTGGTGCGCCCCAAGGGGACACACTGGGCCATATGTAGTTTTTATCTATTAATTCTTTCATCTGAGATTTTAACTCATTTAACTCTAGAATATTCATTCTATAGGGGGCCTTTGAGTTTGCTACCGCATCGGGTACTAACTCAATGGTGAAGTCAAGTTCTCTTTTCGGAGGTAATCTTGGAATTTTTTCTAGGAATACATCTGAAAATTCCCTAAGGATGAGAATATCCTCTAGTATTAACTTGTCTTATTTAGATGTACATTCATCATTAACAACATTAACAGCAAACAATTTACAACCTTTTTTGGAAGCTCTCTTTACTTGTAAGGCAGAAATCTGCCTTACTGAAATCTGCCTATGAATTCCTTTTACTGTTTCTGAATTACCTTCATTATTAATGCAAGTAAAAAAAATTTCATAACAATTTAATATAACTCTATACTGTTCAACTTAATCCATGCCAATTAACAAATCATATGAACCTAAGGGTAAAACATTCAGATTAACTTACGTTTTTAGCTGATTTAAAAATACTTCACAATTCTGAACATAATCTGTAACCTTTCTTTTAGTTCCTGTTGCAAGCTGAACTAACCATGCATTAACGAATTTTCTGTTTTTAGCTTGCAACGGTTTACTAAAGTAGGTGAAATATAACTTAGATTTGCACCAGGATCTATTAAAATAGATATAGACTCGTTTCGTATCATACCTTCAATTTCGACCATGGATGTTTGATGGTCCGCTTGACGGTTCTCCAATGCTGCATTTATCTTGGGCATTTCTCTTGCAATGTCTCCAACTATAGGTTCTGCTTGCATAGTATGTATGTTGTTGGTTGTTCTCTTGTTGCATGGGCAATCTGTTCTCTTGTGTGGTCCGCCACATTCATAACACTTTATGGGTCCTTTCTGTTCAACATACTTGTTGTTATGGTTGTTATTATTGTTGTTGTAATTGTTAGGTACATTCCTTGCAATAGTAGTATTCTAAGATGTATTATTTCGATAATTATTAGAAAATTTTATGTTATTTAAGTTTTTCTTAAAACCTCCAGTATTCTGATTAAAATTATTCTTTTTATATTCATACTGATTAGTTTTGTTGTTCTTCCAACTAGTTGTTCCTTCTCTTTTTCTGTTTTGGTCAAAACAAAAATTTGCCTTCCTCATGGCTTCTTCCAAAGTGGAAGGATTATCATATTCAATGCAATCTTTTATATTAAATGGTAAACAACTAAGAAACCTTTGCACTTTAGGCTTTTCCTCAACCATGTAGGGTACATACATCAGCAAGCTAAGAAACTTGCTACACAGTTCTTTCATGTTCATTGTACCCAACCTTAAGTCGTAAAACTCCTTCAATTTATCCTCAAAATATTGTTCAGAGAAGAATTGCTTTTTAAATAAAATTTTAAACATAGTCCAAGTTACTTCTTTTTCTTTTATGCTCTTGATTCTTTTAAGATCCTGCCACCAGATATCTGCCTTTCCGGTCAGATTGTAAATATCCATCTTGGATTTCAGTTGAGAAGAGTAGTCATAAATATTAAAGTAGTTCTTCATCCCTGACAGCCAAGATTTTGTTGTTTCTCCCTTCTCACTTTCGCCATTAAAAGTAGGTGGCTTAATCTTTTTAAATTCACCGGTAATCTGTTCATGATGCTTATGTTTTCTCTTTTTTAGAGCAGCACTCACTGTTACAGTTATCATAATTTACTTCGTTATTACTTGAATCAGACTTAGAAGATGAGTAATTGTTCCTTTTATCGTTCTTTGTTTTCTTATGCTTATGTTGGTGGGACATGATTTCAGAATCAGCTCTAAATTCTGATTTTCTGTCTCTTTCATCACTGTGATAGTTTCCTTTTAAATTCTGTTGTAGCTCTTCCTGTGCCTTTAAGATCTGTTCATTTTCTTCTTTTATAGCTTTTAACTCAGGCTTTAAATCCTGCACAGTGCATAAAATTTCAAAAGACTGGTTGTTTAACTCAACGTAAATTCCTTCAATGTTATTATGATTAATTTGTTCATTACGAGGAGATCTGTCCTCTGCCGATCCTTCTGCTATTTCCATACCTACAATAAAAGTAAATCTGTACTATGCAAAAATGAAATTAAATTGCAAAAGTTAGTAACATAATATTTCTGATTTATTTTTCTGTTTGCGCACATGAGCCTCATTCAGGCCTAGAGTTTGAACTTGCGCTATGATACCACATGTAACATCCCAAAAATTGCAAAAATTTAAAAAAATTATATGACAATAAATGTTATCCGATAATGTGGAATTATAACAATGCGTGAAATAAAATCTATAATTAACTATGCTGTTACATATCACTTCTACTGTTGATTGTAGATGTTGAAATATTTGTTTAACTAAAGTACTTTGATTGGTTGATGAAGGAGTTCCTTGGATGCCCCGAGGCTTACTTAGCATTCGTACTAAAATATGTGAACTCGTACTTGTGACAGATTGACAGGTAATAGATAAGAGTTGCGAAAGAGAGTCCACAGTTATCAAGAAGAACTTCCATGTCTACATCACAATATTGTACCCAGACTTAGTTGGTCTCCATCATGTTTTATATATGTAACTTGTTTACTTTCTATCTCAATGATAATTCATGCAAATTCATGTTCAATTGTTTGTTAAAAAGTTTAGACTCTATAACACGCGATGATAGTATCGTTCTGAAATGTTTCCTCTTACACCATGCATAACTTTAAAGTCTGTCTTACTACTGTTTATAGGGTTATTATTTAACCGTTGTGAACGTGTCTTGTTACCATTCTAACAACTATCACATAGGTGAAATGTGTGTTGTAAATAACCTGATACCCTAATGGGTACTTATGTGTTCGTGTGACACTATATGTGTAATATGGTTCCTATGCAACTATAGGACATATGTGCATTATGGAGATCCTATTTTATTTTGTGCACTAACATCTTCTTGGCTATTTATATGAATGATGTAAGTTGAATACGACCCTTATTGTTTATGTGTTACTATATGAAACCATGTACACATCTATAGGTTAGATGTTACTTTGTAATACTTGGTGATAAGTGAAAACTTCTTTGCAATATACGGTATGTAAGAAAATACATACAAGGCGATGCTTAAATGCATACAAACCTTGTAATATCGTGCAATGGTCGAATATATATATATACAAACTATAATATAATTCATTATATGCAAACTTGATCAATTTAATTTATAACTTGGAGCCTTAACAGGTTTATACTATGTCGACAATACCAAAGCGATGCAAGGTGTATTAATTGCATATATGTTGGATATCCACATTACCGGCTGGCAAGTAAGATCGTAATCTTCAGTATTAAATGCACATAGCTAACAAGATAATGGAAATCCATTGTGGATGATACGGTAGGCTTGGTTTACATGCTAGTTTCCAACAATAACCTTAAAGTGCTGAGTTGTAACCTAACACGAAAGCAATTGCTGTAGAGTTGGATCCTCTGTGGTTTTGGTAATGATGGCTCATTTACTTTGATTGACTGGTTGTAAGTTTCGTAATCTCTGCCTAAGATCTGCACCGTCGATCTTGTGAGGGTTTCGATGTAGTGGTTAAACCCTACTTGGTTTTGGAATAACGTGTTTATTGAGTCGTTGTTGTTTGATGGTAGTGGCTCTACACTTGGCCGACAGGCCGAGGGTTTGTAGCAAGGTTTGAACCGCCTATGGGCTGTAGCTCCTGAGTCTCGTATCGAATCTATGGAACTTATAGAGCCGAGCTCTCAGTAGCTTGTACAGTATTTATTTTGATGAGCTTCCAATTGAACTTGTAACTTATCACGATTTGATAGTTAGACTATTGAGTGTTGTAAGATTTCGGTTGGGCAACAGCCAACCTATCTCTATGGTTGCTTCTAGGTTTTGATACTGTGGAGAGTTAATGGTTTCGATGGACTTCTATTACTTCAACTCTCGGTGAGGTAGGGATTCATCGCTATTACACCAGGCTTGGCGTTGAATGTTACTATGGCTTTTGAAGAAAGGTAATGTGTTTAGTTTTTATCTCTGTTATAAGCATGCGAGAATATTAATAGTTAGCCTATTTTCAAAACAATGACCCTTCCTTCTCAATATTATTTTTAACCACGGTTGCAAAACTCTCGCAAGTACAATGTGCAATGATTTCAACCTTCTGGGCGTTGGATGTTGGGTTTCAGCTATACCAACTGGTAAGCCTTTGGTGGTTGCCTTGGAAACTCTATAGAGAATATGATGGCCGTCTTGTTTGGCAATTCTATGTATCGTGTTTTGAAAAACTCTTAGGGTTTTATGGTTTAGGTTTGTGAATATTGCTGAAAATAGGGGAGGATATCCCTCGACCCATATGGCAACTGTTGGTACTGGTTTTAAATGTAATAGTGTCAAGACAGGGTTCGCCCTCATAATTTAATGAAGCAATATTTGATGTGTCAATACTGTGGCTATCGTTTTCTTTGTAAATGGCTAGAGAGGATGTAATTATTTTAAATCTATAACACGATGTGATGGTTACTACTCACTAGATGGTGTAGGCTTATAACCTGTGTGAAGTCTTGTTTATTTTGTAAACTGTAGGTTACGTTTTCGAACTCCTTCGAAAGAAATTCATATGGAATATTTAAGATTTATATTACTGTAATTGTGTATTTTGTTGATTTGTGTTTGGTCTGTAAACACGAGTTGTAACTCATCAATGATATGGGAATAAGCAATGTTTAACCAACCCTTGTGTTTAACTCGGTTATTGTTCAACGAATGGATGTTTTAGTGCAACGATAATATAACTATTTGTTTTATAGGACAATGGATAAATGAAATTGTTGTTGAGGCTTACAGCCTGTATGTGCTATGTTTTGTTTATAAAGTTGTTGCTGCGTCATACAGAGAAATAGGGAAATAATTTCTAATGTTAGGGTTTAGGACTTGTTTTGGAACATAGAGTTTAACAAAGCTTTAGTTAAGTCTCGGCAATAAACCTGTGTTCATTAAATTATTGAAGTCTTTTACAGTCGTTCTAATTATTTTTAATTTGATTTTAATTGCAATAAAAGTATTATCTAAACCCTAGAAATGAGTCTGTGAAATTTAATTATTTGACTTACAAAAATGGTTATTGTACAAGTGTTTGGTTTGTTTATGATGGACATCTATAACTAGACTATGTTTAAGAAATATAATTACTCTTAAACATAGATAATATTTGTATGAGAATCGATAGTCAGTACATAAATAATTTGTGTTTATTCTATGCATTATTATTAAAAGAATTTGATATAACTAAACTACCTAATGAAATTCTATCTTGTAACTGTAGGGAATAGAAATTATTTTCATTTAAAATTTCAGGAGGAAATTAATGTATTTCTAAACAAACTGTTATTTAAACAAATAAAGAAACACTACTGAGATTTCTGGAAATACTTGTCTAAACCAGAAAATATAAACAGAAACATTGATATAGGTAGATTTAGAAAATTAACAGTAAACATTAATTTAAAGAAAAACATCATTTGCATTCTTTCTACCACTTGGCTATCTTGTCGATCATACCTATCTATTTTAATCTATTTCTGTACTGGAGTACGATCTTGTTCCTTTTGCATGGGGAAAAATGTAGAGATCATTTTATTCAATCATTCAATGATACAAAATTAATAATTTATTCAAGAAAACTGAACTAAAAAACTTAACAGTAAAAGTTTAAATAGATGACAGAACTTTAAAAAATAAAAGTAGATAAGACAATAGAACCTGTAAGAGATGATAAGGCCGACAAACACCCAAGGAGGCCTGTTCCTCCCAACCTGCTTCAGAAAAAGCAGCTCGACTACTGACTTCTAATGAACCCCCGAGCCTGCTTACTGATCCAGTAAGTGGGTGGAATCTATGTAGAAGCAAGGCACTCAAAAATACCTTCTCCACTCGGTATCAACCTCCTGAAAACAAAATTCTTTCTCCACTCAGCATCAAACTCCTGAACTCAATAAGAGTTTGGAAAACTCACAACATGATCAACAACAACATATTCCCTCATCAAATATCTTGGGTGCAAACACAACAATCCCAAGGTAAATTTCCTCGTCAGGAAAAGTGATTGAACCTCAATTCAATATTTGATGGCTATTATATAGACTGCCTAGGTCTTTTAGTCATCAGTTTAGAATAAATGAGCGTCAAGCTCCAATCCCATCTTTCAGAGCACTATGACCACATTTCAAGGGAGTTGTCCCATACCAATAGCTAGTTAGTTGCATCATGATGCTGCCACTTGTCCATTTCCTTCTAACACAGATTCCATTCCACTTAGTGGATCAATAACCACTCTTTCAACAGTCCTTTTAGATGTTTGTCTCCTATTTTATTTATTAAATAATAATATATTGTGCAAATTACAGTCATCCTTTCACACCTATCCAATACAAACTTTATAATAAAAGTTATCATAATGTTTCTAAACATAAAATGTTTTTTCCAGCTTAAAGGATTTGTTACACATATTCAAGAATTTGGTCAAAGTTAGAGGGTGTTTTGGCTCGTTTGCATTTGGACTATATGTTAAAAAAGATAGACAAACTTGTATGAATAAGTGCTTTAATCTGCACCTTAGCGACGGAATATTGAATCAACATATATTTCCGCCAACCAGCTTTCTTGGGCACCGCTCAACTCAATGGAGAATACAACTATTATTGAATACCGCTAGAGATGTGAATGGATAACTGGATTTGGTGGATTCCTATAAAATATAATTCAACATCATAAAACTGAAAGATATAACTGTATAGTAGGAAATTGGTCCTTACAATATAATTACATCTCGAACTGAGGCAAACTACGGCGATAAACACTTCAACAAAATTTATAAATCTCATTCTGCGCACTTATTTAAAAATCATAAAAAAATATTCCTCAATAGGCACTTGGCCGACCAGAATTTTGAAGATACGTTGCTTGTTAGAAATAGATAAATCGTCTCTGTATTTGTAGAGGACTTGAATGCCTCCAGTTCTATATTGAAAGTGAACTTCTTTTATAACATAATAGCACGGCTTGCATATCATCTTCATGTGAAACTATTCTGCGAAGACATCGCCTGTCAATTGCCAGGTTTCTGGTTTTTTATTTAAATAGATCTAAAACTTTAACTTTTATCTGTTATTTATATAGTTATAATCTCTCACTTTCTTTAAGGTGAACAGGTTTTCTACCATAAACTACCCTTTATCTAAAAGGAAAATTGAATTATCCAAATTTCATATATCACAATTTCCATAAAGATGAGTTTCCATTGCAACCAATACAAATTGGGTGTCCATTGCAACCAATGACTTAACATTCAAACATATTTTTTGCGATTTGACCAACAATCAACCCGAACAAATCACATTCAAAGATATTGTAGCATTTTTCAACAACAATCAGTGGGAACAAAACCAGTGTCACGAATTACCAGTTGTGAGTGCTTCCATGCATTGTTTAACTTTTCGAATGGCGGCTTGATTTAATGACCAGTGACTTCACTTTCCTCCATTCAGTGTTTTGATATTGCTATTGGTTTCATTGTCGGTTTGATATAGTTGGCGGAAGATTAAATTGGTAGTCACCCAAAGAAGAGAGTGAAATGGAGAGGACAACTTTCTCTCTTTTACTTTTGTTTAGGGTTTGTGTACTGTTTTGGTGATCCATCATTTTGAGCACTTTGCCTTTACAGGAATAAGTTTTACAAGAAATAAATCCCTCCTCAACCAATCTCTATTTTTGAACTCGCGGGACTGTTCGTCATCATAATCCTCCCGATCACTCGCCTCAAAACAACATTAATGATTTTCACCATAGTATTCAAAGTTTTTGATTTTTCTCCAAGGTGGATAGCTTTAGATACGACAGTTTCTAGTAATTAGCGTCAGAAATATAAATCAAGAATAAAGAAGCATAATTCTTCCACCATTCGTATTTAGGATTCATAGTAACGACCCGTGCTGAAAATTTTATTGATGTCATCAATCAGAATAATCACACAATCAACATTTCTTATAATCACAATTTGACTCACCAAACCAAACACTAGTAAAATAATAAAATGAATGGAAACTGCTATGACAGACCGGGCTATGCTCGCCAATGCTAGATCAGAATACTCATCAACACATCAAAACTAGTTATAGCAAAATACATCAAAACAAGTTATAGCAAAATACCGATTGTTATTTTAACACATCAAAACTAGTTATAGAAAAATACTGATGGTTGTGACAACTATGCAAGAGAAAAAGTCATATATGTAGTTGTTGTTGCAGTTAGAGCACTTTAGATGCTACAAGAGGCCATGCATAATAACATTTTTGCTTTTGCAAACCATGAACATTTACAAGCAAAAACTGGTAGAAAATCCACAAACAAACTAGTGAAGATCGGCAAGCGAGCGCACGAACTTCAAGTCGATCCAAGGGAAAGTAACAATGGTCAAGCCCCATCTATATGCTTTATATGGGGACAAATCATTTCCTATAACCACTATTGTTGAAATAACTCAAAAGAATCCACATCCCTATAAATCAGGGCGAAATAACTCGAAGAGATCCCCATATATGGCTAACCTTTTACCTATGATTTGTTTTTAAATAAATTGGTGGCGAATGAAAATAATAATAATAAAGCATTATTATAAGAAAAATTCATCTAGCAAAATTGGAAACCCCTTAAATTTATCCTATGGGTTAAATTTCACCCCAAAAAGTTTCCTTGATCCAAATCCCTATTACTGATCTAAATCCTTATTCCTTAGCATATTGAAATCTATTCAAATACACTCATATAACATCAAGTGGGGTAGCTAAAGATTTTGTGGTTTTGGTTTCATGTTTTAGTTTCTTTTGAGTCATTGGTTTGCATCAATTAGTATAGTCTAATGTCATTGAATATAGATTGGCACTTCAAGAATGCTAACCTTTGGTACGAGTGTTTATCTAGTTTGTGTGTATGGGTATTTATTTTCAACCCTCATAAAATATTTATCTTGGGGAAGTCCCGCATATCTTATGTCATAGGTCTTTTATTGTGCACTAGCCAACCCTTTGTGGTAGAAAAAGTGAAGTTGATTCATGGTAAAGGTAAAGGTTGGGGTCAATCCCAATGAGGTGTCAGAATTGTATAAAGTCTATAGATTTGGGTAGCGTGATATAGGGATGTATGGTCATGTTGAGGGAGTATCATGAGTTAATATGTTTGAATATTCCATGTAAGTCAAATTTGCAACTTACTTAGTGCCTTTATGGGATGATTAGACATGTCTAGCTACCTAAAATTTTATGTCTAAATGACTTTGTTTTTCATGTGTCTAGATATCAGTCGTACTAGAGCCCAAAGTGATTAATAACGGGTTTCTTAGCAATGTTTGCAACCACTAGTGTGGAAAACCATTGGTTCTATTTCTGTACTATATAGGATATTCTAGTACAGGTAAGGTCTCAACTATTAAATCAATGTCTACAAGGAAAAAAAAATTGTTCTAGTGAAATTGTGTGACCCATGGGTTGGATTTAACATTTTTTACACAAGAAGGTCAAACAAACACACATATTTGACAATGATTTGATGGATGGTGACCTTTCTCTAGATATGATTATAAAGATATGTTTGGATCATATTTCATTGGAGTGAAGAGAAATTTCCACCATCTAGAATCACATGTTTAAACCCTTATGCACCTCTATTCTAGCATTGTTGCATGACCTCCTAGTCTTTGGAAGCATATGGAAGGTGAAGAAGTACATAGAATTTTTATCAATTGAGTTAATGGACATGCAATTTGGTTGGATAGGTCACACCCAATTCATGCCTAATATATTCACACCTTGACTAGTCTTTCAATGGAAGGGGAATATGTTTCTCAAGCATTTCAAAGTGTAGGTAAACATTGATGCCAAAATGATGAGCCTATTTATATGATTTATATGGAACAAATGGTGGGGGGAAAGGTGTTCATATTTATTTGATAAATAACCACCAAGTCCACTTCACTTACAAAATTATTGCAAGCCACCTTATGTGATGTATATCAGAGGTGATTGTATCCTAGGTGCCATCATTTCGGCTAAGTCCCGTGACCAAGGAATCACATTAAATAGGTGAATATTATTGATGGATGAGATGCTGCAAACCCGTGTCAATACCCATTCATTGTCCACCTATTTCATTTTTGGGTATTTTCTATTTGTGTTCACCAAGTGGAAGTCAAAAATGCCATAGGACTATGAAATCCATCCTACACTTGATAGACACATTCTTTCTTTTCAATTTTATCCCTGGAAGAGATGAAAGGAAATGAAAATTTTGAAACTCAATGAAGCCACTTTTTTATATTGGTATTATAAGATGGTTGTGGATACCACTCCAATAATATGAATCTCATTGGAATTAATAAATGTGAACACATGAAAACTCTACTTTGGGATGAACATGGATAATACTTTTGTGTCCCCTTGAGGGTTTGACCCTCCAAGTTCATCACTAAAACCTTTCCATAATTCTTGGCTACAACCACCTTTGACAAGTTATTCTAAACTTGGATTTTGGTTAAGAGGTCTAATACTATGACATGCACTAGATATATCTTACTAGAGATTTAAACTAGGACTTCTTGGTCCAAGCAAGTAGTTCTCGAAGTCAAAACTACCAAACAAGAACAAGGTAAAAGTGGTTCATTTAGATTCTTGGTCAAAATTGAAGACATAACTTGGTTAGGAATCAGAACAACCAATGATTGGAAATAGTTTTGATGAAACTTATTTATGACACAACACAATATTTAGGGAATAAAATTAATTATCACTTGGGTCAGCTAGATAATTTCTTGTAGGGAGGGAACACCCAAATTCCAAATAGTGGTCAAGATACTGAGCATGTTTTCCACAGAGATGTAAGACTATCCTTCCCAACTAAGATCAAAATATTATCCATCTGCAGCCTCTACTAAGACATCCTTTCCTATAGGGATAAAATATAGCTTTCTACATGAACTCGAGGACCTTGGAGCCAAGCATGAATTGGTATCAGTTGAGGAAAAACTAAAGTCCTACAAAAATATGACAAACTCAAATCCTAGGTTCCAATCATTACTAATGTAGACATGACCCCCCTCACTCTATTTTGCATATTATGGGGGTCCCCACCGGGAACAAAGAAGTGAGGACTATTCATTCTAATATAGGTGCTAAATCTCAATGGACCCAAGCTACTTCAAAAACACATAGTGTTTTGGAATTCAGTCAAGTTGGATCTACCACAAATGGGTAGGGTGTAGAATAAATTGGAAGCATTGTAAGGATTGAAGGAAGCAGAGATAAGCCACCACATCAACCCCTATTTTTGTAGAGTGCACAGGGGATGTGGAAAACCAATATGATGAATTGATGGAGTAGGAAAAAGGTGAAAGGATCCTTAATAATATCCATAGTATCCCTACTTCCCCATTCTTTCCCTTGGACAAACACTTGATCATCAAACATATTGAGAAGCTTGCGTAGAATCCTATCCATTGTCAAGCAATGTTGCACATTTTTCCATATAAAACAAATGTGATCCTATTTATTTCTAAGTTTAACCAAAAAAAATTCTTCAAGTTCCATTACTCAATCATGTTAAAGACATGGAAATTTTTTTAATTCCAACCCATTCATGCTCCTCCATTGCTAGCAAACAACTACTAAATTGTTTTCCACTAGTAACATAAGATACTATGCCTATGAAATTGTAACAACAATCTACTTTTGATTTAATAAGCATTATACAAACCACATTGGATGAGATGGAGCCATGAGTATATTAGGTTGAGGAAATAAAATGATCCTTATGGGATGCATAATAGAAATTAAAGATTCAAATTTTAGAATTCAACTAGGAGAGGGATAGAGAGAGACAAACATGACAGTAAGCTAAGTATGAAGTGAAGTTATTTGGATTCAATTATAAGTTTTATGGCCTGAACTATACTAGGAAGATCCATAGTTTTTTTGGGACATTCATGTTGCTCAACCTATGGAATGTCTAGAGATAGTATGTGCCTCATAGTTGTAGATATGCCACCATGTGGGGGTTTTAGAATACCAACTACAAGCCATCAAGTTGCAAGGGAGCTAGTAGCAAAAAAATATTATGGAAAATGAGACTTTGGAGGAGATGGTGGATATTTCCCAAGAGCTATAGTATATAGTCAAAACATATAGGAAATAAATCTTTAGTTCCATGCAAGATTGGTTGAACCCACTAGAGAGATGAAATAAGATTGTGTAGGAACTATGAGAGAGTATCAAGGATATGAATATGGACACATAATCCATGACTAACCATTTGGAATAACAAGCCAAATATGTAGAGATTTAGGTTGTCAACGATCAACTAGATACACTTCATAAAGAAACTATTACAGAGTAGAGTGTGCTTCAGGAGGGTGCTTCAGGAGGGTGCTTCGGGAGTTTCTACCCATAACACAATCTAAATATCTTAAGCTACAACAGTTAGATTCTTTTGTATATGTGAACTAGAAATCCTTGGGAAAGACTCAATCTTAAAATCCAAATATTGAGAAGGCACAATAATTCATTGTTGGTGCCTCTACTATTTTGGGAAAATGGAACAAATAGTTGGAGTAGTTTGGGTCATCTTGAAACCATGATCTATAGTTCATCAATGGACTTGAGGGTGAGTCAATGATTTTGGTTGGAGTTTGTTAGCCCCTTCATGTTTTGATATAATATACAAAAGGATGGGTGAATAGAGGACTGTAGTGGAAAGGCATAGAGATCAATGTAAAAGATGCAAACAAATTCACGAAGTAATGCAACGAAATTTGGCTACAAAATGTTAAGGGTGTGGAACATAATTAATATTTCAACATCAGTAATGGGTCAACTTAGTCATCCTTTCCCCTTTTGTAACTATCTTGACACAATCAATTTTAGCAACTAGTTTTGTATAGGAACACTTCAGGGATAAGGATAAAATGTTACTATAGTGAGGATGATGTGCTACTAGTTTCTTGTAACATCTCGAAATTTCATAAAAATTTTAAAAAAATTATAACAGCATTAATTGTGATAATAATAATTGTGGAAATAAATATTGAGATTATGACAGCATTAGTTGTACAGTTGTTAGTACTAAGCGCACTTTATTTTTTGATTTAACAGCAATAAGATAATGACAGTTGTTAACCTATAACTAGTAAACATGATTATGATGATAATGAAATAAACAGTTTGGAAAAACGATGCGACACTTTCTCTTTTGCAATGATACTGACATTTTGACTTTGCTGCATAAGGGTGTCCTACGAGGTACCCTGGAGCTTACTTAGCTGCAACGCTAAAGCTTATTGAATGTCCTATGTGCAGACGACAGGTAAGAATGAAGTACGTGTAGTTCAGTTTCAGCGTCATAAATCAATAGAATATTATAATTTATGTTGCGACTCTTCAAAAGTGAGCAGGTATGGGTTTCAATGCTACACTTACTGTTTTAAGCTATCGTTTGACAACTCCATTATGTTTTAAATAGTGTCATCTATATACGTCATTCTACTGATGGTTTTGTTAGTGTACTAGCTAGTTATAACATCGTCATTATCTTTCCATCAATGATGTAATAAATGTATCGCAAGGTCATTTAAATTGCTGATAAGAGAGAGTATGTAACATTTAGTTAGTCTCCCTGCTAGAATACATAATAAATTCACCGTAAATCTACTCAACAAACTATTAAATTCTATAACTTTGATACAGGGTTTGTATATTCATCACCAAAAATTACAAGGGTAACATTATAATCTTCTAAGTATGGGCTATCCCATTCGCCACCTTAGTGAAACTTATAACCCTTTTTCTAAAAAGCCTGTATCTAAAACGTATGAATGATATTAGTGAAACTATGTCGAAATATGGTTATAGTTGTCCTAACAACTAAAAACTAAGTCATAAATAAATTGTTAAAACCACAATTAATAACTAGAAACTATATGAATTTCGAATTATTAATCTAAATAACAATGAATCTAAATGTGATAGGGTTGGGACTATATATTAGTCGTTTGAGTAAAACATTAACATGAGAATTTTGAAATGTGATCTTTAAAGTCATACGAACCTAGGATTTCATTTTAATATAACAAGCAACGTTATAATGTCATGTAAAAGAGTTTGAAATGTGACGTTGGGAAATGAATTGCTGACATGCAATGAATGATGGCAAGTGACGGATGTTAACTCATTAATGTGATACGAATGTTGAGCCACCAGGAGATCTTCCTTCGATCCTGCATTGAAGTCTTGATATGATAAATCCCGGTGACAAGGATCAAAACCAATCCACGTAAGGTGATAACGCTGAAATGGCGAGGCTTGAGACTACTGTGTAAAGGCTGTATGTGATACTCCTCCGAGATGGAATGTAACAGGATTCGATCCTGATCCATTGTGGCCTATACTCTACATGTGAAAAGACAGTGTATTAAATGCTAGGGTTACTCGTTCCATTGCTGCATCGTTGGCATAATTTCGATCATTGATTAACATGGATATTATTCGTTGGATCAAACCCTAGCAATTTGGTCGACGTTTGGTTTATGAGCTTGGAAAATGTTGTTTAGTGTCTCCATTGTTTTCAGTCTGTGGCCGACAGGCTGCCAAATTTTTAGCCTAGACTTTGTATGAGGTTCGACCTCGAGACCTCTAGTTTGAGAGGGTTACAGTTCTCCTCCTTCTGCAATGGCGTCGTTTGATAGCCTGTGTAGCTAGTTTTAAATTGTTAATAGTTAGTAGTTCTGGAATTTGTCGTTATAAATTGAGTCCACGATTTGCCTTGGTGTAAATGGACCGATGGTTCTCGTCTCGTCTTTAGTGTGGAATCATCCTGTAGCTAGTTAAAGTGGAATACTTTGGTACTTACAGCAAATGTAAGTTCTTCTGTAATGAATAATAATTCATTCGAAGTGTTTTCATCTTTCAGTTTTCGAAAAGGTATTAGTCATCTAAATTTTAACCTTCGTTCTCACGTCAGTTGCAGGTTATGCAGTAGAGGATTGGGCAAGGGTTCTACAAGGTTGGCGAGTTTTCAACCGGTAAGCTCCGGGTCTTTCCAAACCCTCGTAGGTGCTCTTGAATGTGGTGAAAGCCTTTCATGATGGGAACTGGTTCAAGCCATGACTCGTTAATGTTTGATGTTTGATAACTTTGAAGCACCGTTGAAGAAAAATGATAACTGTTTTGGTTGTAACTTTCGTTTATTTAAATGGTACTTGGTTTCTGAACCAAGTCGTCGACTGGAGTTGTAGCTCGTCGATGCTAAATGTTTTGGACTCTTTTCACTGTTGAATACTTGGGAAAACCCTGTATGTTTCGTTTTGGAAAATCATACTGTAACTTCCTTTTTCTGGGTATATCGTCTTTGTTTACTTGTAGTGGAAACTTGTAATGGCTTTAGCCATTGAGCCACGATTTGTCTTGTTTAAGTTATACGAATGATACCTGGAGCCGAGGCTCGTTTATTATAGTTACATTTCCATCTTTTGAGAATGATAACACAATGTCTGTGTCTGGGTTTAAGTGGTTGAAATTTATCATATAAATCATGTATGTCAACCTTATTGCAAGAACACGAAAACTGTAATGGAAGTCTAAAATTTCTTTGTACAATGATAGAGTAGGTTTTGTTTTACTATGGAAAGAAAATAACGAGCTACGCCCCTAATGATGATTCTAGTTGATTTCTAGCAATGTATCAACCGAAAAAAAAATAAAGGGCCTGAATGTATAAGTCGAGTCTGTGTTATAAATCTTTGTGTAAAATCTCTGTGTAAATGTTTGAGTTAAACGTCTTGAGGCCGTAAGTGGATAATGTGATTTTCGTCTCAATCTAGGGTTTGCGAGATTTTGATTTTAAAAGATGGCTTTATAATAAGTGCTATTTGTTTTCTGTGTGAAAATCGTCTAAGTTAGAAAATATATTGTTGTAGAATGTCAAGTGGTTTTCATTCTACACTTAGGTTATGAGAAACTTGTTTCAAATAAAATCTCTGCAATACAATGTCGTTTGAAAGATAGTTCAAATTCGTTGGTGATGGAAACTACAGGTCGAACTCCATTTCTCGTTTGAATAGTGATATAATACAGTGATAAGGAAACAATTTTAGAGATTGTATTAATTTCAAAAGATTGAACTGTAGCTATCCTAACAGTGAATGAAGTAAGAAACTATAGTGTATGATATAAAATGACTGTGTAAATATTTGCATTTACAACATGTGAATGATGATAACAATACTATTTAATTTGAAACTAGAATATAAATATACTTTAACGATTTTACTTTTGAATACTTCAAGAAATAATAGAATGAGCAAACTATACTATATAGAGAGAGAGCAGAAAACGATACTTTTAATTTGTGAAAACAATACAGTAATATATGAAAATTTTAAATTATACAGTAAGATTTATTACTGTTAAATATAGAACAGAACAATAAACCATAAATCAATCACTGTCATATCTATTCGAATCTATGTCATTTGCCTATCCTCTAATCTATTTTTAATTTGCGTATCTCTACTAGAGTTCGATGCTTCAAAACAGCATGTGGAAAAATAGAGATATTGGTTTATCAATTCAACTTCAACATTAAACTTAAACATTCAGACTTAAAACAATTCTAGGATTAGATTCTTTTTCAAAAGCAGAAAAACAGAAAATACTAGTTAAACATAACAGAATTATTTACTGAGAATAAGTAGAAAATCTGTAGAACCTGAGAAAATCTGTAGGGCAGCAAACAGCCCAAGAAAACTGTTCCACCCAACCAATTCCTGAAAACAATCAAGCATTGTCTTAGGACCCCCGAGCCTGTTCACTGAACCACCAGGAGGAAGAAACTCAGGAATTAGGACTTCTTCTTGTTGTAGCAATTAACTTCTGAATCTTCAATAGGTAGCAGTCCACTAGACTTGCACCAACAACTCTGTTTCTTCTCAGCAATATGCAGACTTAAGATAACAGTCACCACTAGCCTCCCTATTCGAATCTCTCTTGTGATCACCTAATTCACATGAGGAAAATATTCTGCAGAAATATTGATTAAGAGATGCCTACTCAATTCTAATTTTCCTTTATAGGTTGCCTAGGCCTTTTCAGATGTTACTGGGTCATTAAATGAGCTGCCTACTCACTCCCTCCACCTGGGGGATAATGCCCTATTTTTAGGGGTAGTTGTCCCATAACCAACAGCTAGTGGTATGATGCAACTGCTTCCATCTGGCCCATACTTTCCGACAGCTTCCACTCCTCCTAGTGGTTCAGTGAACAATCATTCAACAATCCTCTTGGGTGTTTGTCTCCTAATTAAAATATTTAAATAATAATATTCAGTAATTACATTCATCCATGATCAAAACTGATCATAATTACAAAACTTTGTAATTAAATTTAACATAAAGTATTTTGCAAATAAAATAATAATTCTCAGAAATTTGGGTATGTGACATTTCTAGGTTGAGACTTTGTTTTGTGTTGATCTATTATATCAAGCCTCATTTGTTCGAAGTATTTTCTCTATGATGTTCTGGACCTATGTTGTAATTGGAGACCATGAATAAATGAATGGTGTTTGGGGCCCCCTTTCAAATATGTGTGTGTATTGTATTTGAATATTGAATATGATTACATTGTCCTCTTATATGTTTATATAACTTACACAAGCTGTGCTTATCTTATTTTGAAGGTTTCTTCTTAGATTTAGTCTATGTTTTTTTTTTGCAAACACATAATGCTCAAATGCTATCATGAATATA
Organism: Larix kaempferi; assembly: GCA_027924585.1. Classification (NCBI taxonomy): domain Eukaryota; kingdom Viridiplantae; phylum Streptophyta; class Pinopsida; order Pinales; family Pinaceae; genus Larix; species Larix kaempferi. The sequence continues at coordinate 26,570,489 of BSBM01000437.1, forward strand.
AATAAGGTTTGTGTGTATCCTTTGGAATTTATCCTATCTTAATGAGATCTTGGTTGCACTTCAAGTGGGACCTTCTTCCCCTTTTAGGAAGATTGAAAATGACAACACATCTAGACTACATTAGATATTTGTTGGCCTTTTAATGAGAACCTTGGCCTCAATTTAAAAACCAACAAAAAGTGCAAAGGTTGTAGATGGTAATTTCCTAATCAATCTTGGTGCATGATAGTTCCTCTTTCAACTCTTTCTAGATCCTATAATAGCCGAGATAATGTTTTTTCATCTGGAACTCTATTCTCTCCTCAAGAACTCACCTTCTTCTTAAGCATGTCTTCCTAATTCAAATTCTCTATTTTGCAGGATTGAAGGAGATGGAAATGAAGAGTCCTAATATAACTCTTCCACCTCCTTAATGAAATGGATTAAAATTCCTAATTTAACTCTTCTTGATTGAATCAATATAGGAAATAGTTGCTTCAATATAGGAGGCAAGTGCTTAAGGTTTGGAAAGAATAAATTTTATATAATTAATCATTTCACTAGGATCCTAATTTTAATAATAATAACATTAGATGGATCAATAATAGGACAAACACGTGGAATATGTTATATGTATAGGATAAACCATGAGACATGGGTCAATTCCCCCCTTAGACTCATTTACCTTTCCCTTCTAGTGGAATCATAGCCCCATTGTTTTCTCTCACCAATAAAGCTTGGAACCTTTCATTAAATTCAAAAGATAATATTTAGTCCAACTTATCGCATGATGAAAAACATATTAATGAAAATCATGATTACAATATAAACATACTCAAGTTCAAAGGGTATAAACTAGGACATTAGATTATGGGCCTCCAAGGAAGACCATCTTTGTGCTATTATGGTGAAATGGTCTCTTAAGGACCAAAATTTTAATCCCTTGTTTAATGGATCCTCATCTTGTGGTTGGGAATGTTGAGTAGAGATGTCACATATCATTAGTATGATATAAGTTTAGTTAAAGGTATGTTTGGTTATATATATATATATGATGGGGAGAAAGCGTGGGATTCAAGCAAGAAGAGTAACAATATCATAGTCTATTATAATTATAAGAAAATAAAGAACTAATAAGAGAAGTGGCTATTAATAATCTAGTGAAACTTGTGGATTTCACACTTGATGGGATTTGACATTTTACTATTAACTTATTTTTTATATATTTATAAAATTTAATTTAATTGTATTGATGATGAAATGCATTACTAAAAAGGAAGGAATTTCTAAACCTATTTTTCATCTTCATATTTTGTTATAAAAAATAAGTGATGCTTAAGTAAAGTGTGTCAACATTTGTATCACATGTGATATAGTAATCATATACCCTTCAAATAACAATAACACCATTATAAGGAGGACTATCTAATTTTCTTAGATAAACCCTAGGAACCCTATTTGTATCACATGATACAATGATCATACACCCTTTAAATAACAAGCACACCATCATAAGGAGGACTATATAATTTCATAAATAAACCCAGGAAACCCCTCTTACAAAGGAGGAGCCGGACCTTTATATGAACTTGTGTCTAAAGACTGAAACTATATCAATTCTTTTTTAAAATGAGTATACCACAACGTATGAAATTGAAATGTCATTACAAAAATTTCTTCATAAAGAAATTATTCATTCCACATGGGTTTCATCTTAAGTAGCACTTTTTTTATAAAGATAATATTGATTCCACATGAGTTTCATCTTAGGTAGCACTAGCCACTTTTTCGACAACCAAGAATGGAACACTATTAGGCTTTGTGATGTACATTATATGAAACAAGGCATCATGACATGGGAAAGTGCAATATAAGTAGAACCATAACATAATGTAAACATGATAGATCCTCGAAGAGTAAATGAATATGCATTAGCACATTAGGATGAAGTGACATCACTAGGACCATTGTAGGAATCGAATGATAGAATGCATGGAAGTTTATGGAAGCACACGCACATAAGGGGTATGGCAATGGTTAGCATGATAAGTGTGATGAGAAGCTTGTATGATGACAAACCATGCAAAATTTGTAGCTCAAAGCTATAATTAAAGAAGATATTGAATAGTTAAAGTGTGACGTCATAAATTTTGAGAGGAAATGAGATATTAAAAGAATAAATATGATCTTATACATTACGAGTAGTTAGCCAACCTAGATCTAATCCATTAGTGAGAACCAATAAAGTTATAATTGATTTGAGTGAGTAATAACTAAAGCATTGAGAAAACTTTAATCATGTAATCTTCCAAAAGTTATCAGAATGAGTTAACTACTTTCCTCGACATTATTTGAGTAAAAGAGAAGATGATTTCGTGTAACATTTAATATCGTGTGGCTTTTGAGATTATTTGACTTGCCTCACAAAACTTATCTTAATGCATTTTTTATTTTAAAAACCATTGTGTGTAACTTCTGAGGTATTACCATATGATGTCACAGCCAGGTTGGAGGATACGAAATGGAGGATGAGAAAAGGGAAGTGTTTACATAAGATTGTACAAAATTGCAAGGCAAAGTATTCCTAATACAGTTTCATATCACAGCAAGGTTGGAAGATGAAAGGGAAGTGCTCATAAATGATGAAACAAAACAAAATGTCTAATATGGGATGGAAGTTATAAAGAGGACTGCCATAACAAAAATAAGAACGTATCAGGTTTATTGTTTACAATATTAAGCTCCAACTTGTGACGCTTAGGATGCATATATACAGGGATTGTCCTTATATTAGGAAGCATATATACACAGATTTAACATAGAATGTCATGCAGAAGCTTCATCCGTTGCCTACTTCTTGGAGGAACCAATCTTTTATTTCGTACAATATGTGTTCTACTCAGAGTTCTCAAGCACCCAGTTGTCATGTTAGCTTTTCGATCATTACATTTAACCCTAAGCCTGACTTCATCTCCTTTTCTTTTGAGAGAATTAGACGCATTTGATGTTTTGTCATCGACGTTCTTTGTAACTGTCAGCTTAGATTTGCTGCTTGAATGGAAATTAGCAGGAGAGCCGCCGGATTGATCAGATTTCACGACACACCAGTCGCACAATTCAATATGATCTCCAAAGAAATATCCTCTGCTACAATATCTGCCAAACCATGATCAAAACATAAATATTAGTCAACCAAAAAGGAATCTGTACACGTCATAAATCCAAACCTGAAACATCGCAATACTGAAAGCTTTGTGTAGGATTCGTACCTGTGTTGGAAGCGGAATCGACATTTGCTGCACTGAAACAGTTGCTCTGCAAAGCCTATATCCCCGCACATACTGCACTCCATGATGATTTCTCTCTATTTCTTTCTCCCGGAAGAGAGAATTTTTATTTGAAGCCCAAAAGTTGGAGGTTGGGAGTAGATTGGATATTTGGTGGGCCGATCACAAGCAATTGACTTTAGTGGAAGGTCCAACTAAAGTGTTATCTACCATGTTTGGTTGTCTCCGTTTCTCTCTATGATTCTCACTGTTCCATCAACTACGCACGGATTGCATGTGTCATGATAGTCGTTCCTACAGTCCTCACGGCCCTCTAAATGTTCCAAGATTTTGACAACCCTACAGTGGAGTTGGCCGGCAATCAATTCAATATTAGGCGATAGCGGTGTCAATTCTTGCACCAAATTACTTCAATCAATATATCACAATGGTCTTACAATCTAGAATTTTCAATGAAAGTATGACGTCTTTCTCTTGAGACAATGGTCTTACAATCTAGAATTTTCAATTCTTGCACCAAATTACTTCAATCAATATATCACAATGGTCTTACAATCTAGAATTTTCAATGAAAGTATGACGTCAAGCAAGAGCTTTTTTTTGTTCAGAAGAGTGTGGTTTACTGTCAAGGATAAAAGACAACCAAAACGTCCTATTTTTAGGTCCATTTTGGGATAAGAACTGGTTAAAATTTATGTTGATTGACTACTTCAAATTGCGATTTTGATAAGAATACTTTACCAAACTTTGACATTAATCTAACTACTCCAAATATGTGATCCAAATTATGATTTTGACAAAAATTACTTTACCAAATTCGGACTAGTGGAAGCTTTTTGGTTCGCTCTTATACGGCTCTTTGGTTTACTTAGTAATTAGTTTGAAAAAGTGAAATGTTTTAAGATTTAGAACATTTCTCATTTATAGAATGTTAACATTTAAATGTTGATGATTCAATTCATACAAAATAACTTTTATTAATTACGTATTATTAATTTTGAATGATTAGAAAATAATTATTTTTTAATATATTTAGATTTTTTTAATTATCAAATTTAGATAGTTTAATAAAAGTTAAATAATTGATAGATTTAATTTTTTTAAGTTTAAATTATTTTCATTCAGAAATTATAATTTTCACTCGATTATGAGGAGTTTTGAGTATAAAAAATTATCTTTAAAAGTTGTTTTATATTTTAAAATTAGTTTTATTATCAAAATTTTGAAAAACTTAATAGATCATAATATAAATTTATCTTACCAAAAAAACTTTATTTTATATTTGGGTTCTGCCATAAAATTAAATAGGTTGTCTTTTTTTTTTTCAGAGAAAAAAAAATGTATTTTTGTTATTTCTTCGAAATCAAAAAGTACATGTCATGTGTCAAGGAATTGAACCTTGACTCTGTATCATCTTCCTATACAACACCATTAGTGTTCTATACATGTAACGGTACCAAAAAAACATAAACTATGAAGCCCTATGAAGTTCACATACTTACAATATGAGCCTTCCCACCACAAAATTCAAAAAACTAGTAAACTTCTTATCAACAATCTAGAGTGCTTCAGAAAGAAAAGAGTAAATTGTTGAAATGCTTTGTGATTTTACTCAAATGGATAAGAAGTTGCTTCTCATCCTGGCAAAATTAAGAAAATAAGAACCAGAATGTGCACATAAACTATCAACCCATTCTTCCTAGAAAAGTGCTCTCGGCTCTCCATCTAGTGCTTCTTTAGACAATGAGTCTGCAACATCATTATTTTCTCTATACATGTGGACAATAGAGAGATCAAGAAAACAGTTCAGCAGAAAAGAAATTCATTCACAACGGTGGTAAAGAAGAGTATTTTCCATCTTCGCTTGCTTGTTATCCCAATTGATAATAACCATAGAATCTCCATAGACCTTGAAAGAATCAATTCCGCACATAGTAGCCACCTTTAAAGTACCCCATAATCCCAAAAGTTCAGCTTTTGTATTTGTGGCCACACCATAAGCAAGGCAAAATTTAAGTAAGTAATCCTTCCTGCAACTGATCGTAAATCCTGCACCACCCTTATGATCTGAAAAAGCACCATCAAAAAATCCTATAGCTTTACCAAGTTCCTCAGGGATGACAAGTTTCTTTCTTTGAAGATTTTGTTCAACCATCACCATATTAGAGTGAAGATGAAACAAGTTTCAAAACAAACATAAAGTTTGTTTTTTAGACGGACTTACATCCTGGAATAATGCCAGATTTCGTGTTTTCCAAATAGACCATGCAAGTAAGCCAGGTAAAGTAGTAAGATTTATGTTCTTGTTAATCCACAACTGGTATGCATGTTCAAAATCCATACTGAGCCACTCATCATCAATTTTGAGCATATCAGAAATAGACTTCCATATATCCAAAGAAAAGTTGCAATGAAAAAACATATGATATGTCGACTCCTCTTCATAACTACATAAAAGACAAATACCTGGTCAATGTTTTCCCCTGTGCTAAAAATTCTCCCAAGTGAGAATTTTATTGTTGAAGAGAATCCAAATAAAACATTTGACCTTCAGAGGCATTCTCCATTTCCATAACTTCAAATACCACCATTTCTTTTGATCCTCCACATAATGATCAACTAAAGTCTGATAAGCCCAACAGACCATAACCTATCCATTAACTGGATTATTTGATGAAATTAATCGATCTTGTTACCATTGAGATGAATTCCTACCAAATTAATCTTATGGATATATAGCTCCCATTCATCCTTCCAAATTCCGGTGAGGCAAAGATCTGAGGCCGTTGCCCAATAAGAGCGATCTGGAACTTGATAGCTCGTTCTCTTAAACTGATTTAAAGGGAAGAGGTCATAACTCGAAAAGATATTTCTGAGCTCCTGTCATAAGCAATAGTTGCCACTGACACCAGAGATAGGATCTACCCCCACAAATACATTCTTCCCACTGCCCACATCCCAGGATAGATAAGAACGGATCCAAGGGAGTATTTTCATAAAACCCCTCCAAATGTAAGATATATTTCGATCGGTAACCCTTGGAAATCTGATCCAGCTAATATATCCATTTTTATATACTTTGCATGCAGAAATTTTGACCAGAGATTGTCCCCAAAGAGTCTGCGCCAGAGACTTTTTAATGATAGAGCAATATTGAACCAGAAAACATTCTTTATATTCCAAACGACATTGTTGTAAGGCATAGCTAAATAACTCCAATTTGTTAAATGAAATTTACCCCCATTATTATAGCTAGACCATAGAAAGGAGAGCATAAGACTGTTTAAATTCTTCAGGATAGAAATAGGAGTTTGTGCCAGGAGAGCCCAATAAACTGGAAGGCTACTCAAAACTGATTTAAGGAGAATACGACGACCACCCAAGGACAGATGTTTCAAAACCTAGATATTAAGTCTCTTCTCAAATCTCGCAAGTAACCATCTCCAATCCTGTTTACCATAGCAATTTGGTTTAATAAGAAAACCCAAATACTTAACTCCATCATTCAGATTAGTTGTATTATAAGGAAAGAAGTTTAAAATATCAGCTAAAATGGGATTTGAAACTAAGTTGCATATGAACACCGATTTTTTGTGACTGATTTGCATCCCTGATGCAAAACAAAAGAGAGACAGAATGTCAAATATGTACTTCCATTCTTCAAATGAAGCTAATCGAAACAAGATTACATCGTCAACAAACAAAAGGTGGGAGATCAAAAATATTTTGTAACCCTAATCCCTTTGACAGCCAAATTTGTTCCTCACATCCACCATCAATAGACTAAGTCCTTCTATCACCAATAAAAACAAGAGAGGTGATAGTGGACAACCTTGGTGTATACCTCTGTAGCTTTTGAAGAAAGGAGTAGGATTACCATTAACCAGAACATAATAGGTTGTTGACATCACACATGCCATGATCCAATTAGTAACCAAACTAGGAATACCAATCTACAAAAGAACCAGCTTCAAAAAATCTTAATTAACTTGATCATAGGCTTTTACAAGATCTATTTTTAGGATTAATGCATCAAGATTTTTTACTTTGACTAAATGCACAACCTCTTGAGTGATACCCACATCATCCAGTATTTGTCTGTCTTCAAGGAATCCAAACTGTTCTTTAGTCATCCACCTTGAGTGCTGAGGTTTTATCCTATTTGCAATAATTTTGGATATCAACTTGTACACCAAATTGCACAGTGCAATAGGCCTTCAAATCCTTCAAAAGAGGTTGGCTTATTTCTTTTTGGAATAAGTGTTAGAAAAATTGCATTCAGACCACCCGACACCCATCCTTCCACCCTGGATAATTCGACCATCTTTAATAAATCAAGACCCATGAGATCAAAAAACATAAGAAACATATCAACAGACCACCCATCAGAGCCCGGGCTCTTCTCCTTCTTGAAAGCTTTTAAAAGATTTTCAATTTCCTCCATAGTGACCGGTCGACCAATCTGGGTTGCTTCCTCCGGTGAGAAGAAATATGGGTAAAGCTTTAACACATTCAACTAGTCTTCAATGGAAGAGGATTTTGGATCCTTGAAATGATGCTTAAAGTGAAGGAAAGCCAATTCCTCAATCAAATTTTGATCAGTAATCTCATTTTCATACTTATCCTTGATAGACCAAATAGTATTCACATTCCTCCTGTGGGAAGCATAATTATGAAAAAAATGAGTGTTGTTGTCACCCAGTTTCACCCAAATAGCACGACTTTTGAGTCTCATAGTGCCCTCCTGAACCCATAATATTTCATCAAGTCTTTTTTGTAATAACTGCAACTCCAATCTATCTTCTTCTGAGAAAATGCCATTTAGGTTGAGGTTATGAAGCAACTTAATTTGTTTTTTAATCAAAATAAGATCCTCTTTATCCCTATATTTTTAAAGTTTTTCCCATTCTTTTGCCTTCTTCTTTAACCCTTTGAGTTTATAAATCAGAGATTCAATGGGATTATGGATTGGAGGATGCACTGGCTGAATCCAAAAGGTTTTTACCATGTCACAAAAATCACTGTCACAAATCCAAGTACTGTTAAACCGGAATGGTTTATTAATCTTGCAATGGAAATCATCAATCTGAAGTACTATCGCATGATGATCAGAAATTGTAGAATGTTCTATCCAGGTCCTGTACCTGGCCAAAATGGAAACCAGTGATTATGTCATGAGAAAATGGTCTATCCTCTTGCTAATACACCCATCGCCTGACCGCTTATTACTCCATCGTGCACCTATATTTCTAGGAATAATATCAACAAGATGAGCTCTCTGGAAGAGTTCTTTGAAAAAGGCATCCAAATCATCCACTAATTTAGAGAAGCCCCATATATCTGTCGCTGATAAAGTAAGATTGATGTCACCAACCACAATCAAATTAGGAAGATTTAAGATACCAAAGACTTCGAGAGCCTTCCAATAAGTCTCCATGTCCCTGTACGGAGCATACATGTTAAGAATCGCCAAATTAGAATTGTTGGAAAGAAACTTGCCCTTCATAAGGATCCTGCCCATAATTTATGGGTACTGAAACACATGGTAGCAGGATTCCACCCGGAAATTAACCCACCAGAGTGTCCAACAAAATCCATCGCACTAAAGTACCACCCCGGCCAGTGTTTAGAGAAGAACTCAATAGCCTGAGCATTAGAACACATAGTCTCCTAAATTAAAAAACAATCTAGTCTAGTAGCTTTCAGGAAGTTGATAAGGGCCCTAGCCTTAGAAGCCCCACCAATACCATGTACATTGAAAGACATAAAAGAACCTAAGTCAAGCTAGGGTCGAACACAACTTCTCTAAGAGTCCCGGATGTGGAAGGGTTAACATCAACACTATCAGTACGCTTTGACAAAGGGATGAAGTTATCTCCCAAACCCTTCACCTTTACTTTCTTTTTCCTGCATATAGTCACATTCAAACATCTTATCGACGGGATGGAAACATCATCAGTGGGAGAAGGATTAACAGCATAAATGTCTAAAGGAGAATCATCAATGCCCTTCATAGACAATAAGAAAGAAGTAAAAGAGTTTAAACCAAGCTTGTTAGAATGAAGGGTTTCATCTACAGGAGAGCTACCATGTTCCCTTGTAATAGAAGTATTCTGGTCCAATTCCACCACAGGGGAAGCAAAACAAGGCACATCAGACAAAACAAGGTATTTATCAAACGAACCCACGGGAGGGGGACAAATAACAGGAGACGAAGTTGAGTTAAATTCCGACAAATTCAAGCCATTTTAATAGGTTTCTAGCCAAGGGTTTGGTATTCAAGAGCCTTAAATCCAAATCCCTTTCCATGGAAAAACAAAATTCCAATTTGGCTTTGGAGACACCTTCATAAATGATAGAAGTTTCATCAGCAGACTTACCAGGTGGAGAAACAATGTATTTGATTGGCAATGTGGGGCTTACAGAGACATCCACTGGCATTGCAACCTTGTTGCCAAGTTGTGGACAGTTAGCACGGACATGTCCCATACAGCAACAAAGGAAACATATGAAAGGAATATTTTTATAATCCAACTTCTGCTGGAAAACCTTATCTCTCCAAATAATATCCACAAATGTAGGTAAACCCTTGGACACATTAAACTCCACCAGAATGTATGCCATACTCTTGTTAATCCCAAAAATGAGATTTCTCTCCAGCTTGATGAAGCATCCCAGCACGTTACCCATCCCTTCAAAAACATTTGGTGTCCAAAGCTCGAAAGGAAAACTTGGGAGCAGAACCCATAAGTGTCTTACTTGCATCTGTTCAAATTTAGGGTTAAAATTAACATGCCATTTCTTGAGGAGCAGAGAACCCTCCTTTATCATCCAGGTCTGAGAAATAATTGAGGTAATGTGTTCTTCACTTGGAAGGATGAAGGCTACCCATCCATTCGATAACAGACTGGTTCTAGGAGGCAATCCGAAAATGGGGTTCCAATTCAAATTAACCCAGTCAACCAACTCAATCTACGAAAACCTCATTCCTTCAATACGGCCCACCACTCCACGCCTTCCCAAAAGTTCTACCCTGTCCATATTAACACCTTCATCAAGGTTATAGACTACAGCCTCCGCCTGTTCCTTATACGATTTCAATTTTCTCCTATGCCTAGCCGCTGCACCAATGGAGCATTGAGGAACCCTTGTAGAAAACACATTACCACTAGATTTAGAAGAGGGGGCTTTAACAAAAGGCACATTAACCCTAGCATTGTTCGAAGGACCCACGTGGGTGACATCAGTCCCCATCCCATCCAGAGACAACTGTCACTGTGTTGTAAAAGGACTACTAGCAAACAAAAAGAGGCTGGAAAAAGAAGTGACCTCCAGAAATAGCGGGGAAACTAAACTACTGACAGGAGTAAAAACCCATCCCACCACTAAAATGACCCGTAAAAAAAAAAGGAGCTGAAAAGACCACCAAAAGTGGAGAGACTATCAAAGATATCTAAAACCCGAGAAGATGCTAGCAAGGAAGGAAACTACAGTAAAGAGAAATGATAAAATTGAAGCATAAAAGAAAAATTCCCACTTTTTGATACCTTGGTTGGTACTAGGGCAAGCCGAGCTCCAAGGAGCTTCAAAAATTCATCCTCATACTATAGAAATCCAACCTACGCTAAGCAACCAGAACTTTAGAATCCCTAGAAGCCTCAATTTCACAAACTACCAGTTATCCATTCATTAACTAAGAGTTATTTTTTATTTTATTTTTCTATTTATTTATTTCTAATTTGGAATAAAATCAATCTAAACAATACACTAAGAAAAGCATAAATGCTAATCCACCCCAAATTCTAAGATATAAACACCTATCAGTATAATTATTTAAAATCTATATTAATAAATAAATTATTGTATTTTATAGATATAATTTATTTTATTTTTTATAATAATTTATATTTTTTAATAATAATTTAGTAACCGTAACTTATTTATTTAATTTTGAGTAAATATACAAGAAAAAACTAAAACTTAAATAATGTTTTGGGTAATATTTTGTAAGAGATATTATACACCTATTCATTGTTTATTCTACATCCAATGGGTTGTTACGTAGCATTATTGATATGCAATGCATCCAAAAAAAAAATTATTTGTTATATTTTTATTTGAAATTCTTAATACATAATAATGATTATTAACAAATATTAATGTTAGATTGTGATCATTCAAAGAGTTTTAAAACTAAGACTAAAATGTTTAGATGATATAAAAAAACTTTAAACATAAAATTTTAATATAATTCATTTAGAAAATTTATAATGTATTTTTTTAATATTTATAAATTAAATTGATTTAAAAATTAAAAACTTTATAATTATTAAAGTGATATATTCATTATATATTTTTTATTATAATTTTTATTTGTTTTAATATAACATTTTAAATCAATTATTTAAATACATAATAAATAAAGTATTATTGTCATGTTTTATTTCGTTGAGTTGGTACTTACGTTATAAATAATGTAAGAAATGTGGAAAAGTATTGGTGAGTTTCTCGTGCACCGTTTTCACAAAAAAAAGGTAATGTAAGAAAAAACTTCTATGTATTCCCTTTAAAATCTTCATAATCCACTTTATTCCTTATATTCAATGATGAGTACATTTTTACAAATAAAAGATAATATTAGAAGCTTCCTTAATTGAGAAGGAAGAACAAATCTACAATAATAAAATCATAATAGAGAACAACATGGCTTCAAGATTGACCTTAAAGAAACCCATGATGAGAAAAATGTGGCATGCAAATGTAAGGATTCAACAACTCACTATGGAGTAAATATACATTGTTGCATGCACACCTTCTTCATTCCTATACTATGTTATTCCACTTATTTTTAAAAATTTCTTTATACATTTTTTAAAGAGTTAAAGTTCATGAAACATAAAATTATATAGATTTTTTATTAAATAAATAAAATGAAATTAACTATTTTCATGTTTTCACTTTTGTATAAAATCATATATTTTTTATAAAAACATATTATATTGTAATATTTGTGTCAAATGTGTTATAGTTAACAACATTATCCTTTTAACTTCTTTACTAACTTCGTCATTTTTAATGAGTTTGTGCAAAATAAAATTGAATTTAGCTTTACCTTAGTTAGGGTTAGAGTTTTCTACAGTGTTAGTAGTTTGTTTATCTTTCGGGAGGTTTAGTACCAACTTAGTTATCAAAAAGAGGGAATTTTTTTAGTAGTTTTTATGATTTCATCTTAGCTATGGTGGAGGGTCATTCACCTTTGGGACTCCACAGGCCACATAACTTCCCTACTGGTAGTTTGAAGTGACATTTGTCGTTTGCAAGAGTTAGTACTAACTGTGATGGGACATAAAGTTACCGCGGTATAGGATCTCCATCATCTTTGCATAATGAGACTCAGGTGCGGTCGAACCCTAATTCCCAAGTGGTTTTCACATCCTCGGTTTCTCACCATGCCCTAAGACAGGAGAATCTATCTATAAACTCTTTGTCCCTAAAGGTGGGGGATTTTTCACTGCCATTAACGGGCATGGTTGATGGTGATCAAGGGAAGGTTTCAATCGAAAAAGAGGGATTTTTTCAGCCTAAGAGGCTTTTGAGGGAGAGGGGGATAGGAATAGTAGAAGGATCAAGCTTGAGAAGGTTAAAAAAGGTCGATCTCTTTGTGTTCTAGATAAGGACATAAATTTCGACATGGTTCAGGGTTTATCCTCTTATGCTCTGCTTGGTAAGATTGAGTATATTAAACTTAATTGTTTGGAGATCTTGGAATGGAATCATGGGCTTGGAAGCTGCTTATTAATTACATTCCAAGGGTTACCATGCTCATGAATGGCTGGGTATACTTCCATTTTCTCTTGGAGTAGAGTCTCCAAATTATCTCTTCAAATTTATGGGTTATTGGATATGGTTCTTTAGTTCTATGTAAATGGCATGCAACTTTCGACCCGTGGAAAGAAAAGTTAAAGAAATGGCACTGTTGGGTATTGATCTCAGGCTTTCCCCTACAATGGTAGAACTTTCGATCTTTTATGGAGGTAGTTATTTCTATAGGTCATTTTATCTTGGTTGAAGAAGAAACCCTTATGTCAAATGATCGTAAGATGCCGAGAGTTTTCGTGGAATGGGATGTCTCAGAAGGTTTGTCGAAGGAAGATGATGTTCAATGGGATGAGGGCTCTTTCAATCAACGACTGGATTACTAGAGGATACCTTTTCATTGTTTTCATTGTCATAAAATTGGCGACCTTCGTCAAGATTGTTCAAAATACTTTCAGGAGGATTTCAGTGATTCCTCGGATACGTCTTCTACACAGGTGAAGTATAATGATTCGGCACCTCATTTATCCTTTTCTCTACTTATGGATGCAGACACAACCACTTCTTTTATGAGTAAGTTTCAGAATTCCATCCCTTTGCTCTTAAAATTTCTCTATGTGGATGAAATTTTGGGGGCTATGAAACTATCTTATCCTATGTTGGGGAGGGAGAGAGATGGTTCTCCTTTTGCGACCTTTCCTTTGGACTCTCGGGATATGGGCATTAAAATCCTTGATGTAGATGAGGTTCAAGTTGATGTTTCTAGGAGTAGGAAGCAGTTGGTGGAGGTCTTGCCTTCTGAATCTCAATTGATAGAGGCTAGACCTCAGGACCTTTTTATTCCCGACCCTAATAAAGTTATCTTTCCATTGTTTGTTAATTGTGATAAGGATGTTTATGGTCAAATAATTTCTAGGGTTATTCCTCCTTCTAAACCATCACCTCTACAAATAGATTTGTCGTCCTCTCCTATTGACGACCATATTAACTCTAGTTCTTTCTCTTCACCCTCATTATTGAATAGAAATCCTTAGGACACTTTGGATGTCGGGGTTAAAAACCCGCTCCTGACTTATGCTGGTATTACAGGGGATAATTGTGATTCCATTATGATTTCTTCCATTATACATCCCATTGTAACCTCTCACAAGAAGACTATGAATAAACCTAGTAAAAATAAAGATGGCATTCTGGGGGAGAAACAAAAAATTTTTAATCCCAAAGTTTCCTCTTTATACTATGTGTCATCAACTTCGTCCTCTGATTCTCCTCCTTCCACTAATCTTGGGGATCTTAGTGCAAGTTTTCCCCAGAATCAGGGTTCTTAATGAATTTTTTGTCTTTAAATATTAGAGGGATTGGAATTCCTGCCAAAAGAACTATCCTTAAGCGATTCTTAGATATTATTGGTTTAGTGTTGGTGTTGTTGCAAGAAACTATGACTTCCTCTATTAAAGCTTATGATTTCTTTCTAAATATTAGGCCTTCTAGGAAGTGTTGTGGACTAGATGCTTGTGGATTCTCAAGGGGGTGTATTGGTGGCCTAGAACCCCTCAGTAGTTGATTTGAGGTCTTACTCTACTGCTGCAAGTATACTTTTGGAAGTTCGGGTAAGGTGCATGGACAAAATTCTTAGAATTTTAAATATCTATGGTGCATACCATCATTGATGAGATTTTTGGGATAATTCCTTTAGCTCTCGCATTCTTCATGACTCCTCTTTAATTTGTATTGGTGACCTTAAATTAACATTGACTTAGAATGAGATATGGGGATCTAGTAATGTAATTGATCTTCTAGCATCTTACTTTAGGAAGATATTTGAGAATGCTAGGTTGATCGATGTGATTCCTAGTATCTTGGTTCCTACTTGGTCCAATGGTCATAATGGAAGAGTTGGAGTGGCTAAGAGGCTTGATAGGTTTTCAATGGTGGAAGGAATTGAGGAATTTATGGGTAGATTTCATTATTGGGCTATTGCTATAGGTGTTTCAGATCATAGAGCTATAGTTATTCAATTGTAATTTGAGAGAAAAATTGTGGGTGGAACCCCCATCAACCAAAAAGGATACTTTATATCCTTGCACAACCCCCTTGAATCTCAGGGTATGGAAGCGGGGAACTCCACTCAACACTGAAATTTTGCTTTCTAGTTGTGGGGTATGTTCTTCACCTGGTGTTTCATAGCCATCATCTATTGGTGCTTCTTCTTCCACTTCTTCCTCCTCACTTTCTAAAAATACCTCAATGTAGTGTGCTTTCCCCTTAGCACATTTATTTCCTGGAACCCAAGGTTCCTGACAAGAAAAGCAGAGCTTATTCCTTCTTAACTCATCTCGATCTCTGTATGCGTATTCCTTCTTGTTTCAGGAAACCAAATTCTTGAAAGGTGGTCTTTGATTCTGAAATTTTGTAGGCACATTAACCTTTGGAAGATACCTTGTTCTTGGAATGGCATCTTGCATTTCCCTTGTTCTGCTCACTGCTTCTTGTAAGGTGGATGGTATGTATGCATTTACCAGTCCTCTCAATGGCTCTACTAATCCTTACGTGAACAAGAGGATCAAACAAGCCTCAGAGATGTTAGTGAACATCACTGCAATATTTTGGAACTCTAATATGTATTCTTTAGGAGTTCCGGTTTGCTTCACATGTGCCAATTCCCTGAAAGAGATTTCAAGGTCTCTTCTATCAAACATCTCCACTAGTTTCCTAGTGAAACATTCATAGGAAGTCACTTGATCATGGCCCAAGGTTCTCATTCGATGGAACCACCAATCATTTGCCTCTCCTTCCAAATTGAAAGTTTCCATTCTGATGGCATCCCTCTCAGCCATGGGATTCAATTCAAAATAAGGGTCTAGCTTATGCACCCAGGAGCTAGCAGTATACTTTGAGGATCCATCAAAGAATGGTAATTGGATTTTACCAATGGAATTTCTCAAGTCATAATTGTGTGTTGGAATCCTATGAACTCCTATTGGATTTTTTTTATACTGTTCTTCACAAAATTCTTTGAAAGGAAATTTCTTTCTGCATTCTTCACTCAAGGTTTGGTATTCTACATACAACTCCTCCAAGGGAGCAATTGACTCAGTCAGTACTTCATGATCATCCTTATTTTCCTCAAGTAACTTGGGCATGGTATGTTGAGTATGATCCTTTAATTCCTCTTTGAATTCATTAGGCCTATTATGAGGCCCAGTCTTTGAAAATAAGATCCACCAGGGACCGCCGGCGCCCTTTCTTCATTTTGAGAGCCACTGCTGCTCCCTACTCCATATTTATTTCCTAGCTGTTTAGCAAATAATTCTCTGGTGTCTTTCCCAGATTGAATGATGTTCTGAGATATGTCATGCAGACCTTTTAACATAATTTTCACAAAGAGTTTGAACTCTTCCTTCTCATCTAAGTCAGACATGTCCTTTCCACCTTGTATTTTTCCTCCAATAGATTCCATCTCTTCTTCAACAAGAGGTTCTTCATGGTTCTTTACTTTAGGGTATGGAACTCTCTTAGGACTCGTCATAATTTTTTAAGATAAGGTTTAGAGGAACATGATCTAATACCCCTGTAATAACCCTGATTAGGTTGGAGTTGATTTTATACCAAATTTAAAATTTTACAACACAATTTTGGCTAGCAACAACTAGTTAACAAAACTAGTTAGAAATGAATTGGTCAAGGGCACAATTAGATGACTCCAGGATTATTAATTTAGGATATTTAGGATATGAAAAATGTATGAGGATGTGTGCAGAATCCAAAATGAAATAAGCATGACCAAATTCCAATTCCTATGCACAAAGAATTGGGGCCATTTACATTTCAACAATCAGCTAGAGTTGTTGTCTACTTTGAGGCTTCCTGTGCACTCCAGCATATGAAAACTAGAATCATATGTTTACACCTAAACGAAACTAGTGGTGTATGTCAGGAATTAAACTCCCAATTGAATGATGGATAAGTGTTTCAAGGAATTTGGGAGGTTCTAGTTGAGTTTGGGAGTCAAAGAGTCAAGTGCGCTATGTAGGACTGCTCAACTAGCAGTTTTCCAAAGTCTTCCAAACAAGATAAAGTGTCTTTGAATCATCGGGGAAAAGGTTTGGGATGATTTGATATTGTCTCACGATTCAAAAACAACCCTCATATCAGAAAAATGACTCCTACATAACTCTAAATTACAAGAATTGCAAAACTAGTCAAATAAATATGCTTAAAGAGCTAGTCTTCAGTTTATTTGATCCAAATTTTCTTAGAGGATTACAAATTTCACTTTGGAGTAAATGAGGGTTCTGATATAAGTTATTGAACAAAAGAAAGTCGAAATTGGAGGTATTGAGCAGATATTAGAGAGCTTATTACATTCAATCCTTCAATGAAACTTCAATGCTAGAGAATCTTACAAGTTTGAAAGAATGAGTATGAGAAGAGAAGGAGGAGATGAAATTTTGTAATGGATCTGATAGGAGGATGAAATCAGGGATGATGTCTATATATGATGGGCGCACTGAACCTTCTGAGCTGAACTGGCCTCCTTCACTGAAATGGAATGCATGCTTCTGATGAAACTTTCCAACACTCCCTCCAATGGCACTCTATCTGAGGATCACTCTCTGGAAGCTTAATATTATTCAAGACTTGGCTGATGTAGAACTGTAGATTAGGATTCCATGGCTTTTGATATAATCATGGGAATACTAGAACATGAAATACATTGGGGTTCATCTCCCAAGCAATGGTTGAGGCACATCACTTAACTCTGAGTAGCAAGAGTTCTCAAGACAAAAATTAATTAACCAAAATATGTGAGAGGTGCACCTTAGCTTCCTTTTTGTTGGCACGAGATTAGTCTGCATGAAGTGCGGAAGCTAATAGCTGCGAAAAGGGATAATCCGCGAAAGAAGGGTTATCCACAAAGAACAAGGAGCCGACGAAAGCACGAAAGTAGTTTAGTTAGTTAGAAATGGGTCATGTGCACCATTTTGTTACCACTTAGTGTCATATAAATAGGAGCATGATTGTAAACCTAAGGGAATCCAGTGATGAATAGAGCAATCGAACTTTTGAGTTTTGATCCAATTGTTGATATGTTTTGTATCTGCAATATGATGTATTGACTATTTTTGCGAAGGTCATTCCACAGGTTTTAATGAATGCATGAAGATGTTTGGTTATGGTTCTATCTTTGTCTTTGTTTCTGTTAGATGATGAATGCAAATGTTTGTGAGCTGTTTAATGCTTTGTGGGTTTGGTAATTGTTGTTCATGCTAATGAGTAGTTAGATCATGTCGATGCAAATTTCTATTATGTGTTGACTCTACGATTGATGAATATGCGAATGATAAACTACTAGCATAGTGCGAAAGATATAATCTCTAGTTTCTACGAGTGAGATGTGTAATTGATGCATGTCCTCAACTCCACTATGGAAACTTCGTTCCAGTAGCCCCCTTATTCATCTTGGGTGATACTTTATTCACTCTGCAAGTGTTGTTGGAAAGGGTAAGACCTTTTTGGGCCGGTGCGTAAGGGAGTTCAGTTGATGGTTTGTTGACGACAATGCGAAGTGAACCCCTGTCGACAATCGCTATGTCAACAAATGGTTTTGTTTCTAGGACCTTGAAGAGGAAAAGAAGAGGTTATGTTGTGGCACCCGACGAAACTGGAGATTCAATATTGGTTTGAAAAAAAGACAAGAATTTGCAGAGGAGACAAGCAAAACCCTAGACAGACGGTAAGCAATTGGTTGCAGAAGTACATTTATTCAGACATCCACGGTATATTTTTCTGCAAATTCCCAATACTGCTGCACGAGTGGTTAGCATAGCTAACATTTCAAAAGCACCATTTCCAAAAGACTGAGCCTGACCATTGGACACCAGAACTGATCTGATAGCCGAAACGTGTCGATAACACAGTATCAAGGGTTGTCGATTTATGGGTGGATAGTATCCTAGAAGGATATATTACTGAGTTCGTAGTAGACATGATCAAATCGTACAGTGACGCGGAAAGTAATTTCTTCAAGGGACCAAGGGGAAGGTTCTTACTATTGCTAAAATTGTGGATTAAGATGCTCGTTTGCGAAAAGGGCATATTGAGGATGACTTCTGACGAGTAGAAGGATCGGTCTGCAGAGGTTGTGGGTAACGCGTGAATGCGGATCCAATAGAAAGATGTGGGGTAGATGGACATGAGAGATGACGAGTTTCTAAGGGAAGCTGACGAAGAGTGTGGTACCTTAAGGAGTGGGGTGATATTATGGCGTCCTGAGAAGAAGAGGAGGACTGAGAGAGGGTCTCCTGAGAGGAACGAAACAAAAGACTACGAAACAGGACCACAAGGGAGGAAGCGACCCTATTACGATGAAGGAGGTGACCAGGCTACCCTAGAAGTAGAATCGGGATGGATCGTAAGTTACAACATACCTGCAACCCCACACACTACCCAGAATTTCATAGGAAGAAACACAAGATATTCACAAAGTTTCTCTACGTGCAGCAGTAAAAGTAGTGCATCAATAAACAATAACAGTAGTAATGTTAGAATGGAAAACGACAGAAATTTTATATCTTCATCCTGGACTGTGAAGCAGGTCCAGGATGAAGATATAAAAAAGGGACAGCTAGCGACGACCCTTAGGGGCCATGTGCTAGATTGGTTTATGAAGTTTACAAGGGTTCCAAAAGGAACACTAGCGAAGTCGTTGGCATAGATCAAAGCAGGAATGGTCGATGAATTTAGAAAGCAAAAATCGGAGTCGCAGTATGTCACCGAGCTCAATGAAATCAAGCAATACCCAAATGAGTCGGTATGGTAATTTGATCAACGGTACAAAACATTGATAGAGAAGGTAATTTTTGGGATAAATGATATGCATCATGAGTGGTTCCTCATAGGATTGGTACCACACATCTGCGGACCACTAATGCAACAGAAGGTTGCAACCCAAGCAAAAGCATTGGAGATTGCAATGAAGCTGGAGGCTTCACCAATAGGAGAAACGGGTTTGGGCATGGATCGAATACAGGTGTAGCTGGAAAACTTGACGATCCAACTACAAGACATAAAGAAAGGGAAAGAGGCCCATGAAAATTTTTGGTACACTAGGTGTAGAACAGAAGGACACCACAAGGATCATTGCCCAGACTTTCGAGAATACTTGCAATCAGGCGCACAAAATCCCCTCAGTCAGGGAGGGATTCGTTGGTTTCGTATCTGCCTGACAAGAGGCCATCGACTGGAAGAGTGTGTGTACCTGCAGAATATAGTGTCGAAACAAACGAACTTGTATTGCAAGTTCTGTAAATCGATTGGCCACAATGAGAATGACTGCAGAGCTTATGACCTACTCTAGGAGAGGACTGCAGCTACATACTTCATGGCCAGAGAAGAACAACCATCGGGTTAGCAACAACAACAGTATAATCAACCGTCGGCCCAGTATAATCACCTACCGTAGCTGTATGATTAAGGGCAGTATGGGAAACTGCAGTATGGTTAGCCACAGTATCTGGCACCACAGTATTTGCCACTGCAGTACCCACCATATGGGCCACATCCGCAGTATGGGAAACCACAGTACCCACCATATGGGCCACCGCATGGAGGTAGTAGAGGAGGATTCCATGGAGTTCGAGGTGCTCGCGCGAGACGAGGAGATTTTTTGGACGAGGACGAGGACCAATTATATGTTACAATTGTGGGCAGCAAGGGCACTATTAGAGGGATTTCCCGAATCCAGTGCCATAGTGCACTTACTACAACGATGTGGATCATGGCATTGAAGACTACCCGCAACTCATTGCAAAATGGTAGACCAAGAATCTGCCACCCCCTCTGCAAAACCAGAATCAAAACATGCCACCGACTGTGCAAAAGATATCAGCGGAGGTGCGAAGCCACACTGTGACTGTTGGAGTAGTGACATGAGGAGGAGCTGTGACAGGAGTCGATGGGTCACGGGATATTGTCCAACCAACAACACGGAAGCACGTCACCTTTGATGCGGAAGTCGAAAGGGATGTTTTCTTAAAAGTACAAGAGGTGATGAGACAGAGGAGGCAGTTACCTCTTCAGGAAGAATTTATTTATGATATGCCACCGACTTTCAACACGGCGAAGTCGCAAAGGAAGGATAACACCCTACGATCCTTCTTGGAGAGTTTCCTGGAGTTGGAAAAGGATCATGATGCACTGGAAGAAATATCCAATCTGTTGAATAGATGGGAGGGTGCATGCCAGGAACAAAAGGTCAATCGCATACACAAGAGGAAAACGGGGAGAAAGATACGAATGTCAGCACAAATTGGAGCATTTGATGTCGACTCAATTATCTTGGACCTAGGGTTGGACGTCAACATTCTGACCAAGCAAACATGGGAAACAATGGGGAAACCGTAGTTGGCCTGGTCACCCGTACAACTGTGATTAGAAAATTAGAGTAAGGTTACTCCACTTGGTCGAGTGTGCCAGCTTCCAATTTAGAATGAGGGCCTCAAGACTTATGCAGATTTTGATGTAATTGAAATTGTGGACAATACCATCCCCTGCCTAGCACTACTAGGGATAAACTTGGAAATGGATAATCTAGCCATTATCAACTTCAATAAGAGGACTATGTCATTTGAAAATCGCAAAATGAGGTTCGTCGCACCTCTTGATCTTGCAGAAGGGTAGTGATACATTGAAATGGAGAGAGATGAATTTACGAAGGGATGGGATAGAGTATACAACATATATGAGGATTACATTAATCCTACCGCAGACAGATAATTGGGATGGTGTAGTGTCAGTTCAACATCATCGGATTCGGATGAGGCGCTCGAGAATTGGTAGAACCGGATGCATGAGGTGTCATTTAGAAGGTGTGCAAGGATCACTCAGTCGCTGCAAATGGTAGCCATAGCTGAATGTGAGCTACCAACATACGAAGGATTTCCCAATCTAGTTACATTCATCACTAAATTTGAGGAAAACGTAGCAGAGCCACAATGGCTCTTGGCCTTGGAAGAAGCCCTAAAGGCTACACCAGCGCGATGGTGGGCAACGCACAAGTCCACCATAACTACTTGGCCACTATGTCACCACCTAATGATGGTTAGGTTCAGTGATGCGGAAGGATATAGTGAACAGAATTTTGATGGCAGAAATGACCTGAAAGCGCATTTGTCTGCGTGTGAAAGTAAATGGGCATTACGACCAAAGAGGAATGGGTCCATGCATTCATTCACACACTTGATGAAGTACCGCAGAGTTGGTATGTCGTAGCAGAACTGCGACATGGAACGATTTCTTGGGAATAGCTAACAATTGCCTTCAACCAAACATTTTGTTTCTCAGATGAGAACCCCTTCATCCATAGTGCATTGTAGGTAATTCGAGAAAAGGTATTTGAAGCAGTACCAACAAAGAAACCATTAGAAATTTGATGAACTGTGACACCCGAAATGATGATGGAGTGCTATAACATCACAGGAGAGCCGGATGATGAAGAAGATCTAAGGGATACACATGTACCAGAGTCAAAAGGAAGTCGCAGTGTTGAGGCACCATAAATACCTTCCAACAAGTTTCAGCAACCGCTAAAAATCAAGAAGGTGAACATTATGTCAGAAGAGAATCCAAAGTTCACAAGTATTGGAGACTATTGGGATGACTTAACTATCATGAAGATGACTGATCTATTGCATGAGTTTTAGGATTTGTTCCCAATGAAATTCTCTGAGATGAAAGGAATTTTCAGGGACCTAGGAGAAATGAAGATCCCCCCCGAAACCCGATGTGAAGCCAATCAAGCAACGGCCCTACCGGTTGAATCCAAGGCATAAGGAGAGAGTATAGGCCGAGATTGAAAGAATGTTGGAAGCTGGAATTATAGAGCCAGTAGAAGAATCCAAGTGGATCATCCTGATGGTAGTCCAAGACAAGAAAACTGGCGAAGTGTGAATTTGTGTCGACTCATAGAAGTTGAATGATGCATGCTTACACGACCCGTTCCCAACACCATTCATGGATGAAGTGCTCAAAGGAGTAGGGGTTTAAGATATATGCTCATTTATGGATGGGTTTTCAGGCTATCAACATATCAAAATCACGAAGGAAGACCAGCATAAGAATACATTCGTCATAGAATGGGGTTGCTTTCAGTATACAATGATGCCATTTGGACTGAAGAACGCTCCAGCATTTTTTTCAAGATTAGTAGTTTCAACGTTTAAAGACTACATTCATAAATTTCTTGCCATCTATATGGACGATTGGATAGTGTATGGGTTGGTCAAAGATCACGTTGCAAACAGGAGGCTAATGTTGACAGTACCAAATTTCATTGAACCTGAAAAAGTGCATCTTCTGTGCTCCGTTCAGGATTCTCCTGGGGCACATTGTCTGTAGGGAAGGAATGCTGGTAGACTCGGCAAAGATCACAATTATTGTCAACCTCCCACCGCCAACAATAGTCAAGCAATTGAGAGCGATGCTGGGCCACACGGGCTACTACCGGAATTTTATCAGAGGGTATGCATCAATCACAGCACCAATGGAGAAGTTGTTGAAGAAAGACGCCAAGTTTGAGTGGAATGAAGAGTGCCAGAAGAGTCTAGACATATTAAAAGCAAGGATGGTTTCCGCACCCATATTAGTATTCCCAGATTGGATAAAGGATTTCTACATTCACGTCGATGCATCATTAGTGTCATTAGGAGTCATCTTGGCCCAACTAGGAGAAGGTGACATCAACCACCCAATAGCCTTCGTAAGTAGGAAGCTATCTACTGCGGAGAATAATTATACGACCACAGAACGAGAAGGGTTGGCGATGGTCTATGCCCTACAAAAATTCTGACACTACCTATTAGGGGGCCATTTTAAAATGTTCACCGATCATTCAGCATTAAAATACCTAGTGAACAAGCTTGTGTTGGGGGGGAAGATCTGTCGATGGTTATTACTATTCCAAGAATTTGATTTTGAGATAATCGTAAAGCCAGGACGACTGAATGTGGGACAAGACCACTTGTCACAGATTGAGTCAGGGGAAGAGCCAAGGAGTATTGAAGAAGGATTTCCAGATGCTCAGTTGTTCAGGGTTGGAATGGTCGACGACCATTATGAGAAATTCATTCAATTTTTAGCAACAAGGGAGGCACAAGAAGGCTTCACTACCAACCAAAAGAAGAAGCTAGTCATCAGAGCTGTATATTTTCAATTGATTGTAGGGTAATTGTATAAAATGGGGCTAGATGAGATACTTCGACAATACGTCCTTTCGCATGAACAAGAGAGAATTCTTGTGGAAGCTCATGATGGGATCACTGGAGGACACTACGGAGGACGCGCCACTACGAGGAATATATTTCGAGCAGGACTATGGTGGTCGACGATGCATGGAGATGATGCGGACTACGCTAAAAGCTGCGACATATGTCAATGGACAGGGAAGCCATCACGAAGGGATGAAATTCCACTAGTACCTCAATTGACACTACAAGATTTTGACAAGTGGGAATTTGAATTTGTAAGACCCATCAACCCACCAAGAAAAAGAACAGGGTCGTGCTACATAATTACTGCAATGGAATACTTAACGCGATGGGTAGAAGCAGTGCCGGTGAAGGATTGCTCGGCTGCGACGATAGCAAGATTCCTCTTCAACAATGTGGTCACCAGGTTCGGGTGCCCAAAAATACTAATAAGTGACCAAGGGACTCATTTTTTTAATCAGAAAATCACAATGATGACAGAGGAATTTCAAATACAACACAGAAAGAGCACCCCTTACCATCTGCAAGCAAACGGAATAGTGGAGGCATTTAACAAAATCTTGGATCATGTGATCATGAAGGTATGCAACATGAATCGGTACGATTGTGATTTGAATATCCTTGCGATACTTTGGGCATATCGCACAACTTGTATACGTTTGACTAGCTAGACACCGTTCAAGCTTGTGTACGGGCAGGAAGCCGTAATGCCGATGGAGTATATTGTCACCAGCCTGTAGATTGTCATTTTCATAGGCATGAGAAACGATGGAGCATTGGGAGAACGGTTGGCACAATTGGTACAGCTCGATGAGGACCGGTTCATCACAGTCTTTCATCAAAAGGTAGAAAAGGACCGACAGAAGTCTTGGCACGATATCCATATTAAACAAAATCACTTCCAGCGCGAAGATACAGTTCTGCTATGTGACAATAAGTTTTCTAAGCACCCAGGTAGGTTACAAATGATTTGGTTAGGTCCCTACATCATAAATTTTGTCACTAACGGAGGTGCGGTGCAGCTACAAAGTTTAGATGGGGTATTGTTTCCAAAGCTAGTAAACGAAAATTGGTTGAAACCCTATCGCCATGATCAGGCACACAGTGGTTGAGAAACATAGTAAAAAGAAAAAAACCAATGATGACAAAAAGTGGAAAGCATACGGGAAGCATGTCCAGCCAAGTCGCTCGTCGATGCTTCGCACATTTTAGCATGCGAGAGTCAAATCCGAGTATGATCACTGCGGATCGACATCACCAGAAGACAGCGAGAAGTATGATGACATATTTGGCTAGTTGTGGATAGTATTTTTCAAATGATGATAAGCAAGCATAAAAACCAACGTAGGGACTGCAGAACACAAGTTGAAGTAGAGAGAGATCGAAGAGGAGAATTAGTGGGTTGTATCATGCAAATCAATAAGTTAGATGCAAAGAGGTAGGAAGTTGGGTGAATAGGCCCAAGGAAGCTGTGGAAAAGGGAAGTGATATAGTTGCAATGGTGCACTTCATTTCGAGTGGGAGAACTCCAAGTGCGCTAAGAGAAAGAACGACGACCGTGCATGAACAACCAGCGAAGGAAGCAATGCAGACATTTGGGTGGAACAAAGATGAGGCTTTACCCGAGACGTCTAAGAGTGCGGTAGTAGTTAGAAGAGTCGGGGTTTCCACGATCACCAGAACACTTGGGGCGGAGGACCACTGGCTCCAACAATGGACGGTTAAATGTGAGAAACAGATGTGCTAGAGCAGCTGGCATGTTTCACAATTTGGCGATGACAATGAACTTGTCCCCAGGTCGCAGCAAGACTGAAGCGCCCGAGCATGCGCAGATGAGGTAGATGATCAAGGTTTCAAGATCCTGGAGGTTGAGTTCAAGGTAGATGATCAAGGTTTCAAGATCTTGGAGGTTGAGTTCAAGGTAGATGATCAATGTTTCAAGAGCCTGGAGGATGAGTTCGAGGTAGATGATCAAGGTTTCAAAATACTGCAGGATGAGTTTGAGAAGTACATGACAGCGAGCTCTAGACGTCAAGAATAGCTTCAGAAGTTTACCACGGTGACGAACGAGACCAATACCAGAGGTTTCTAGCTGAGGTGGCTCGCGGGAAAGCCACAAGTTTGTGTTGGGGGCCTGTTGGCATGGGATTAGTCCGCATGAAGTGTGGAAGCCGGCAACTGCAGAAACGGATAATCCACGAAAGAAGGGTTATCCGTGAAGAACAAGGAGCCAACGAAAGCACGGAAGTAGTTTAGTTAGTTAGAAATGGGTCATGTGGACCATTTTGTAACCACTTAATGTCATATAAATAGGAGCATGATTGCAAGCCTAAGGGCATCCAATGATGAATAGAGCAATCGACCTTTTGAGTTTTGATCCAGTTGTTGATCTGTTTTGTATCCAGGATATGATGTATTGATTGTTTCTGCGAAGGTCATTCTGTAGGTTTTAATGAATGCATGAAGATGTTTGGTTATGGTTCTATCTTTGTCTTTTTTTCTGTTAGATGATGAATGTGAATGTTTGTGAGATGTTTAATGCTCTGTGGGTTTGGTAATTGTTGTTCATGCTAATGAGTAGTTATATCATGTCTATTATGTGTTGATTATGTGATTGATGAGTATGAGAATGATGAACTGCTAGCATAGTGCAAAAGATATAATATCTAGTTTTTGCGAGTGCAATGTGTAATTGATGCATGTCCTCAACTCCACTGCAGAAACTTGCTTCTAGCATCCCCCTTATTCATCTCGGGTGAGACTTCACTCGCTCTGAGAGTGTTTCTAGAAAGGGTAAAACCTTTATGGGCTGGTGCATAAGGGAGTTCAGTTGATGGTTTGTTGATGACAGTGCGAAGTGAACCCCTGTTGACAGTCGCTGTGTCAACATTTTTATAGCTAAGGCATCTTCCTTGACAATTCATCCACATGTGTGAGAGAGGAAGGGAGCATTCCTTGAGATAATTAGCAATTATCTTTCTTTGCAAAAATTTCTTGTTTTGTGTCTTTCCACTAGAATTAGAAAGTGCTCCCTACTAAGCTTTTTTGAATGTTTCCTGCTTTTCCAAAAATATTTGCTTTCTGCACTTTCGTTCTTTTAAACTTTCCTGCTTTGTGCTTTTGCCTGGTTTTTTCCTTTCTTTTTCCATTTTCAACTTTCTTATGCTGACTCCTTGATGTTTTTAACTTTTCCACTTGGGTAGGTGAGGTCCACCTTGACCTTATGCGCCCTCCTAGCCATGTGATCATCAATGCTTTCCAAAAATTTAATTAATAATGATAAGACATTTATTATAAAAGATCATTTAAAACTCATAATATCAAAATTTATTAATTACTATAGTCCTTGTGCCAAAATTTACTCCTATTAATTATTCTTCATTTAATTATTCTTCCTAGACCCCTAGGGATGGGAGGATCCAAGTCTTGACCAAGGCCACTAGCGAAGGGACATGACACTCTGGATGCAGGCACAACCACTTCTTTTATGAGCATGTTTCAGAATTCCATCCCTCTACTCTTAAAATTTATCTATGTGGATGAAATTATGGGGGCTATGAAACTATATTATCCTATGTCGGGGAGGGAGAGAGATGGTTGTTAGTTGGGGACCTTTCCTTAGGACTCTTAGGATATGGGCATTAAAATACATGATGTACATGAGATCCAAGTTGAAGTGTATAGGAGTGGGAAGTAGTTGGTGGAGGTCTTTCCTTCTAAATCTCAATTGATAGAGGATAGACCTCGGGACCTTGTTATTCCTGGCCCTAACAAAGTTATCTTACCAGTGTTTGTTAATTTTTATAAGGATGTTTATGGTCAAATAATTTATAGGGTTATTCCTTTTTCTAAACCATCACCCTTGCAAATAACTTTGTCATCCTCTCTTATTGACGACCAGATTGACTTTGGCTCTTTATCTTCACCCTCATTATTGAATAGAAATCATCATGACACTTTGGATGCCATGGTTAAAAACCCACTCCCGACTTATGCAGGTATTGCAGGGGATAATTGTGATTCCATTATGATTTATTCCATTAGACATGCCAATGTAACATCTCACAATAAGACTATGAATAAACCTATTAAAAAGAAAGATGGCATTTTGGGGGAGCAACAAAAATTTATTAATTGTTTCCTCTTTATAGTCAGTGTCATCAACTTTGTCCTTTGATTTTTCAGAGATATGGATCTAACTAAACTAGTTTACCTATCTATGCAAACAATAACATATCACAGTAAATAAGAACAGAAAGAGAACACGAGAAAAGAGTACACCAGATATAGGTGGTTCACCCAATTGGGCTACATCCATAAGAAGCTATTCTTCTATGATCTCTAGAATATATCCTCAAAGCTTACAGAGAGCAATCCCAATAACTCCAATACAATATGATCCACAATGGATGAATGATTCACGAATGAATGATCCTCACAAAAGGATGAATGTGAGAGACTCCCTTGACTCTATTATACACCAAGAGATGAGGATGAATTACTCTCACATATTACATGTGGGATAATATAATTCTCCATAATAACATCTCTTTATATAATAATGAATATCAAGAGTATATTTTACCATAATGAATATGGGATATAATGTATTACTCGTTTACATAAGATTGTGGATATCTTCCGACATAATACAAAGACATTATTACCTTCCAAGGAATATAAAATATTCCAACATGATTCTCCTCCTTCCACTATTCTTGGGGTTCTTAGAGCAAGTTTACCCTAGAATCAGGGTTCTTAATGAATTTTTTGTCTTTCAACATTAGAGGGATTGGAAGTTCTCCCAAAAGAACTACCCTTAAGAGATTCTTAGATATTTTTGGTCTGGTGTTGGTGTTGCTACAATAAAATATGACTTCCTCTATCAAAGCTTGTGATCTCTTTCTAAATATTAGGCCTTATAGGAAGTGTTGTGGACTAGATGCTTGTGGGTTCTCAAGGGGGGATATTGGTGGCCTGGAACCCCCTAATAGTTGATTTGAGGTCTTAATCTCCTGCTGCAAGTATACTTCTGGAAGGTCGGGTAAGGGCCATGGAAATTTTTTTGAGAATTTTAAATATTTATGGTGCATATCATCATCGACAGGATTTTTGGGATAATTTATTTAGCTTTGGGATTCTTCATGACCCATATTTAATTTTCATTGGTGACCTTAACTTAACATTGAATTCAAATGAGATATGGGGATCTAGTGATGTAATTGATTTGCTAGCATCTTACTTCAGGGAGATATTTGAGAATGTTGGGTTGATCGATGTGATTCCTAGTGTCTTGGTTCCTGTTTGGCCCAATGGTTGTACTGGAAGAGTTGGAGTGGCTAAGAGGATTGATAGGTTTTTAATGGTGGAAGGAATAGGGAATTTATGGGTAGATTTCATTCTTGGGATATTGATATAGGTGTTTCAGATCATAGAGCTATAGTTCTTGAATTGGAATTTGAGAACTTTTTTCCTATTATTCTTTCAAATTTAATCAAACATGGCTTGAGGAACATGATTTTTGTGAGTTTGTTAGACATAAATGGATTTATTTTTATCAGACATAATCTTTATATCCTATCCACAGGCTAGTGAAAAAGATTAAGTTTCTACAACCTGAAGTGTCCAAACGAGATAAACAGAAGAAGAAGGTTAACTCTATAAACTTGGTTTAGATTGAAGATGAAATAGACACTCTAGTTGGAATTATGGATGACTATTACTTCTCAACCAAAAGGAAAGAAAAATTGATTAGTTTGGAGATGCAAAAGTCTAAAATTATGAAATAGGAAGAATACACTTGGAGGCTTAAAAGTCGAGCAATATGGGTTGCATAAGGGGACAATAACACTAATTTTTTTCAATGTTATGCCAACCAGAGAAGAATTTTGATTTCAAGATGAACTAGAGGATTTTGTTGGAAACCTAAGGAATGACTATAAATCTTTAAAAGAAGTTGTTGTCACACACTTCAGAGATATATATAAGCAAGGAAATTCTTTTAATTTAGAAGATCACTTGAAAGTATTAAAACATTTTCCCAGGCACTTTAGTATTGAGGAAGGTGAAAAACTTGGAAGGGAGGTTAGCTTGGAGGAGATTAAAGCTATCTTGCACAAGTTTGCAAAGGATAAAAGTGTTGAACTTAATTAAGGAAACTAAGAGGGGGGTCAATCAATTTCTTTCAAAGCTTAATCTTCAAGTTAAAAATATTGCAAGACATTTTAAAGTTCTGTTGATGCAATATCTCATTTATAAATTGCAGAAAAGCATACAGTATATTCACAAGTAACATAAACAGAGACACATATATACATGGAAACCCATAAAGGGAGAAAACCTCTTCTTCTTGGAATGTCAAGCAAGCTTCAAATAATGTACATTACAAACATTGAGCACCAACTCAATTTAGGTACAAATATCTCAGGCTACGACCTGAAGAGAGCACCAACTCTACAAGGATCAACTTGTTGTACATCAGCCTGCCCCTGTTCATTTCAATGCTTTTCATGTCAAGGTCTATTTTATTTCTTCTCTCTTTTACTGTTTCATAGCTCTGCATTCAACCTTCTTTCTCTAGTATTTTCATGAATGCTCTGTTCTCTTCTAATTTTCTTCTCACACCTTTGCTATCTCTATATTTTCATACATATTATTCAATCCCCAAACTCTGTTTCTAAGCTCTCCCAATGATTACCCACATGTGCAATACCTACTTCACCTCCATATCTATAGACTCCCACTCATTTCCAGCATCTCTATGATCTCTATATTTTCATCTCAATAAAAGGGAAATTGTCACACTCCACCTACGATCCACTTCCCATTATATCAACTGCTCTACGCATCCTTGATACCCATCATGGATTCGTCTATTGGAATTCCCTACATCCATTCAATTACCAACGGTTCAAGTTCTCATTCAAATGGCATAATGGACACAACTGATTAAATTACCAGGTTCAATCATAACCATTCGATCACTATAATCAACGGTTATCAAACACTGCCAAAAGTCCAAAACTATTAGTGTCTTCTCCAAATATGTTTGAACTATGACATATTTAGAGATGAAGTTTAAGTGTTATAGAGCCATGTTTAAACTAACTCTAGGTCTGCCAGAATTGGGGTTCTCCAAAACTCTTCCAGCCCCCACGATCATCCTCAACCTCAGATTCCATTTCAATATCTAAATACCACGGGTCCGCCAAAATGTTTTAATCCATGACCATGTGATAACTCCGCGATCAGACTCCAAACTGGGTACAACACAAAGTTTTAATAAGACAAGGAATCCACAAAATAATAACCTCCAAGTCATATGATAGCAATCTGCTAGATATAGTAGAGAGCAAATATAATTATGGGTACTCCACATATAGTTATAACCATGGAGTTTATTTGACAAGAGACAGTAGTTTGACCTTCATGATGATAGCAATGAGAGTTATGCAGTTATGCACCTTGACATTTATGACAATGGAAATGTTCCAACCTGTAACTTGACATCAATGACAACTTATTCAACTTAGACCAACAATCTCCCCCTTTGTCATTGATGGAAACTTCCATTGATGACCACAGTATCCCCCTATGTAAAAAGAGAAGAGAATTATTCCTTTAACCATTGCTCTTTTCTATATAACCACTGCTCTTCTCCCCCTTTGACATCAATGGAACAAAAAATTCCTTGGTATTCTGATGAATACGAACAGCTCCCCCTGCCTGCATGGAATCTTCTGAGCTAGTATTGGAAAACACTCTATCGCCTGGATGCTTGACTTCATATCTAGAAGACTTCTTTTCCATAGCAGAAATCCATCTCTGATTCTTCACACATATGTCAGTGTTGTTTAGAAGAACAACTCCTCGTGACTGAATGAGTCAATTTTATTGAGGAAAAAGATCTTACACCAAGCTTTTGGAAAAGATATTCAAACTGTGCCTTTGCTAGTGGTTTAGTAAATATATTAGCAATATGTTCTTTGGAAGAAATATAGTTTACTTGAAAAGGAATATGCTTTGTTTTGGAATGTATAACATGATTCTTTGAAATACTAATAGCAATAGTATTATCATAGAGAATAGGAATAGGTATATCATATTTTACCTCCAAAGTTTCAAGTGCTTGTTTCATCCACAGCACTTGAGCACAACAGGTAGCAGCAGAGATGTATTTAGCTTATGTGGGAGATAAATAAATCGAACCTTGTTTCTTACTCAGCCAAGAAACTGAAGAGTCTCCCAAGAACAATGCATTACCACTTGTAATTTTGTTGTCATCCAAGCAATTTTCCCAGCCTACATCTAAATAAGTTGTTAATTGCAAACTCTGATTCTTTGGATACCACAAAACATAGTTCATTGTGCCTTTCAAATACCTGAATATACGTTTGACAACTGACATATGACTCTGTTTTGGAGCATATTGATACCTTCCTACCATGCCAACAACTTGCATTATATCTGGTCTGGAAGTTGTGAGGTACAATAAACTTCCTATCATTGAGTGATATAATTTCTGATCAAATTATGGTGACTAGTCATCTTTGCTAAGCTTGCATCCCACCTCCATAGGTGTACTAATAGGCTTGGAATCTTCCATATTGAAATTCTTCAGCATTCCTTTAAGATACTTTCTTTGAAAAATGATTATGCCTTCTAACTGTTGACACACTTACAGACCAAGAAAATAAGGCAATTCTCCTATCATATACATTGCAAACTCTAATTGCATTGCAGTAGCAAACCACTGAATTGATGAAGAATTGTTACTTCCAAATATTATATCATCAACATAAACCAAAACAACTAAAATATCTTCACCTTCTGACTTTATGTACAGTTTGTGGTCGGCTACTCCTTTCTTGAAACCCTGTTCCTATAGATATGTATCTAGACAATGATACCAAGCTCGTGGTGCTTGTTTTAATCCATATAATTCCTTCTTCAGTTTGCAAACATAATCAGAATCTTTTGCAATTGAAATCCCTCAGGCTTCTCCATATATACTTCTTCTTCCAATTCTCCATTAAGAAAAGAATATTTGACATCCATTTGGTATATTTTAAAATTCTTATGACAGGCATATGCAAGAAACATTCTGATAGCTCCTAATATTTCCAGAGGAGCAAAGGTTTCATCAAAATCTATTCCTTCTACCTGAGCATAACCTTTACAGACCAATCTTGCTTTATTTCTCACAATCTGTCCTTGCTCATTTAACTTATTTTTAAACACCCAATTGGAGCCTATAACATTTTTATTTTTAGGTCTTGGAACAAGTTCCCAGGTATTTTTCTTTTCAATCTGATCAAGCTCTTCATTCATTGCTTCTATCCAGCTATCTTCTTCACTAGCTTCAACAAAACTTTTGGGTTCTTTTACAGAAATAAAAGCAATATGTGACTGCACTACTATTTGAATAAGTTTCCTCCTTGTTTGAACTCCTTTACTTTTATCACCAAGAATATGACTCACTGGATTATTCTTTTGAACAATTCTGGAAGGAGGTTTTTGTTCTTGTTTAGTTTTCTTACTAGAATTTTCTTGATCTTCCTCATATTTTTCATCATCTTCCAATTCTCTAAATTGTGGTTCTTCAATTTCATTAGTTTCTTCATCATTTATTTCAACACTCCTTATCTCTCTTCTTTGAAAAGGAAGTTCTTCATCCACACAAATATCAATGCAATCCATCATCTTATGCAACCTTTTATTAAAGCATCTGTATCCTTTATTGTTTGATGCATAACCCAGAAAAATTCCTTCATCAGCCCTATCATCGAATTTACCCAGATTTTCATCATTATTTTTAATGTAGGATTTACTTCCAAAGACTTTAAAAAATTTTATTGAACATGGTCTTCCAAACCAATTTTCATAAGTATTTTTATCACTTTCAAGCCTTAAATGTGCTTTGTTAAGAATATAAACTGTTGTATGAATAACCTCCACCCAAAAAGTTTGAGACACATTCCTTTCTTTCATCATTGATCTGGACATTTGCCGAACTGATCTATTTTGTCTTTCTGCAACTCCATTATGTTGAGGAGTACCTGGAATAGTATATTCTCTTTTAATTCCATGTTCATCACATAATTTTTTAAAAACTCCTGAACAAAATTCTCCTCCTCTATCAAATCTTACTGACTTTATCTTCCGCCCTGTTTGATTTTCAGTCAAAGCTTTGAAGACTTTGAACTTCTCAAATGCCTCTGATTTTTATTTTAGAAAATCTACCCAAGTTAGTCTTGAAAAATCATCAATGAACAACATAAAATACCATTCTCCTCCAGTTCCGTCTTTTCTAGAAGGTCCACATAAATCCATATGAACTAACTGAAGTGTCTTTCTTATAGATGGTTGGTTCTTTGTTTTGAATTGAGTACATGTCAGTTTTCCCATTTGACATGGTTTACACACAAAATTATGTGGCTTTTCTATTCTAGGAAAACCTTTAGCTGCATTGTTCTTATTGAGTTTAATAAGATGGTCAAAATTCAAGTGTCCTAGTCTTATGTGCCATAACCAAATTTCATCAAATTTGCTCAATCGGCATTCCTCTCTATCTTCTTTTAACACATAAACATTTTTTTTCTGATCTGATTCCATTTGCAACAGTCTTTCCTGTACTTATTGACTTTATTTTTCAATCTTTGGAAGTAAATATTACTTCACAACCTCTATCACACATCTAACTGACACTTGGGATACTATGTTTCAATCCATCAACAAATAACACATGTTTTGCTTTTCCCTGACCATTGTTTAAGCTAACTAATACTTTTGCCTTGATTCTTCCTGGATAATTATTTCCAAAAGTTACACTTCCAAAATTAGATTCACTTAGACACATAAATTTATGTTTGTCACCAGTCATATGTTTTGAACATCCACTATCAATATACCAGGAATCTTTCTGTTTTTTAGAAGAAAGAACCAAACCACACTTACTATCATCTTTCTTCTTCCATGTTTTGACATTTTCAAACATCTAAGGTTTTTGAAGTTTTGGTTTGTAAAAATTCAGTCTACAATCCAATGCTTTGTGTCCAAGGTTATGGCACATATAACATTCTGGCTCATTGTATAGAAGAACATATGGATTACTATATCTAACATTTATTTTTCTTTCCTTTAATAGATGACCTATTCTTGGATATGACATTTGATAGTTATTTTGCAAATTCTTAAGATTAAAATTGCAATCTATAACTTTATGACCAAATTCTGAACAACAGAACAAATATCCATAGAAGAAATTTTGGTACCTGGGAATTGACTATCTTTGTGCAAATGAGTTTTTGAATCTTTGGTGTTTGTGTCCTAGATCAAGAGCTGACTGATCTCTTTTAGCTTCATTTTTTAGAATAGCAGATCCCTCTTCATACTTCCTTTATTGCTAAATGTGATCATTTTGTTCCACCAATCTGTTTGCAAATTCATTCTTACTGATGTTAGTACTTTCTGTGACAATCCTGACATGCTCTATGTTTTTTGATTTTCTTTTGCTTTAAATTACTTCATAACCTAGACCATTTTTCAGAAATGGTGGTCTTTGATTGTCCAAAATATTATCCATCTTCTTATTTGCTTGAGCATATGTCATATTTCGATGATACAGTGCTTGAACTTTCTCCAATTCTTTTTTGACAGACACCACTTCTATTTCTAACTTCTCACGCTCTTTTATTTTTTCATACAATTGTTGCTTGAGAATATCCTCCATCTTCTTTGCTTCTTCTAATTCAACTTTTAATTAAATATGGGCATCATTAGATCCATGTTCATCTTTCTCATATTTACTCAACAATTCCTTTTGTTTCCTTTTCTTTTGTTTAAGTCTATCTATTTCGTCCAAAGCACTTATAAGATCACCTTCCAAATCTACTTCAGCTTCCTCTTCATTCATGTCAAACTGGTCTTCTATAGCCATAAGCATGAATTCATTTGATTCATCATCATTTGAGAACTCTCTATCCCAATCTTCTGAGGAACTATCATTATTGTTTATACAAAGAATTTTCTTCTGATATTTCTTTTCTTTACTTAATTTGATCTTTTCATGATTCTCGGATTCATAGTCCTTCTTTTCATATGGACACTTGGATGCAAATGACCAACCTTCCCACACTTAAAACATTTGAAGGGAAACTTACCTTGATATTTTCATGTTCCTTTTTTTAGTCTTCTAGCAAATTTTGCCACAATTCCATCCGTATCATAATCATATTCTTTGTCCTTTCTTTCCTTTTCATTCTTAAAAGATGCTTCCCTCGTAGTATTTTTTTTCTTTGTCAATCCTCATTTCATAATTTGTTAAGGTTCCAAGCAATTGATCAATTGTCAGACTCTTAAGATCATCTAATTCTTCTATAGCTGAGACTTTAGGGTTGAATCTGTCAGTAAGAGATCTTAAAATTTTTGAAACCAAGAAAGCATCATCTATATTTTCACCAAGACCCTTCATAAGATTGACAAGTTCTTCAAATCTTAAGAAATACCTTCTTATTATTTCATCATCATTCATCTTCAACTGTTCAAATTGTAATATGTGAATTTGAAGTTTAGCATTCTTCACTTTTTCATCACCTTCATAACAACTTATCAATTTGTCCCACATTTCTTTGGCTAATGTACAGTGCATAGCCTTCACAAACTCAGATTTTGCAATTCCACTAAGAATTGCATTCATTTCCTTGCCATTAAAAGTAAATTCCAGATTTTCATCCTTAGAGGCAAGAACGATTGGCTTCACATACCCAGTTTCAACAACATCCCAAACATCTGTACCTAGAGACATAAGATAAGTTCTCATCCTTATTTTCCAAAAGATAAAATTTGTGCCATCAACTAGAGGAGCTCTATTGGATGAACTTCCTTCTTTACTAGTCATGATTAAGCTTATGAATCTACCTTCCAGTGATTAACTATTAGAAAGAAGGATCCTAGCTCTTATACCAATTGTTGAACTTAATTAAGGAAACTGAGAGGGGGGTGAATCAACTTCTTTCAAAGCTTAATCTTCAAGTTAAAAATGTTTTAAGACATATTTAATTTATGTTGATGCAATATCTCATTTATGAATTGTAGAAAAGCATACAACATATTCACAAGTAACATAAATAGAGACACAGATATACGAGGAAACCCATAAAGAGAGAAAACCTCTTCTTCTTGGAATGTCAAGCAAGCTTCAAATAATGTACATTACAAACATTGAGCACCAACTCAATTTAGGCATCAATCTCTCAAGATACAACCTAAAGAGAGCACCAACTCTACAAGCATCACCTTGTTAGACATCAGCCTGCTCCTGATCATTTCAATTATTTTCATGTCAATGTCAATTTTATTTCTTCTCTCTTTTACTGTTTCATAGCTCTGCATTCAACCTTCTTTCTCTAGTATTTTCATGAACGCTTTGTTCTCTTCTAATTTTCTGCCCACACCTCTATTATCTATGTATCTGCATACATATTCTCCAATCCCCAGACTATGTTTCTAAGCTCTCTCAACGATTAGCCACATTTGCAATACCTACCTCACCTCTGTCTCTGTAGACAACTTCTCTGTATACTCCCACTCATTTCCAGCATCTCTATGATCTCTATATTTTCGTCTAAAAAAAGGGAAACTGTCACACTCCACCTACAATCCATTTCCCATTATATCAACTGCTCTATGCATCCTTGACACCCATCATGGATTCGTCTATTGGACTTCCCTACATCCATTCGGTTTCCAATGGTTCAAGTTCTCATTCGAATGGCATAATGGACATAACTGATGAAATTACCAAGTGCAATCATAACCATTCGATCGTGCTATAATCAACGCTTATCAAACGCTTCCAAAAGTCCAAAACTATTAGTGTCTTCTCCAAATATGTTCGAACTATGCCATATTTAGAGACAAAGTTTAAGTTTTATAGAGCTAGGTTTAAACTGACTGTAGGTCCACCATAATTGGGGTTCTCCAAAGCTCTTCTAGCCCCCATAATAATCCTCAACCTCAAATTCCATTTCAATATCTAAATACCACGGGTCTGCCAAAAATTTTTAATCCATGACCATGTGATAACTCTAGGATTTGACTCCAAAATGGGTACAACACAAAGTTTTAATAAGACAAGGAATCCACAAAATAATAACCTCCAAGTCATATGATAGCAATCTGCAAAATTTAGTAGAGACCAAATATAATTATAGGTACTCCATATATATTTATAACCATGGAGTTTATTTGACATGATCAGACAGTAGTTTGACCTTCATGATGATAGAAATGAGAGTTATGCAGTTATGCACCTTGACATTAATGACAATGGATGTTTCAACTTGTAACTTGACACCAATGGCAACTTATTCAACTTAGACCAACAAAAAGCCCCGGTCAAGATGGATATGGAGCTCATTCACTTGTTCATCTTATCAAATTTTCAAGATTGTGTATCCCAGTGGTTTCATTCAACTGTAAAGTTCAAGGAGCTCCCTCTCTTTGCAATATGGGAGGTTTGGAAAGTAAGAAAAATATATATTTTTGAATATTGCAAGCCTTCTATTCCCTTTGTTTGCTCTAAGGTTATAAGCTCTCTTTCTAATTATTTTAAAGAGAAGTCCAAGCATAAGTTTTGAATTCTTAAAATGCCATTAGTGGAGGATGATATGTCCATCGGTTATTTTGATGGTGTTGAGAAGGAGGGCACTTGTGGTGCAAGAATGGTACTAAAGTTTAAAAAGGATCATCAAGTTAATCTATGGATGGGTGCTAGAAATGGATCCAACACTAGGAAATAACTTATTTCCCTATGGGGATTATTATGGTTCTCTCGAAAAAGAGGCATAATCGATATCAAGATATTCAGAGAATCGAGGGTGGTGATAGATTGGGATTCATGATTGTCTTGTTTATAGGTCATCAATATTGATCAATGGGCTTCTAGAATCCAAGTGTTGATCAACTATTTATCTTTAATTTCATTTGATCATATATATAGGGAGCTTAATAGCAAAGTCAACTCTCTTTCCAAAAATTCCATTGGGGCTATGAATGTCTTTTTGCATTTCAAAGAAATTTTGGAAGATACGATCGTGGAGTCAAGGTCTATTTATATTTTCTAGAATTGAAATGTATTTTCTTAGAAATTTTGAAATTTCTAAACACTTTAGCTGATAGTTGTCATTCCTTTTTCCATTTTTCTGAAACAGTTCCATGCATTATCTTTGGTTGCAAGACTCTATTTGAAGACCTTTCAGCTTTTTGTTTGGATTTGGCATAATGATATTCTTATTTGCATTATGTAACTTTGATTCCATCTATGAATACCAAGTTGCATTTTTTCAGTATTGAAAAAAAAAAAATTCAATAATGTCTGCGATTCAATAAAGTCATAAAATACATGTTTTGAAACAAACACATTGTAGAACAATTTTCATATAGCTTTGAGTTATTTTAAAGTGTGTGCCATAGGTACTTTTAGAAGAACAAGTGAAATTAGCAACAAAGTTGCTTATACATGCTTCTTACAAATATTTTAATGTTATGGTTTAGAAATGTTTTAATGTAATAGTTGCATATATTGCAAAGTTTGGTAGAAAACAATTTAAAAGTAAACAAT
Organism: Larix kaempferi; assembly: GCA_027924585.1. Classification (NCBI taxonomy): domain Eukaryota; kingdom Viridiplantae; phylum Streptophyta; class Pinopsida; order Pinales; family Pinaceae; genus Larix; species Larix kaempferi. The sequence goes on from BSBM01000437.1 coordinate 26,610,460, forward strand.
AAGTGAACGATGCATATAATCATTATTAATAAACTGAAATATAAGTATATTTTTATAAGATGTATTGTTAATTTTGTTATTTCTTATAGAAGTATAAACCTTGGAAATAAAATATACTTTAATATTTTAAAATAGATCTTAAATACTTAAAAGTGATGAGTTGTAAAGTTTGTCAAACATTCTCTTTTAAAAATGAAAAATTGGTTATTATATTTTTTCAATAAATTAATTACTCGATTTCCTTGTGCGAATCAACAAGATTAACCCGAGTGTAACAAGTGTACAGTCAGGATTCATTTCACGATTATCGTATCTTGTTATGCTTAAATGCATCTTGATTAAGATTTAAACAATGGTTAAAGAAAGGGGTCAATAAAGTTTTATACTTCTAAGCTTCAATTAAGCAGTTGTTAAAGAAAGGGGTAACAATATAATTCAATAATTTTGTGGCTGCTAGTATACAAATAATATTCATATTGTAAAGTGTGTTAATTACACTGATAGATGTTTTTATTTTAGAATTTGAGGTGGATTAGAGACTATGATTTTCCTAGATTGCAAGAGGTTGAGACAAGTGAACTGTTCAAATTGATTTTATGGCACTGGTTCCAAATTCAAAATAAACTAATTATAAAAAAAGAATATAAAAAATAACTGATAGATATGATGAATAACTGGTAATTGATACATGGATAACACCCACTTCATTAAGAGGTGGAAAAATTATTAAAAATCAATTCATATAACTAGAATGAAGAATAAATAACTTACTTTAATAATATTAATAATTAAATATATTTAATTATGTAAAACAATTTTTTTACAAATACCTAGTAATATAATTACTTGAAAAAAAAAAAAATTATACTAGAAAATTAATAATAATTTAAATTTAAAATAATCATATGAAAATTGTCTTTCATTATAAAGCTCTCTTCTAAAGTTTTATTATCACTCATCGTTCATTTGATACACATATTATACTTTATTTTAATAAAAATAATTTACAACCATATATATTATACTTTATTTTAATAAAAATAATTTCCAGCAATTTTTAATCAATATACATTAACTTTAATATATTAAACACTCTTCCATGAATTAACTATTCAATATTCAATTTCTCAATTAAAAATTATTTAATTGTAAACTTTTTCGAAGAATACAATAAACAAAAATATTTTTAATTGATTTAAAATTATACATGTACCATTAAATAAATGACATATGCTAACTTCGCTTTTGAATTATACTAACCTTGCCATGAAAGTTGGATAAAACGAAACGGCTCTAACAATTTACATACTAGTCACATTTATCAATAGCGTCATAATCTACATTTACTTGTGTTTTATTATGATAATTAATGTTTACGGATAGGTAATGGGATATTTTTGCATAAATATTTTTAGTTAAGTGGATGTTTTAATATAAACATGACACTCCGTAATGTTAGAGTTTATTAAATATTTTTATTTTAAAATTATTTAATTATATTATATTAATAATATTAATCTATAGGACTGTTAGTTGATAATATGATGTTTTTTTTAATTAATTTTTTATATTTTATTTAGCGTCACTTGAAATTAGTTAAATAATTAAGATAAACCAATAACAAAATCAAACAAAAATATATTTTATTTTTTAAAAATTAATTTAATTTATAAATTTAAAAAGAATGTAAACTAATTAAAATCGAAGCTATTTAAATGCCAAATGAGGTATAATAATGTTTATACTAGTAAAATGCTTTGGCTAGTTTTGATTAAAGATGTTAATAGATAACTTAAACAAAACATAAATAATATTTTTTGGAGAACCATGCTCAAGTTATTTTTAGTAAGAATTGACTTCATAATAATCTATTGCCTTGTGAAGATTTATGAAGTATTGTGGACTTATTTTTTACATATGCAATGTTTTTTTTTTCCCGCGAAAAAAAGCATACTATTGTTATTCAAAAAGCTTAATCAAATAGTACATGATTGGGTCTATCAGAACCAGATTGTCCCTAGAACATCTCTATGAAAGAGAGTCTCAATTTTACAAAATTTACACCATACGGATGCAAAATGTCCAAAAACCTAGATAAGCAAATAAACAAATCAGATCAAAATATTATAAGAACACGAATCAATGAACTGATTCTCCCAAAATTCCTCCCAAAGCAAATAATCCTCCTCGCCTTCAAGTGCCATCTTTGAAAGACAGTCAACTTGATCATTAAATTCACGAAAAATATGCTCCAAAGAAAAGGAACTAAAAGGACGAAGTTCATCCTTGATTCTCCTGCACCAGCTGACCAGATCCAAAACTTCAATATCATATTCACCTCTGGCCCATTTGATAGTCACACGTGAATCCCCAAAAATCTTCACACTTACAAGCCCGAAGAGATTTGCAACTCTGACAACACACCACAAGGCCAAGAGTTCTGCTTTCATGTTAGAGCCTCTGCCACATTTTAGACGAAGTGAATAATAATGAGAATGATTTATAAAAATCACTCCACCAGCACCACAATTTCCAAAATTAGCAGCACCATCAAAAAATAGAACAGGCTCCTTGATATTGAAGTGAAATTCCCCAATATTTCTTTGAACAGAAACTAATAAATCTGTATGATATTGCAGAAAGTGTGAGAGAATAAAATTGAACGAGCCCTGCACATTTGGAATATGATCTTCACAAGTAACCTTATTCCTGACAAACCAAACGGGCCAGCAGATGAAGATAGGCAGAGTAATATACTGTTTGCAACTCCGCATCCAATCCTTAAGGCAAGCTTCCACCGAAGGACCCCTCCATTTACAAGCAATACCAAATAGCTGATAGAATTTATTCCAGAGTTCCACAGTAAAAGAACACTCAATGAAAATATGTGTAACAGTCTCCAGATTAGACTTGCATAAAATACAGCAATTGGGCCCAACCCAACCTATCCCAGACAAATTGTCCCACGTCTTTAAATGATCCAACAACAAGAACCAACTAAAACATTTCAGCTTCAATGGCACATTCCAAAGCCAGATCTTCCTATACCACCAATGGTTAGGAAAAATACATCTTCTTCTAATCATACACTCATAAGCCGATTTAGCTGTTATGATCCCCGAAGCTTCATTACCACACCAAACCACAGCATCATCATCAACAATAAGCCGGATACCTGCAGCATTCAACCCATGTATATATGTCTCCCATTCACCGACCAAATTCTATGGCAATTTAAGATCAGCAGCACTAAGCCAATAACTAGAGACATCATTTTTAACAATAGAATTTAATGTAATCAGGCCAGCCCTTCTCAAAACGCCAGACAAATCAGGTGAAAATTTATAAGACTCTTTAAGCCTAAGAATCGGGTCCACTCCAATGGCCACCTCCGAACCATTACCAATTTTCCACCAGAGTTTATGAGCAAACCAACAGTAGACCTTCATAAAACCTCTCCAAATTTGGGAAACTCCCCTCACCTTCTTCTTTGGCTGTCTTAACCAATGAGAAATCTTAGAATTGATATATTTAAGAAAAATGACTTTCGACCAAAGGGAACCACCATATATAGCCCTCCACATACTCTTCAAACGCAAAGCATCACTAAAACAGTCAGGTCTTTTAACCCCCAGCCTCCTGAAGTGAAGGGAAGAGATAATCTCTCCCAACCAACCAAGGTCAAGTTATGTAATTGGTTGAGGTTGAATACAATAAACAAAAATATTAAATGAAATCATTTGAAAATGATTAATATAAATAATGATATTGACTTCATTAATAATAATAATAATAACATAGATTTGAGAGATTTTTACTATTAATATCTTAGCTACATTTGAAAAGCATTGTGTCCATTTCATAGAAACAAAAGCTAGACATTGTATAAACATGGTTATAGGCCAGATGAAATGGATGTTGCATATCACATATAAAAAATTAAAAAAAAAATAGTAAATACAAAATATATTGGAAAATCATGTCTTAGTTATTAAGAACAAAGTGAGTTGTGGTAGCAAGTCTCTGCTTTTAGTGTTTGTTTTCTATTGGTTAAAGAAACAAGTTTCTAATGAGAACCGAGATTCCTCTTTACAAAGTAGTTTTAGTACATTAGAGCTCTAGACCCACACCACTGTGATAGAGTAGTCTTAGCATTTGTATTAAGAGAACTTTTTGTTTTTTCGTCAATGGAATTGGCTAGCAAGTAGAGACTACAAAAATGAAGTAGTAAAAATGATTTTTCCATAACTATAGACAATGCCTTATTCCTTGACTTATGTTGTAGGATGTCACTTCTACAACATAATTCTAGCTAATGTCTCCCTAGAGAAAATTATTATTTATTTCCCCTCTGAATCAGTAGTTTTAATGATATCACTAAAGACATATCAAAAGTAGTTTGATAAGGAGGTTCAAATCTTGGCAAGCCTAGATTGATTTAATGGTTTTTTCCTGCGGAAATGGTGCACGGGAAACCCACCAATACTTCCCCACATTTCGTGGATGGTAAGGATGATAAACCGTCAGCCAGAAATAGCGGCTAGCCTAAGCCCTTAGGACTCAAGGCTCGAACTCGTGACCTCCCTCCGTACCGAGAGAGTATTCACACGTCTTATCAATTGAACTAACCCTTGAGGCTATTGGATTGATTTAATGGTTACAAGAACATTGAAGTGCATGTATTTAGAAAAATGCCAATATTGAAGTGCATGTATTTATCAAAAGTAGGTTGATAAGGACATGATAATAGTTTAGTTGGTTATAGTGGATTGTGACAATAATACGGCAACAACTTTGATCTAGCTACTAGATATTGTTTACACTAAACTCTACGAGAGCTACCCGACTAGTGAGGGACATTGATGAATATTGTATCATAATCGATATGTGTGTATTGATGCTCCACGGTGTTGGGATTCATTATCCTTTTCAAATGGAACTAGGTACCCTTCTATTTGATAAATAAATATAAATGTATCCATCAAATGCCAATGTGTCGATGGAATATGGAAGTAAATGCCCACTATGTATACTGTCCAACCCATTGATACTTTCCGTAGCATTATAGATTTGGTTTTTGGGGGGTTGGTCACATGGGATCATATTGAGGCCTCCAATAACACCATCATCAATGGGATTCTTATAAATATAAGACAGTCCTTTGTAAACCATCTTCCATGTACTTGTTTCAATGGCACTAACAATGGTTTTCCTACTATGTATATGTCGTATGCTGTATGGTCTAGGTCTAGTTTGGAAAGCATTGTGAGAAAATACGACATATCGAAATGTATCCCTCCTTTTCAAAATCAAAATCCAAATTCAATATCCAGGTAGATTTCTAAATTCATTAGTCAGGGTGGAAAGCACAGTTTGGAAAGGTGGATTTCACTACCATTCTATATAACTAAATATTAACTCCTATATCACTCGACATTGGACAGGGTCTTCAGTCGTTCAAGTAACAACTCGTTCAATTGAAGCTAATGCTCAAGCCCTGGTTCAAGAGAAATCCCTCTTACTTATCCACGTAACAATTGTTCAGTTGAAGCTTCAAGCCTAGAGGGCCTATTAAAAGAAGCTACTTTTTGGCACTGAATCAAGGTCGCTTCCTCTTTCAACAATTGGGTTGACAAGTACAATGACCGTGATCAGGATTTCATGTGTTCTCTTTGGAATTTCAGCTTATGATCATGATCCTACAATACCAACATGTTACTTTTGTTATTGATATTCGTTATGATCGCATTTATTGGTATGCTGCAAAATGCATCATCCTTATTATATTAATTTTCTTAATAATTTTCTCAAACGTTTTATTGTTTCAATCATATCTTATACATACATTGAGTTCGGTTGATATTCGAAATCGAGTGTCAAGAGGTATGTGGCTCCACTCTCGCAAAATTTTGTTTTGTGACTTTAATGTTTAAAAAAATAAGATTCTATCTCAAGCAACTTATAAACAACTCTTTCAAAATTCTTAATATTCAAGTCTATTGGAAAAGCTAATAGCTTATATATATATGATAGTTGTCTTGTTTGTGCGTTGGTCTCTTAGCAAATCCTCATTGATAATTGACATGATTATGTGGCTAGTGTTAGATATTGCATTAGCCTATCTCAAATATAAACATGGGCAAACAAACACCATGGGCTACTTTTTAAGATACAACAATTCTTGTCCTAAAGCTACCATAAAATTAAACCATTCTTATTAATTCACTACAATAAAACCTTATGATTTGCTTCTTGTTTAGCTCCCTTTTTGCTTCCACTCATTTTTTTAATGTATTTTTCTACATTGGTTTGAAAAATTCGACGTTATTCCATGGGTTGACACTATTTTAGTTGTAATTTGAGCCTTGTATTCAATGTCGGCACTAATTACCACCGACTTTAGCACCATAATTGCCTCTTCTATTTAACACCCTAATTAGCTTCCAATTTAGCGTCTTTTGTAGCTTCCAGTATAGATTCCTATCTAGCTTCTAGTTTAGCTTCCTTTTAGCATCCCATTTTTCTCCCTTAATAGCTTCCAATTTAGCTTCCTTTGTAGCTTCTAGTTTAGTATCCTTTTTAGCTTCCAATTTAATGCCTGCTACAGCTTCCAGTTTATCTTCCTATATTTCAATGATGACAATGATACGATCACAACGATGATGATAATGACAAACATAGTGCTGACAATGATGACTATGACAACAAAGATGATGACCATGATGACTAGTGTGGAGTTGATGATGATGGTGGTGGTGTGATAATGACATTTATGATGAGGATGAGGATGAGGGTGAGGATGATGACGATGATAATGACAATGGTGATGATGACAATGACATTGGAAATGATGATGATGACAATGACATTGACGACAATGACGATGATGATGACGATGATGGTGAAGATAAGGAATTAGAGATTAAGGGTTAGGATTTAGGGGGTTTAAAGGTTAAGGGCTTAGGGATTATGGTTTAAAGGGTTAAGGATTAAGGGGTTAGGTGTTATGGGGTTTAGGGGTTAAGGGATTTAGGGTCTAAAGGATTCGGGGTAGGGATTTTATGGATTAAGGGATTTAGGGGTTATGGTTTAATGGGTTAGGATTTAGGGGTTTCAGGTTTACGAGTTTAAGGGTTAAGGACTTAGGGATTAGCGGTTAAATGGTTAGAGGTTAAGGGGCTAGGGGTTACAGGATTAGGGGTTGGGGGGTTTAGGGGATAAGGATTAAGGAAAGTAGGGGTTAGGGAGTTAATATATTATGGCTTAGGGGATTTATGGGTTAAAGGGTTAAGTGCTTAGGGGATTAGGGGTCATGGGTTAAGTGGGTAAGGTTTAAGGACATAGGAGTTAGGGGGGTTAATGATTTGGGGGATATCCCCAAGGAAATGGGTTAACCAAGTATACCAATAAGAACCTTATCAAAATTTTAAAGAAAATAGTTATTGAGAATTTGAAAAATTGGCACAATGCCCTTCCAAATGTCATGTTGGTTGATAGAGTAACCTCAAAGAATGCCTTAGGTGTTTCACCTTCCATGCTTGTTTATGGTAAGGAGGCCGTTTCCCCCCTAAGCATTCTATTTCCTTCCCTTGAGTTAGATCAAGACTCTAGAGGGTCTAAGTCACATATCCTTCAAAATCGGATTAATACATTGCTAAAACTTGAAGAATAGAGGGGGAAGGCTAGGAAAAGGTTTGATGCTCGCCAAAAAATAGTAAAAATGTGGTTTAATTCCACTCATGCAAAAAAAAAGGTTTTCCTGAGAGCTAGGGAAAGTAGTTTTTATGGTTTTAGAGATTCTAGATGCTTCCAGTCTATCACCAATTATTGTTTTGCAACTATCCCCCCATCATTTTTCCCCCCTAGTAAAATATGCCCTCCCTTATGATTTGCATACCCCATGTGTCAGTTTATCCTTGGGAAGGTGGGAAAAGTTGAATTTTGAGGACTTATGCAAATTTATAGTTTCCCCGTTGCAGCTCATCTCGACAAGTCCTGTCGCATCAGCATCCCAAATCAACCAAGAAAGCTACAACAACGATCCAACTCAACCAAGAAAGTCGTAATGACGACACGAATCATGGGAAGACGCCACAACTATAGAAGACTTATCAAATAAGGATGAAATAGTAGCTTAAATCATAAATTTCCATCGCAACACTGGTTTAGCTCATCGATAAATACGACAACTACCGACCCAACTCATTGCTTATCATCTCAACTTGTCCCTATTTCTGCAGCAGCAAAATAACTCATGGAGAAGGGCCTCGATGAGTGGTAAAAAAATATTTAAAGAGGATGCAAGATCTGTTTGAGCCATCTATGTTAAGATAGTAGGTAGTATAACCCTAAAAGACTCACTGTAATGCGCAACATAAATTGCAAAGACCTACTACAACGGGAAGCTCATCGGGAAGCCGAAAAAAGTAATACTGTCGAGTGCTAGAGGACTTACCACTAAAAGTAATGGGTGGCCGATCTCATGGTTAAATGCCATAATGGGGGATAACGCTCACGAAAGGGAGCCATGAAATTACTTAGCCCCTCATCACATCCTTCTACAAAGTTAGGTCATATAGGAAGAGCGGGTCAAGGATTGGGGCCTAAGTGTTATATATATATATATATATATATATCCCATGCCCCCTTCTCCTCCTTGTATTATTCAATTGCCCTCTTTGTCACCACCTGAGATTGATGAGCTTTGCAAGCACTAGAGAAGTGGAGTGTCTTCCTACCACGTGTCATCAAGGAAGGGGATTTTGTACTAGGTAGGTAACATGGAAGCCCATGCCCCTTTGTAGCAATATTGTTTTCTCTTTTGAATCAATGTATGGGTTTAGGGATGGTAGTAGGGTTTAGGTTGTATTCTTTCTTATGAAGAGGGAAATATCCTTAGTTATTCATAGGGATAGGGTTTCCACTTTCCACATTATGCATCCCTATTACTACTGGTCTAGTGCACCTTTTAGATATGGGAAAAATACACCCCATGTTTCACTTGTTCAATACCTTACCATCATTGACCAAGTGTGCCCCTTGGACAAGTAAAAGGTATGACTAGAATACACTAAGATTAGTTTCTCCCCACCTTCATGGCCTCATGACCCGATTAATCAATTGGAATTTTAACCCTACACCCCCCCCCCTCGTGCAACAACATGGTAAGATGAGACCTCAAACTCAAGATGGTGTTCAGGATATTTTCACATGGGGTTTTATTTCAGCCAGTGGGTTCCTCATTTGTGACTTGACGCCCAAAGTAAGAGGTCCTCCAGGTCAATTTTTCTGCCAACCTAGCCATGCTAGAACCAAGGAATCCTTCTCCATGAAATATTATGCCATGTGAAGAATTCAATTCAAACACGCATAATCGTTCCTACATAATAGTTTTGGACTTTTGTGTTGGCCATAGGGTTTAAAAGTCATTTTGATATGCACAAAAACACTTTCAGGATTGTTATAACCAATATGGAAGGAACCATGAAGATAGAAAGAGGATTGAACTGAATATTTTGTTGCATTAATACTTGTTTCATTGTTAAAGTTTAATAGCTTATATTTCATGGACAATGATTCTACTCCCTATGATTCAAAGGAACAAATCATGTCTAAGAAAAAGATCAAGCTACAATTGAAGACCATCTAAGAAGAATCATCTGGATATGAAATGACAAAAGAAGCAAGAACACCCGCTCTCCTATTGCAATTCGATGACACGAAGAGAACTACCAGAGCTAATCATGAATGCTGATGGGGTGACATGTATCAGTTCTTTTGAGTGGAAAAATGACAATCTACAAGCATAGATGAGATCATGTTGTTGTAGAACATAATATGGTATGGGATTCGTAAGGAAACGATGATACCGGAATTGTTCCCATGCATGGAAAAAGTAAAATGGATCCTTCCTCGCACTAATGCAAAGAGCCACTTCATCAAGTATGCCGTGGGAGTCTCCATAGCTCTTTTGATCCAGCTACCATGAGTAAGTACTATAATTTCCTAGTACCATATATCAACCTGAAAAAATGAATGGATGCAGTCAATTCAAATCAATTATGTAACCTTCATCAAGCATGCTTGGCTTCCAAACAAACAATTTCATCAAAATGAGAATGGTACATAAAATGCCAAGTCATTGAGGCAGCCCTACAAGATAATCGTTTCCCTATTATGTTAGTTATACGGAGAGGTGGATGAAACACATTTCAATATTGAATGGTCCCCCTTACCGTATTGCATCACTATTTGTGGTGCAAGATTCAACTAGTCTAACAACCTCTCAAAGAACATGGAGGAGGCAGTGTTGAAAGCACAATATGGTTTTTTCAAGCAATAGTCAAACTTCTATATGCCATCATACTTTATTGAAATAGTGTGCACATCAAATCAGTTTCTAGGAATGGGATGGCACTAGGTTCCCGGGGAGACCCCTATTCATGTATGCTATCAAGTTATCTAGGCCTGGAATCACATCGGTAACTACAAGAAACCTACGAGGAGTTCATTAGGATATTATACACAATCATACATGGGACCCCAACAAAGTGTATGTTAGATAAATCCATCTCCATAGTGATGCAAGTATGTTATTGGTGCTTGACTGAAGATGGCACTTATTTGAGAATATATGGGGCATCAAACACACCTAACATCATTCCCAAGTATGTTACTGACTATGTCATCATGAAGGAAATTTCCCATCAAACATTTATAGATGGGATTGGAACTTCCCTCAAAAATACCAAGAAGGAATCGTAACCAAAGTTTCCAAACGTAGTTGGGGCTTACAGGTTTACAAAAGTGAAACAATCCATTGAACTAACCTAGGACTTGGAAATATATCATTTTGGGGAAGGACAATATAGGAGGAATGATTGCGAAGCGAAGATAGTAAATCAATGCGTGCCTGCGAAGTGCCACTGGCCCTATAAGCATGATCAATGTGCAGAAGAGGAAATGTAGAGGCGAGTGCAAACTTTGGAGGACCTAGCTAAGAAAATGGATAAGGGGAAAAGCATTGAAGGATCCTCTTGCAGCAAAGAATCCACCCAGGAAACTATCCATCAAGAAACGCTAGGAAAGCAACAACAAATCCCAAAAGGGAAGGCCACTAAAATTATGAACAAAAAGAAATAGGGCACTAATATCAAGAGGCTAAAAGAACAAAGGAAATCTAAGGAAGTGGCTCGTGCAAAAACTATGGCTAGAAAAGAGCAAGAAGAAAAGGGAAAACACAAAGAGATACAGAAAAGGCCTGAATAAAAAAGGGAGCATAAGGAGACCCAAAATAAGAAATGAAAAGAATGAGAATAGGAAGAGAGAATGCAAGAAGGTGGGCTACAAGATATTGATATTGACGCACCCACTACTAGCTCTAAAATACCACTTACTGGGGGCATTTCCCTTTGAAGGAACTTGGAATTGTGATCTACACCACTCTAGAGTAGGTTCGGTATTAAAATAATTTAATATGCATTCAACCTAAGTAAGAAACAAATTGTATGGAAGACAGAAAAGAGGCTTAATATTGCATAGCGACCTGAGATGGTCACCAATTAGGAGGTCCCTGTAATTGGAAACATCGACAAAGCGCCTAAAGCCATGGAATTTGTGAACGTGGCCACTGCTATGGCCATGGAGGAAAACATAGATAAATTGTTAAGAGAGGTGGAGCAGGCCAAGAGGAAAATCAACTCAATAGAAGATCTCCTCCTAGAGGCAAGGAGAGTAGGCTTGGAGCTGAGACATGACAATGACACATTACAAGTGGAGAAGAGGAAACTAGAGATCTTATCTCAAGACGTAGAAAAGGATAAAGACAAAATGGAATCTAAGGTAAATGAGCTTAAGGTAGTGAGGGAAATCATGGAAACTCAAATAGAAATTTTAAAGAGAGAGAAAGATGAAATGGTCGTAGAGGTGGAAGCTTCTAGAGAATGAAATTTTTTATCATTATGATTTCACAAATACACCATTGCATTACAGGAAGAGTATTTGGGCATATAGGAATGAGTCACAGAACAATTTTTTGAGGTTTGAAAGGCATAAGTCAAACTCCAAGCTATAGGGTCCAAGACTCAAGAAAGTAATCAAAAGATTCCATAGGTTAAATCCAGATTGAAGGACATTACAACATGGCAGCAAGAAAGATGTGGAATAAATTCAGGTAGACTATGCAACCCTAGACAACTACCAAAAGGCAGGAACAACCCTGGAGAAGGACATCACTACATCACTTAAGAAATGTCAAAAACTTTAGGCTGTGATTGAAAGGGTTTTTTAAAGATGTACATTGCCACCTCCAGGGACTCTTGAACAACCCATTCCTAAGAAGCAATGATTGGTTGAGATTAGGACCATCAAAGCCAAATATGTCAAAGCAGTTAGAAATGTATCTTAGGTAACTCCACGAGAATTACGTGATCATATCAAGACACCCACCAAGAAATCTCAACTCATGACAACCTACCACAACACAGTCACCAAAGGATTGAATACACTATCAAGGGAGGTGATCAATAATGAAGTTATGTTACAACTACTTGAACCAAAGCAATTAAATGCCATTATTTATGAATGTGATTTCTGGGACTGTTGAGGCCTCGGGTGTGTAGGGTGTTGGAATGGGTTCCAAAGCTCTCAACAGAGGAAAAAAACCCATCCAAAGGCTTCAGATAATCCTGCGCAAGTATTACCCTCTCCTCGAGCTATTTGGGATGGTGATCTCCCACGGATATAAAGGCCTCCGCTAGCACTTTTAGTTTTGATCCTAAAAGGATCTGTCTTCCAAAGAAGGAAAACAAAGTCTATTCAGTTTGAAACAAATCTGCCTAGAAAGGGAAATCTAAGCTACATTAGACCTATTCTAAAAGGTGTATTGTTTAAATGCAGATCAATTTGATATGAAAATAGATAAGTATGTTCATCCACTTGACAGAAATGTAAAGGTGATTAAATTCTTATTTGCTAAAATTACAACCAATCAATTAAAATTAATTGAATGCAATATTAAATGTTTAAGCTCATTCAAGATTAACCTGTAACTAATATGTCAATTGAAAAATTAACATAGATTATAATTCACTGCGAATCATTTGCAGAAATAGAGAAATATTTTAAGTAAATAAATTCAATTAAAACATAATGTATACACAGATAAGAAGTAAGGACAAATCCAGATCATAGATCCCTATATAAGATAATAATTGCAAAAGACTAAACGACATAGATAACAGTCTGAAGTAAAAATCAATATTTATCAAATAAACTTGATCAAAGAACAAAATATGATGCAAAAGAATAACATTACTGTATTAATGAAAGTTTGTAAGAAATTACAAGCTCAGCATAAAACAGAATATCTCCAATCTTCTTCTGCTGATTTCTACCCGAAAATGATCATCCCTTGCCTAAGAGATATCTACCCCTTAAATAGTAGATTACAAAAATAATGCATCGGATAAATTCCCCTTAAACAGGGATTACAAAATCGGATTATTCCACACAACACCCTTCAAAATGATTTTCCAAACGAGATTCATCTCCTAATTTGGGGAAGAATCCCGTGACAAACTGTAAAATTGAACGACAAATTGCTGGTTGTCTATAATAGGCAACAAAAGATCCGAAAAATCTTCCTTAGGAACTTCTGGATGATTACCAATGCCTTCAAAAACGGAGAAATCAGCCAGCGGGTCTTTCTTCATGGGGACTGGTGGAGTAACAGGAACCTCATTGATTATAAAATCATGGATAATGGTGTCATCTCGATCAATTGGATCTTCAGGGATTTCTTTTTTCTTTCTCTGAAGGCGTTGCATGTAGACGAATAAAGTTTCAGAATCCTCATCTTTGCTACTACTACTTGTATCAGGAACACCTGCATCAAAAGGTGGTGACAAAGGTTCTTGATATAGCAAAAACTGAAGTTCTTCTCCTCTAAGGGATCTGTCCAAAAATTTGCAATCGGTTTGCATATTGCTCATACAAAGATTATTAGAAAAGAACCTCTGAACATTGAATACAAGACTTCTCTTTAGAATCTAGACGGCGAATAAGTTGCCTCATATTTGTCTTCGTTCTTAAGAAGAGCTAATAAAACTATAATGATTGAGCATAATGAACTGCTATGATTAAAAACTTACAATATAGAAACTGCAATCATTCAAAATTCAACGAAGCAACTTGTGGCATGCATTAACCAAATTTTGGATTAAGACGAAGTACAATTTCAATTAAATCACGTATAACTCGAAGTCGCGTCTGAAGGATTATCATTACATATCAATCAAATCAACAATTATGACTTCGAATTTGGGCCAAAGGTGAAAATTACAGTCAGAAACCTGGTTGCCAAAATGACGAAGAGCAGAGGGTCCACGCGTTTGATCAGATGAGGGAATTTCATCCATTGGATCAAAAGGAATCAACAGTTGAGATCTACTCCGTCAAAACGCAGGGTGATGTTGCAGGAGCTAGTTTCGTAGGTATGTACATTCTTCCCACAATCTGCAATCCGCAATTGCAGGTTGCAGGTTGTGGGATAGAGACTGCATTTATTGAATCAAAAGATAATTCCGCAATCCGCAAATTGCGGGTTGTGGGTTGCGGGATTGCAAAGTTCAAAAATTTATTCAACAACTTCCCGCAATCCGCAATTGCGAGTTGCGGGATGCGGGCACTCAAACAACCTTTGATATGAAATAACCTTTCCGCAATCCGCAATATGCAAATTGCGGGTTGAGGGTTGCGGAAACACACAACGCATTTTATTATTCAAACGACTTTCCGCAATCTGCAATTGCGGGTTGCGGGTTGTGGAATGAAAAGTCCAACAAACATATTTACATGGTCTTCCCGCAATCCGCAACTTGCGGCTTGCGGGATGACAAAAATTTTGAAAAAGAAAAACAAAGCCCCCGCAATCTGCAATTTGCGGGATTGCAGGATGAAAAATGACCTTTTGAAAGAATTCAAGGCTTCCCGCAACTTCTGAAAAACAGTAAAAAAACTAAGAATTTTCAAAGGGAAAACTCTAATCTAAATCAAAACAATGCAAAGGCATGAAATCATAATAATGATGATAAAACCCTATAATGACAAAGGAATTTAAAGCATTACCTTTGCATTAAAAAAATTTGGGGCTCCCGTGTTCCATTAGAACATGGGATCTGTTGTACCTACAACAAATGGCGACTGGCTGGGATGAACCAGTTATCTCTGTGAATAAAACCTTAGTTAAAGAAAACATGTCAGTCTACTGATATTCCAACCTGAAATTTTAGAAGATGATCATAAAGAAATACAAGCAACAAGCAAAGTTAAGCATATGATTGATATATTCCCATCTCTTAATCATTAAAAATGATGCAAATCTAATAAGGAGGTGTAATAAATAACAAGAATTCATTACCAGTATGCAATCATGGGAAACTAGCTTGAGTTGACCCTGGAGGCAAACTTAAAATTCCTCTGGATATCCAAATTATAGACCACCTTGATTTATTAATTGCTTTATTTATATACAAATATTATGGCAATATATACATTTTCTTTTCCTTTTCCTTTTTTCCTTTTTTTTTAATTTCTCTTTTCTTATGAAACAGAATAGAAAACTATACATAAGACCTTGTTGATATAAGACCACTGCCCTGACTTGGTAATCAAATGATAGCAATGCCATTCATAGACCTAATATGGAAATTGATCAAGCTAGCTCGGTAAGGAGACTCCTTGTCTTCCAGCTGTGACACTGAAAGCAACTATCATGGCTTGGTGACCACATAATGATAATTTCAGTCCAAAATCAAACCCACAATCATGGAAGGGATGGCTTGTGATAAAACTCCCTGTCCTCATATATAGAAAGTGTCTTATAAAAGAAAAAAAAGATTTATTAGAGTGTAAATTACAAGACACTACCATGGCTTGATGACCATGTAACAATAGTGTTACTCACCAGTGCTTTGCAGATCATGAATGGACCGACCTGTGATAGGATCTTCCACCTTTCAACTAAAACTGAAAGTCATCTCCCAAGTTTGGTGGCTTGATGTGAATATGCCATTCCACTAAAACACCTATGAACCTAATGGGCTGGCTTATGATAAGACCCCCCATCTTGTAATCCACAATTTTTTAAGGAAATTATTATCAGAGTGACTGTAATAGGATCCAAAGAAAATAAATATGACTAGGTTATTAAGATATGCTACTTCACCAATGAAGCATAAAATAAGAAACACCAGTCATTCCCCATACCTCATTTAAACAAATAAAACATATATAAAGATGGATCAAGGTGGGAAAGTATCAATCAAGGCTCTGAAATTATTGATTGTAACTCCTGTAAAAAACAAGTTCTGTCATAGGCTGAGGAAAGCTAAAATTGATCATGCATTCTAAGAAATTTCAGACTGTGTCAATCTTGAGACAAACTGATCAATCAACCATTTCCAAATGTATGTGGGAGTTGTCAAAACACAAAATAATATAAAAGGGAAAAACAATCAAACCAAAAGAAAAGTAAACACACAAAACATATGTACAAAATGCATCAAATTGTTCAGACAAAATACTTCTTGAGTAGAGAAACATTCACTGTATAAGTGTCAATGACTCCCTTCAGTGTCTGCAACCGAACAATACTAGGACCAATCTTTTCTGTAACAATGAAAGGTCCTATACAAAGGCGTTGAAATTTGGTGTATTCATTTTTGTCCTTATGTTGTTTATCCCATATCAATACCAAATATCCTACTAAAAACTCTCTGTGAGAGGAGTATTTCTCATTGAACCATCTTTTAACCATCTACTGATGTTGATACAATTTGTTTTTAGCCTTTTCCCTGTCTTCCTCCAAGTTAAGCAAGGTGTCAATTCCCTGCTACAAGGGGGGGGGGAATCATCTTCTTGGATGGATTGGGCCAATTGTAGTGAGGGAATGGTAAGGTTAGATGGTAGGATGGCTTCCTTTCCATAAACTAGACAATAGGGAGAGTTTCCAATAGCTTCCTTTGGGGTAACTCGTTCTACTCAAAGAGCATTGGAAAGCTGTGTGTGCCAATCTTTGTGGTGGGAGGCTACTGTCTTCTTTAAGATGTTTATCAAGTTATTGTTAGAAGATTCAACAAGCTCATTACCCTATGGATAATAATTGGAAGAAAATTTCAGTTTGATCCCCTTTTCAAGGGAATACTACATGAGATCAATAGAGGAAAAGTAGGATTCATTGTCAAAGACAAGATATTCAGGGGCCCCAAAACTTGTGACTATTTGGTTGTCCAGAAAGAATATCACTTGGTTTGTGTTACATTGCCAGAGAGGGACTGCCTCTACCCATCTGGTAAAGTAGTTCGTTGTTGTTAAGATATACCTACGTTGTAGGGAGGAAACAGGATTAATTGGTCCAACAAAATCCAACCCCCATTGCTGAAATGGGCACTGAACTGTTACCGGTTGCAAAGGAAAGGTAGGTTTTTGGAATTTCCCTACACACTTCTGACATGGTTCAGACCTTCTGACATGAGCATAGGCATCTTTGAACAGGGTAGGCCAGTAATATCCTGCTCTGAGAATCTTGTGGGCTGTGGTTTCACCTGAAAAATGCCCTCCAGCAGGTCCTGCATGAAATTGTAAAAGAATGTCACCAGGCTCATTTTTCTCTAAACACTTAAGGAAAAATCCATCATAATTTTTCCTAAACAAAACTCCATTAATAAATTGATATGGAGCGGCCTTTAATCTTAAAGCTCTGCATTTTTTGAAGTCAAGGGTTTTAGGAGCAAACACATGGTTTAGAAAAAACTTAATATGATCGTACCATTCAGATGTTGGAGTTTTTATAGCATTAACAGAACCTGTAGGAACATTTTTCTCCTGCTCCCATTTAGTCTGCTGCTGTACAGGATCATTTGACTAAGCGGTGAGCAGGCACAAACCTTGTCCTTTTAAAATCTTTGTTGGCCTAATTTCCAGGTCATATTCCTGCAAGGCTGTCATCCAATGGGCTCTTTTCTCGCCTAGTTCTTTCTGGACCAGCACATTTCTGATGGCTGTGTAAGGCACGATAACCTTCGTTCAAGATTTCAATAAGTAGGGTCTGTAATGTTTTACAGATTTTTAGACTGCATAAGCCTACTTGTCAATTTGAGAGTAGTTAAGTTCTGCTCCCTTAAATGTTGAGCTCATGAACGAAATCGGAATTTCGGCATCATTATCATGCTTGTGTGTCAAAACAACTACATAAGAAAAATCAGTAGAAAAAGTATGCAAAATAAAATCTTTGTCAAAATCTGGAGACATCAGAGCAGGGGCTTCTGCAATGGCTCTCCAAATTTCAACAAATGCATCCTTTTGTTCCCGAGACCAACTAAACTGTACATCTTTTTTAACTAACTGCTGCAATGGCTTAACAATTTGTGCAAAATTTGGAACAAACCTATGTACAAAATTAATCTTACCGAGGAATGATTGCATGGCTTTGTGTAAACCAAGAAAATCGATCTTTGAAATAGCTTCAGTGCGTTCAAGATCAATAATCATACCTTCCTTAGAAATAATGAAACCCATGAGCTTACCTTATGTCACTGCACATATGGACTTCTTGGGGTTCAACGAAATTTCATACTTCCTGCAGCGTTCAAACACCTGTTTCAAAGCAGACAAATTTTTATGTCATTTTTTTGAATAAATAGTGATATCATCTAAGTATACTACGACAGAATTGTGCATCAAACCTCCAAAAGCTATATCCATAGCTCTCTGGAATGTGGCTCCTGCATTTATTAGGCCGAAAGGCATTCGCTTGTAGGCGAAGGTACCCCAAGGGGTTCTAAAAGTTGTTTTCAATTGGTCATCAAGGGAAACCATGACTTGGTTGTAACCTAAAAAACCATCCAAGAGAGAGAACATCTCAAACCCTACTACCTTTTGTAGAATCTGCTCCATAAGAGGAACATGGTAGTTATCCTTTTAGGAAGATCTGTTCAAATTTATGAAATGGACACAAAGTCTGATTTCCCCATTCTTTTTCCGAACAGGCACCAGGTTGGCAATCCATTGTGTATGTCTGACAAGGAATATGATTTGATCTGTCAGTAACTTCTCAAGTTCTTTCTTTACAGAGGGTTCCAAACTAGGATGCATCTTTCTCAGCTTCTGCTGGTAAGGTTTTACTTATGGTTTCATTGGTATGTTATGATGCATGATGCTAGTATCAAAAGTATTTAGTTCATCATAGGTCCATGCAAAAATATCTTTGTACTCTTTACACAATTTAATAAAAGCTCTTCTTTCTTCAACAGAGCAATCAACCCCAAGGTTGATAAATTGGGGATTATGTTCAGTACCAAGGTTGGCTGGCTCATAATTCAGAGATGAGTTGCGGGTCCTACAGTTTTTCTTCTGTTTGAACTTATCTTGCAAGTCATAAAATTTCTTTAGGTTGATCACTGATTTTGAGCTAATGTTGGAAGGATCAAAGAAGGATTTCTCATGATCAGCCTCATCTATTGCCATGTCTTGAAAGGTATACTGGGCTGTGAGAAATTCTAGTATTTGTTGGTCATCATCAAACACTTTCCAATTTGTTACATTATTAGGGATGGAAGGCCTATACATAAGTTTTATTCAGAAGGCTTCAGGTGACAAGCTTTCTGGTGGAATCAACCTAGATGTTGTGACCTGGGGACTGACTTAATGTTGAATGCAGAGAAAGAGTTGGTGAGATCTCTTACCATTTTTTGATAATTAGTTAAACGTGGAGACAAACAATGTATCTTGTTTCTTACTTGTTTAACTATGATTTCGGAATCTCCAAAACATTCTATTACTTTTGCACCCAAGTCAATAGCCTTCTTGAGCCTTTGCACTAGGGCCTCATATTCAGCTACATTATTGGTACATTCTAACTCAAGTCTACAAGAAATCATGGTTTTAGTCCCTTTTGGGTCAATAAGGACACAACCTGCACCAGCTACAACTTTAGATCTGGAGCCATCAAAGAATAAATTCCATGCAATGGGATCTATCCTAAAATTTGTATTAACATCATAAACATTATGTACAATAGTTCCTGAGAATGGTATAGAAGTAACATTGGTAATCAATGATTTATTTTGTACAATATCATCTGGTGAAGAATCAACTGGCAGATCCCCAAAGAAGGAATGAAATATAAAATTCTCAATATGTGAACTGAAATAACAAGCAGGTTCACTTGAGTCATTAAGGTCAGTGATTGTTTTCTTCATAAATTGTTCCCTAGTGATCTTAATCTTGATTGGTTGTCCATTATAGGGTAGCCACAAGTGAGACTAATCAGTAGCAAAGTATCCCTTGAGCTTCTCTGACCAATCTCTGCTCATCCACATTCCTTAGGTTTCATGGATGTCAGCTACAATGCTATCTATGGTCTGGTGGATCCGGGGATCAACAGATAATGTCAACAACACATTTCTTAATCACCCCACTACTCTCACTTTAGATCTGTCAAGATGGACAATCTGAGTAGGACATGGTTCCCAAGTTGCATTTAGTTTTCTACAGATAGGCAAGGGCATCACATTGGAAGAGGCACCTGAATCTATCATACAATTGTGTACATTCCAGGTCTCTGATCGTTTGGTTTGGTAAAAGAGTCTAAGTTATTGTTTTGTGTTTCCCTTGGTTGTTTAATTATCATACTTTTAGGTAGAGAATCCCTCATAGAAGGGATTTTCAGAAGTTCAAACAAAGAAATATTTGCTTTGACTCTTTTCAAATCTTTAGCCAAATTGTACTCCATTTTAGGAATGACTGTATCCTTTAGAGGAATAGTTTTACTTTTGTTGGGAACTGATGTTGAAGATGAAGGTTCCTGAGAGGGTTGTCCTTTTGATCTAGTGTTGTAAGGATGTTGAACATTGAACATTGTCTCAGGTTCTTCTTCTTCTTAATTCATTGGGAGTTCAAAAAAATAACTTACAGTATTAATCTGTGGATCCCCTTCTTCTTCTCCTTCTTCCAGTAACTATGAATCTTGATTTGTTTGGTCATCAGAAGGTTCAGGGACATTTTGTGATTCAGTGGCCAGAGCTTTGAAGATAGAATAAATTTCTTCAGATGTTAGTCCTTCATTAGGATTAGGAGGTGGTGGATTTTGGGGAGGTTGATAAGGTCTCCTGAAAGGTGGCCTTGCAAAACCTCTGTTATTAGTTTGATTTTCATTATTATTCTTTTTTAAATCAACCATCTCATTTGACATTTTCTGGAGAAACTTCTTGATATCAGTCATTTTAAAAGCATCTTTGTTTTGTGTGGTGGGTTTGGGAGCATTATCATTTTTCTTTCTGGATGTGGAAGGTTGTTCTTCCGAAACATCAGGATTATCCTTTAGGAAAAACATATCCTTTCAACCTGAATGGCTTCAGCATGAGCCTCAAACAAGTTGTCTTTATGTGCTCTTTTGACCCACATCGCAATAGGAACAGACAAACCTTTTTCATAATAAGCAACCAACAGTTATTATGCAAGAAGAAGAGTGGCAGGGATCCTATTTTTCAGATAAGAAAATCTTTGATTACAGTCTTTGACCCTCTCTTTACCTCTCATCTTCATGGAAGACAATTCTAAGACTAGATCTTGTGGAGTTTTATCATCCCCAAACTTCTGGATAAACAGTTTTTCAAACTCATCCCAAGAAGTTATGGATCCGGCCTCTAAGGCAAAGTACCATGTGGATGCCTTTCCTTCAAATGCATAAGGGAATAGTCTGCAAACCACATGTTCATGGACAACACTCCTAAGTCTAATGGCCTGCATAAAAGTTTTGATGTGATCTAAAGAAGGTGATTTATTATCTGGATTGAACTTAGGAAGCCACTTCTCATGGTTTTTAGGCAATCTATGTTGATCCCCAAGTATAAATATAGCATCTTGGTCAAGCCAAGGTCTGTTCTGGCCTTCTTCAGCCATTGGTTGTTCTTCCTCTTCTTCAGATGATGAGCTAGAGGAGTGTTCACTTTCAGACGAGGAGGATGATGATGAGGGAGGAGAGGGTGGTGGTCCACCAGTTACAAGGTTAGGTTGATCTTGTGATACTCCTTGAAAGAGTGAATCAAGGTTGTACTCAGGGGATCTTGGATGATCAGGTGTATCTTGATTCTCAGTGCTTTGATCACCTATCTGTTGATCTTCTTGGTTACCAGTCTGTGAAACAGTGTTCTGTTGAATTGCTGCTAGTCTTCTATTTCATTGTTCAGTGATTCTTTGTTGTATTCTAGCAACACTATCATTAGAAATTTTCGGTATTTGTTCAAGTGAAAGGGGTCCTCTAGTAGGTGATATAATAAGGATATCCCTCCTATATTCCTGCTCAGCTATAAGTGTACCAAGAATTACAGTTGGTTGTTCAGATGTAGATGCATGTGATTGGCTTTGAGTGACAACCGACAAAGTTCTTGTTGGAGGAGGTTTATGAGTATTTTGTTTAGGCATAGTTTACTACTGGCACTCTCTCTAGCGCCATTTGTTGAGGCCTCGGGTGTGTAGGGTGATGGAATGGGTTTCAAATCTCTCAACAGAGGAAGAAAACCCAGCCAAAGGCTTCAGATATTCATGCATAAGTATTACCCTTTCCTCGAGCTGTTTGGGATGGTGATCTCCCACGGATACAAAGGCATCCGCTGGCACCTTTGGTTTTGATCCTAAAAGGATGTGTCTTCCAAAGAAGGAAAACAAAGTGTGTTCAGTTTGAAACAAATCTACGTAGAAAGGGAAATCTAAGCTAAGTTAGACCTATTATAAAAGCTGTACTATTTAAATGCAAATCAATTTGATATGAAAATAGATAAGTATGTTCATCCACTTGACAGAAATGTAAAGGTGATTAAATTATTATCTGCTTAAATTACAACCAATCAATTAAAATTAACTGAATGCAATATTAAGTGTTTAAGCTCATTCAAGATTAACCTGTAACTCATATGTCAATTGAAAAATTAGCATAGATTATAATTCACTGTGAATCATTTGCAGAAATAGATAATTATTTTAATTAAATAAATTCAATTAAAACATAATGTATACACAGATCAGAAGTAAGGACAAATCCAGATCATAGATCCCTGTATAAGATAATAATTGCAAAATATTAAATAGCATAGATAATAGTCTGAAGTAAAAATCAATATTTATCAAATAAACTTGATCAAAGAACAAAAGATGATGCAAGAGACTAACATTACTGTATTAATGAAAGTTTGTAAGAAATTACAATCTCAACATAAAACAAAGTATCTCCAGTCTTCTTCTACTGATTTCTACCCCAAAATGATCATCCCTTGCCTAAGAGAGATCTACCCCTTAAATAGTAGATTACAAAAATAACACATCGGATAAATTCCCCTTAAATAGGGATTACAAAATTGGATTATTCCACACAACACCCTTCAAAATGATTTTCCAAACGAGATTCATCTCCTAATTTGGGGAAGAATCCCATGACAAACTGTAAAATTGAACAACGAATTACTGGATGTCTATAATAGGCAACAAAAGATCCGAAAAATATTCCTTAGGAACTTCTGGATGATTAACAATGCCTTCAAAAATGGAGAAATCATCCAGCGGGTCTTTCTTCACAGGGGCTGGTGGAGTAATGGGAACCTCATTGATTATAAAATCATGGATAATGGTGTCATCTCAATCAATTGGCTCTTCAGGGATTTCCTTTTTCTTGCTCTGAAGGCATTGCATGCAGACGGATAAAGTTTCGGAATCCTCATCGTCGCTACTACTGCTTGTATCAGGAACACCTGCATCAAAAGGTGGTGACAAAGGTTCTTGATATAGAAAAAACTCAAGTTCTTCTCCTTCAAGGGATCTGCCCAAAAATTTGCAATCAGTCTGCATATTGCTCATACAAAGATTATTAGAAAAGAACCTCTGAACATTGAATACAAGACTTCTCTTTAGAATCTAGACGACGAATAAGTTGCCTCATATTTGTCTCTATTCTTAAGAAGAGCTAATAAAACTATAATGATTGAGCATAATGAACTGCTATGATTAAAAACTTACAATCTAGAAACTACAATCATTCAAACTGCAATGAAGCAACTCATGGCGTGCATTAACCAGATTTTGGATTAATACAAAGTACAATTTCAATTAAATCACATATATCTCAAAGTCGCATCTGAAGGCTTATCATTACATATCAATCAAATCAACAATTATGACTTCGAATTTGGGTCGAAGTTGAAAATCACAGTTAGAACCCTGGTTGCCAAAACGACGAAGAGCAAAGGATCCACACGTTTGATCAGACGAGGGAATTTCATCCGTTGGATCAAAAGGAATCAACGATCGAGATCTAGTCCGTCAAAACAGGGGGTGATGTTGCGGGAGCTGGTTTCGTAGGTATGTACATTCTTCCCGCAATCTGCAATCCACTATTGCAGGTTGCGGGTTGCGGGATCGAGACTGCATTTATTGAATCAAAAGATAATTTCGCAATCCACAAATTGCGGGTTGTGGGATTGCAAAGCTCGAAAATTTATTCAGCAACTTCCCGCAATCCGCAACTGCGGGTTGCGGGATGCGGGCACGCAAACAACCTTTGATATCAAATAACCTTTCCGCAATCTGCAATCCACAAATTGTGGGTTGCGGAAACACACAACGCATTTTATTATTCAAACAACTTTCTACAATCCACAATCCACAATTGCGGGTTGCGGGTTGCAGAACGAAAAGTCCAACAAACATATTAACATGGTCTTCTCGCAATCTGCAACTTGTGGGTTGTGCGTTGCAGGATGACAAAAATTTCAAAAAAGAAAAACAAATCCCCCGCAATCCGCAATTTGCAGGATTGCGGGATTGCGGGGTGAAAAATGACCTTTTGAAAGAATTCAAGGCTTCCCGCAACTTCAGAAAAACAGTAAAAAAACCATGAATTCTCAAAGGGAAAACTCTAATCTAAATCAAAACAATGCAAAGGCATGAAATCATAATAAAGATGATAAAACCCTATAATGACAGAGGAATTTAAAGCATTACCTTTGCATTAAAAAAATTTGGGGCTCCTCTGTTCCATTAGAACATGGGATCTGTTGTACCTACAACAGGGACCAATTCATTAAGTCTCAAGAAAATCCCCCTTTGGAACCATGAAATGCAATTTTATTTCTCTTTTTCTTTGAAAGACAATGTAATACTTTAAATGTCAAATATTCTGGGAACTGAAAAGTATCAACTGACTTGAGGTATATGAAAATACATTTGTCAGTTATCTTGTAAAGTTATAAAATAAGCTTGGCGATAAAGAAAAGGGGCTTTTGGCACGGGACCCTTTGCTACTTATTCTTTGTAAGAACTATTTATGGGGGGATGAATACAAAGGGTATTGGGCTTAAGTTTTTTTTCGGCATGGAGACCGTGATTGTATTTGAATATGTATTGTCATGGAACTACTTTCTGATCCATTTTCTTTTACATGCAGTAAGAATGCTTTAATTTCATGTTTGGCTATTCTTACAGCCATCAACTTCTATTGTTGTATATTGCACTTTCGTGGTACCTTAGCTTTCTATGAGTTGTAAACACAGGATGTTGTAATGAGATGGTTATTTATGTAGCGTATTTCATTCTGTGATTATTATACATGTATGGTAACTCAACTCTCTGTCTCTAGATATGTATTTTAGTTTTATTTGCAACTCGCCATTTAAATTCGCTCCAAGTTAGGATAGCTTAGGGTTGTATTGTAGGTAGGCATACTGTATTTCATCCTTAAACAATAAAAAAGCTAAATGGTGAGCTAGGCCGCAAATGGTAAACCCAAAACCAGTGAATGGTGGCTGAGCTAGAATCCGGATGGGTTCCCAATTCAAATAGATGGAAGTCTAGTTGAGCCTTTTGCCGACGAGAACCCCTATTGTCAATGCAAGGGCATTTTCGAGCGTCAACCCCACATAATGGGAGTGACCATATGGTAATATGTAAATACCACCAAGGATTAAAGATTAAAAACCATGAACTCGACCCTTGTCTTTCATCGAATTTTGAACGAAGACTATATGCACATAATGGGAGTCTAGATGCTTTGCACCCACTTTTCAATGATTTTTTCAGTCAAAATTCAGTTGAAATTGTTGAAATTGCAATTTTAGGTTGTTGGAATTACATAGTCAATATGCTCCTAAGGTAATTAAGGGTGTTGAATCCATTTCTGCAATCACAATTGCAATTTGAACAATGAAAATTTTAATTTCAACAAAAATAGCATCACTGAATTCTAACAAACATCACGAAAAATGTGCAAATCGTTTATCGTTAGCTTACTCCTAAACTGTGGGAATTATGTAGGTGATTCTTGTTCATTAATCCAATATGCATTGACATATCAATTCTGGTTGGTTGAAGCCTACTTCTCAAGTTAATCGGCGTGCATCCAAAAACACGTTGGCTTGCAGTCCATTACATCCAAAGGATGAATAAGGAAACAGTTAAACTGAAAGGATCACGCATTGATTACTACATGTATTTATGTTTAAAAATACCCTTGAACTTAGCTGCATGAATCTCCTCCATCGCAGTAGCATTGGTAAGTGATTCCTTTTTCTTTTTCAACAATTTTATGATATTGGTTATGTTATAGGCTCCTTCCCTAGGTAACGACTTACTATTGCAATAATTTAAGCATTCACTTGGTATTATTTCACCTTAGATTATTGTTGTGGGAAAAAAAACACAAAGGTGTGCAACTCTTCCCACTTTGGAGGTGAAATCCATAGAGGTTTCTACCAAGGCCTAGTATTGTGTTACTAAAGCAAAAGCGATGACTCCAAATTGATCCTACAAGGTATTGTTAGCAAAACAAATCAAAATAAAAACAAATAATATGAAAATAAACAAAGAGGGTGAGTGTATGCTAACCACAACAACAAGAAGATGCTAGATCCAAATTAGATTTCCCAATGGTCAAGCTTGTTACATGTAGCGTCACCTAGGAGGTGCAAGATTCAAGGGAATCCAACAATATCCCTTAGGGAGGTCCTTTTTGTCCACACTAAATGCTAAATAACTTGAAGAACAAATGAGAAAAATGCTTGCCCCTTGGAGGAAGGTGGCAAGGGATCTAGAAGAATGCCAATATGTGTAAGAAGAGGTGAACTATGAGGAAGTCTCAACACAATTATAGAATCATAACCTTGCTCCGATTTTCTCTACATAGATGAATGTCCATGGCTTCATTTTATAGGCCAAGAAGTGGCCAAGAAACATCTAGATCCAAGTGTTAACCCCATCACCTCATGAACTAGCTCCAAAGTACACAAAGGGGGTTATTCAATGCTTAAAGAACCAAATTCATTTTTTTGTTGGCAAGGGTTCTTCCATGAGCCTTCAATGCATGGCGGGTGGTTGATATCCTACCATTTTTTACAGTTGCACAGATGTCAAAGGATAATCCGCGCGAGGCTCGTGTGGCCACCGAACTGATAACACACATTGTAGAGTGGGCTAACGCAGCTTTACCTACACGACCTCTTCTTTTGACTGTTCTTTGGCATTTTTTTGACTCATGTTGCTTTCTAGATCCGATGAGGATGTCTTTGGTGAGCTACATGCTATATATGGATAACACCTTACTACAAGATTAGCTAAAATGTTGCATGTGTGCGAAATTTGAGTGTTAATAGATGCCCCCTGATGTATGAGGGTTGAACAGTAATGTAGAGCCGATAATGCATCATCATTTCATTTTTTCTCTCTTGTTCTTGTAAGTTTTAAAACATGTGTGGATGGGAAGGTCCTCTTGGGGAAGAATATTGTTGGTGACGACTGGTGAAGCTGTAACAAAAAATACTATTTTATACAAATAAGGTGGGCATACCTGTTTGATGATTTCTGGTTATTTTGTTTCTCAAACAAAATAAGATTATTTTTTTCCACATTTTTTTTATTGTGTTAAAAGTTGTATGTTTTCTCTTGGAGATTCAATCCCTAATTACTAAGCCTCCAACAGGTGTCGGTGCCTTAGTTATTAACCCTCCAACCGGGTAAAGAAAGTCGAGCGTTATGTATCGGCGTATTAATTCTTAATCCTCGATTGCATATTGGGACACTGATCATTAGACCTCTGTCCTATATTGGTGCACTAGTTGTCCGAGCTATGATCGGGCGGCCGGGCCCATTATACATATTTATGTTTTTTATTAATGAACTCCCTCACAAATCAATATAATATATGTTCTTTTTATTAATGCACTCCCTCTTAATTGCGTTACATGTAGTATTTTAAGCTTTAAACATGCATTGGATGACACTTAGTTATGTTTTATAATCCGTTTTATCCTACTGCATAGGTAAACCAAGGTGGACGATGTCTTAAATCATGAAATTCGTTGATATACACTACAAGCACATTATGTTTGGAAACAAGGCGAGTATCGCTACCACATTTTTTAATAAAGGATAATGTTTATTCATGCCATTCATCCATTGGCAGTTAATTCTTTATTCCCAGCGATGTGAGCGGGATCCTTATTAATAACAACTCCGATGTGTCCGACATCTTATTGTTAACACCTCCGTTATGTCGAGTTTCAAACCTCCAACATAATTCATTAAAAAAAACTAAACATCATATTTTATTGTTGGAAACCATTCAGAAATTAAAAGAAAAAAAAAAACTACGATAGTAATAAATTATGTAAATGCAATCACCATTGAATCTTATACAAAGAGTGGCTCGGGGAGTAGTATTTTCAAAATTTGACTGCAAAAGTGAATACCTTCCGGGAAAGATTTAAGAAGCAACAGATATCCATAAAACAACATTTAATACACCAAAACAACTTTTAATGCACCAATGGGAATTATATCAATGGTTAGCTATACCATTCAAACTAAAGAATGCACCAACCCCATTGATCGAATATTTTCCAAGCACTCTCATTTTATTGCAAACTATTATCTTATATTCTATATTCTCTACATCAGTACCTACGCATTTGCAACAGTTAGTGGCATTCAATGAGTTAATTTTCTAGCATGGTTTTGGTTTGTCAAAAGATCCTACAGATAATTATAGGAGTATTGTTAAAACAAGGCAAAATTTCACTCCTACGGGAACATTAGCACAACTTTGGAAAGGTCTTTATCCTTGGTGGAAGGCAACTTTTTCAATAATATTTATAAAGTTGAACATATTCCATGAAAACAAATTCTTTATCAGATGCTTGAATCAAATAAATTTGAGGAATGAGAATGTATAGAGCATATCAAGTAGAAGCAAGTACAAATTCATATCAAGTAGAAGTAAGGACAAATTTTACACGACCAGCGTCAGGAGATTATGCACAACCAGCCCCAAAGGATTATAAAAAATTTAATCTACAAGATTACGAAAATTACTAGCAATACTATTCAAATGCTAGATTATATTTTTCCCTCTATAGATTTTATGTATAATTTAACACGTAGTCCTACATATTGAATATAATCTATATAGTCCTAGAATTTTTGGGAGCTTTATATTGGCATTTATGAGCATAATGTCATTTATCTTTACACTAATAAAAATATACCTAAGACATATTTCATTTGATTGGATGTCTTCTTCGTCTTAAATGCCTATATGGCTTGAATCTTTTTGATTTGCTCCTTTGAAATCTGAATTTTAGTCTCTTCTTTGATTTGCTTTTGTTTTGGTAATAACTAGAAGTATTTGTTCGATCACTTTCTTTACAAATAGAAGGAGAAATATGTGGAATCTTCGGTTGTACATTGACATGTACACAAATCCATCAAATTTATTGTATGGTCAAATCAATTAAGTCTATAAAATATAACATATCTATATAAATATTTTGATGAAAAATATTATCTAATACTAAGTGTCCAATCTTGAAAGAAATAGAATTTAAAAAATAGTTTTTACAAATTCATTTCTATGAACACCTAATCTATACACCTATTGCTAGTAATAATCACTATAATCTTCAAAATGGGAAAATGACATAGTTTAACATTAGCTAATAATAATTTCCCATCTTTATTTTTGGTGGTCTATGGTAAAAATTTGGTAAGAAAGGTTGTTCTTAGTTCACTCAAACCTTTTTTATAAATATATGCTCTTGCTTCTTCTAAATTGTTCAACCACCAATCCAAGACTGCCTGCAATACGTCTTGCTGCAATTTCAACATCAACTGTGTTAGTCCTTCCTTGTAATTGTTGTAACGCATGATTATGGTTTACTCATGGTTGGATATTGTGTGAAGGATCTGGATTTTTATCAATATTTAAAATAAAAATCCTTTAAAATTTGTATTCCATAAATCCTCTATTTGAGTTTAAATGCATGATGCTTCACCTATTTTTTATTTGAAAATTCTTTATTTTGCCTTTTCTTCTATAACCTTATACTGGGCTAATAATGGAGCTTCCTCTTCTTTTTGTTTTGTTTTCATAATAATTTATGGAAGTATAGAGGAGGCACTAGTCATAAAAGAAAAAGAACTTATGCTATTGCTTGCAACTTTTCATTTTCAACTCTTTTTCACTCACATTTATAATCTTCTTCTTGTCACAATGATTTATCGATAGGAACATATGCTACATGTTTTTCTTTGTTACCTTAATCTGATATGCATGATATTTCACGGGATATATTTGCATGGTTACGTGACAATGAGTTTGCCTGCCAAACATTGGCAGGGTGAACCATGCTAACATTAAATGGTAAGTTTCATTTTGACTACTTTATAATTCTAAACTATGTTAGCTATGATCCTTCCGTAAAAGGTTTAAGCTAATTATCATTTCAAGTCTTACAAATCTAGAATAATGAATACTTTTTAAGAATTTTCCATTTAATAATCAGAATAATGAATATTTTTTTAGGAGTTTCCCATTTTCAGCCAACTAAATCTAGCTATGCTATCAAATATGAGCATGTTGAAAGGGAACTCAATGGAATGTAGGTTCAGTGGGTAATAGAACCCCTCATATAATTAAATGCACAGGCATGAGTAGGATTCCACTTATCCACTTTGATTTGCATTTCTTAATTTGCAGAATTTCAGGCACCCGATACCACATAATTTTCCCTTGATTTAACCCAAGAATTTGAGGCCTCGAAGGGGAATCAAAACGCTGTTGAATTCTTTAAAGCCTATCAGGAAACGGAAAGCTATGGTGAAATCACAGAAAAGAATCATGACTGTGACCTGTCACGATCATTAAATTGCAATTTAATATTTGAGATACATGGTATTTTCATAGATTTTAGTTTTAAAATTTAACTTTTATTATTTTTAGAGTTTGATAATTAAAAATACTCATTTGGGGATTTATGTCCCATCACATATGTCCTACACTAATTGGAAAACTAGATTATTGTATTTTAAAAAATCTTAAATTTATTTTAATTTTTTAAAAATATTATATTTAATATTGAAATATTTCAAAACTTTAAAAAACTTTGCAAGATTCTAAAAACAAAATTAAGAGTAGTCAAAGAAGTTTGTAGTAACTAACTTGGTAGGGAATAATAAAATAATTTAATGGTTTTGTTAATCATTAAAAATATAATATAAATAATTTGATAAAATTAATATAATAACTTACAATTTTAATGATATTATTTATATCTTTTAATATAAATAATATTATTAGGATAACCTACCAAGTATCAAACCACAAACATGGTATGCATTCAATTCTACATCTTAGGTTGTGAATTGTGAATATAACACTCTAAATTACTGTGAGCAATTAAACATTTTTGTATTGATTTTTTTGGTTGATATTATTTGAATTGTAAATATATATTATTGAAATTGTATAAATGAGGTGTTGAGGAGTTTTGAAGGGATTTGAGCCTATTTTGCAATAAAAAAAGTGCAATTTCAATAATAAAAATTTATGAATTCAACAATGATTTATTGTCATATTTTAGCAAAAATAACCAAAAATTACAAAACATTTAAAATTAACTTACTCCTTTATCAACTCCCACACAATTAATGTGCAAATCTTTATAAAAAATAGGGATATGCAAATCTTTATAAAACCAAGGTTGTTGGCCGAACTCTAGATATCAACATTTGAGATAGATGATACAAATTATAAATTCATGTGAAGTGGTGTTCATTATCAATCATATGTCAAATTTAATAGATCTCTTTGTAGAGTAAAGGTTATGGAAAATTAAAATGGAAAAAGATGTTCTACCGATGTGGTATTAGAATCACAAAACTAGTGGCTTATAGAGACAACAATGTTGCACCATCATATATATATAAGCACCAATTCTAATGTATTTTTTATTTAGTGTATATATCATTTTAGTGGAAAACTATGGATCATATCCTAAGACAAAAAAGTGTGGCATAAAGGAAAGAAAGTAGGCTTACCTCACATTATGACTTTATCTTTCAGGAATTGATTCTTGTGAACAAGACTTGTATTAAAAGATATAAGGAAATTGAGTTGAAGTCCAATGCAAAAGGTGATTGTAGTGATTGGATGAGCTCGACTTGATCTTGGAGCTAGATTTGTGACACCAAAGAGGTGTGTGCACATCATGGGATTTTTTTTCTTAACAACTTTTAATTTGATTTGTGAAAGTAAAATATTCTAATGTTTATGTTTATTTCGTTATTGCACAACATTGTGAAGTAGACGTAATAGTGTTTGATGCCCTTGAATGTGAAGTAGAGAGTTGGTGGAGCATTTCATCCTTTTTTGACAAAGGGAAGATCTTACTTTGAGATGCAGTACATAAAAGGGCCATTCGAATATAGGTTTGTCGTTTGATGAGCAACCATAGTAGATCTCGATCCTTTTAAAACAAGACACAAGAATTGCAACAACTAAATATATATGCATTATAGAATGGATCAACGCAAAAATTGGAAGTCTTCCTATTACTATTTGTAAAATCTTTACTAACATGCAAGATATCCCATTGTTTGCTGTAACTATGGCCCTAACAATAGTGTGACTCTTTACACATTGAAAATATATAGTAGAAATTGTATTAATATATCTTTACAGGGGTGATTTAGCCAACAATTTCACTATAAATGTTGTCAGATGCAACGTGATAATAATGATTCTATATAAGAAGATGAGCTTGACCAAGATCACATGGAGATGAGCTATAGTTTTTTTCCTATGCCAATGCAAAGTTGGGAGTGTCAAATATGAGAAAGGAAACTATAGTTCATGGTTAGGGATATTGAGAACGATGATGGTGGTAATTGTAATAGAGGATATAAGACCATGGTAGTAGGAGGAAGAGAGTAGACATGGTGGAAGTTTTATCGAATGTACATGGAACATGGTATAAGTGTAGAAATCAGGAATCAACTAGGATCATGAATGAGTCTCATTAGAAACAAAAAGATGAATCTATTTGTTTTTAGGGAAAGTTTGCTATAGAAGGGGTGAGACTAGCAACGTACATGGGTAAAAGATAGACATACAAGGTTCTGCAAGCACAATTATTAAGAAAAGATATTAGGGTTAGGAGGATATGTACCTTATTTAGAAGGTTGATCCAAGCCTCTCTTCTTGCTCTCCAATGAAACAAACTGCAAAAACATTCAACAAAACCTTCATCAAACCAATTTGACTGCAAATAAAAGATTGATATTTACAAGAGAATAAAACATCAAATTGTAATCATATCTGAAACATACATGAACAAATCATATTTGGGAAAGGAAGAATGTCTGATCTTTATTAACGAATGAAGAAAGTACATCAAATTATACCTTCCTTCAAGCATGACACTTCATGAAACCAAGATTCAAGGTCTCTTGCTTCTCTTCTCCAAGGATCCCAACCTCTGATAAGATGTGCTAGGGTTTATAAGAAACTAGGGAACAAGTGAGGGGAATATGATTCCCAATTCCTCCAGCATAACATTACAATGGGCTTGATCTTTCTTCATGGTCTGTCTCCCTCTCTTATATAGTAAGTGAATATTATAGGGTCGAGTAGGAAGTAGTTACAACCGAAAGAAGAGGTTCCAAAACCACCTGAACCAGCCATTTTTCACAATTTTATATCTTTTCTTAGTGTTTCTGAGGTACTCGCGACTTTTAACATGGAAAAAAAGTGTGTACCCATGACTTTTAACATGTACAACATGCGATTTTTTGGGAAACCCGTGGATTTGCAATGTTCAACCTACTTTTTTGTGGGAAAATGGTCAAAACAACCTTTTATGGGGGTTTTCTGGAGAAGTTTTGGTCTGCAAAAATGTTCCTAAGGTTCCTACCTATCAAATTGGCCATGAATTAGGTAATGCCATCCATATAAAGTACCAAATATGGCTCTTCCATCCACAAATGTCCTTTTGTGTGACTCAGAGTAATCTCATGAAGTGTTGTCATGCGACCAAAAGATATAAGTGTCGTCACAGACGGAGAAGTGTCAATTTTGGATATAAGACTATTGATCTGACAATGATATGCCAATTACATGAGAAGGTATTCCATTCATAGAAAATGAAGAGACCCAACCATTTGCTAGACACTAGTACAAAATGAGAGATAAATGACAAGGCGACCAAAATATTTGGTCACCACAGTTTTTTCAAGGGATAAATGACCAAACTTGAGCAATTTTAAGTGAGCTAACTAAAAAAAACCAAGATAAATGACCAATTTGGTCACGGGATAAAATATATGACTAATTAATAAGTAAATAAACTAAAAATGACCAAGTACCAATAACATTAAGAATATGAATTGGTTGTTTATTTGGTCATTTTTAGTTTTGTCACTCCGACAATGGAAAATTACATTTTTTACAATGAATTTGTACAATTTACTAAATTTTAACACTATAGATGGATTTAGAGGCCCATTTGAAAGGGGTCTTTAAATCCATCTACAGTGTTAAAATTTAATAAATTGTAACATTGTAGATGGATTCAAAGGCACGAGCTAGTGTCGAAACATGATGCCATAGGCGAACGTACTGAACTTTTTTGCAAGATCATTTCATCTGTACCCTCACGTCTAGTTCGATGTGCTTATCATGTCCATATCTTATTTCACCATTTTCTCTTTCGTATTATCCCTTCGATAGATCTTCCAAGCTGCATCATCATGTGCATCATCATAGTGTGGTTGAGTTGAGTCTTGGATATTTGTTGCTTTCCCTCTCGGCATTGTCATGTCATGAAGTTAGTGTCATTGGTTTTGGATCATCATATTGGTCACGTTTGAATTTTGTTTGAACGAAACCATCGTTGTTTGACCCTCTCGACAATCTGTTAATGTTTCAGCAAGTTCATGCATTTTGCGTCATGTTATCTAAATTGTTGATTTCAGAACCTCCATTAATTCTCCATATGCATCCATTCATCATGTTTCTCCTCGTGCCTAAGTTTGGATAGCTTTAAAGTACCCATAGGGTCTCTCCCCTGCAAAAAATCCCCAATATGCTCCATTTTGAAATGAAAAAAAAATCCTCTCTTTTTGTAAAATTATTTTGGTCGCCTGGTCATTTATCTCTCATTTATCAAATTTATTTTATAGGGAAATTTTTCATATTAATTTATTAGAAGATTTAAGTTATTTATAATAATAAAGAAATTTATTGATTATAATTTTGATTTTATAATGGTTTTATTATACTATGGGTAGTTTCATTATTATAATACTAATATATCAATTTATAATGGTTTTATTATACTATGGATAGTTTCATTATTTAATTTTGTTTTTTTATGATAGTTTTATAAGATATTTACGCCGAAGGCGTTCTTTCTGCAAAGATGATTCTTGGTTCTATAGCAAGATTCCTCGTCTATAGGACGAATGGAATCTTGCCACATGTATCATCGTGGTTAGCGTGTTTTCCTTCTATTTTGGCGGTCGGTCGGTCCATCACGTGTCCGTTAGCCTGCTGCATCCTTTTAGGGTTTTCTATATTTTCGGGCTTTTTTTTTTCTTTTGCTTTTCGGCCTTTTTTTCTGCGTTAGCCCTTTGCCCTTTCTCGTTATCCTTGTGGAAGGATGAGCATCGAGGAAATAGAGAAGTGGATCACCCGTGCTGAGGAGATGAGGATCACCCGCGCAACAGTCCTCCGTCGAAACCCTGAGCGCGAGTGTCAGGTGCTGCTTACTCTGCAAGGGCTGGACTAAGGCCGACGATTGGTGCCTTTTGCCGGCAAGCAGGTGCCTGCATGGTGGGGTAAAATCACATTCATGTGATTGTCTGTGATCCTGATCATTAGTGCCTCAGATTTTATGGTTTTGTCCCTCCAATTCGCCCACAATTCATGGGATTGAGCTACCTTGCTCACAATCTCACCTGAATATATTCATTGCAGGTTTATTTCTTCGATTTTAGCTTATGGGTATTCTTTAAAGTTCTATTTTGTTTTAAAATTCGCCGAGATTCATGCCCTACAGTGTGCAGAGAGGACTAGATTTATGCCCTACCGCTACTCTGTATAGGGATCCGGAGGATTGAATATATTGTTTTACATTTGATGAAATTTCCTTCATTAAACATAAATATCGGGTTATATGACATTCCATAAAATATTTTAATTGGAATTTTTTCAACATTCGCTACTTGATGCAGGGTTTTAAAAATGGCCTTTGAGTGAAGCAATTCTGTAGAGTGAAAAAAAGTTCCATAGATACTTGGGTATGTAGATAATTAGGATATAGAAAACTTACTTAGCTTTTGATTCGAACCCATGTACTCCACAGTGGCAGGAGGTGCCTTCGAGTGAGCAACAGATGCTGTGGGAGAAGAAGCAGCACATCTGAAGTTGTAGTGGTGGTTCCATGTAATTTTATTTTGACTGGGTATCAGTCTGGCAAGGAGTATATCTCGTCGGCATTGATCTTGCAGTGGGGATCTCAAATCAACAAGGCTTCCAATAGATGATGTATGCACGACCCTTCTATTTTGTTGAAATGCAGAAAGTTGCGTTGGGGTTTCACCTTTTTCTATTATCTACACAAGTTTTATTACAGCTTCGGGCTCTTTCTCCCCTACGACTCAACAGTATTGAGGGCTCAACAGAAAGCAGATATCTCTATTTCAATAGGAAGGATCTGAAGCTGCGCTGGGGTTTTACCTTTTTCTATTCTCTGCACAAGTTTTATTACAGCTTCGGGCTCTTTCTCCCCTACGAGAACCAACTTTTTTTTCTTCACCTTTAGAAGGCTTTCTATGAGTCTTGTAATCTCATCATTTCTATTGTCGGTGGATTCAGCACCAACCCCTAAACTTTGAAGTAGCAACCTAGCAAGCCTGGCGCAGATGGCTAGCAGGGGCTACCAAAAACGTCGCAGCAACATCTAGAGGAATCGTCAGTAAGTATATACACACATAACATAGGCCCCGAATGTCTAAGATAGTAAGTAGTTACAATAGTTTAAGGCCTAATTTACCTAGGGAACTCATTGTGCACTTCTTCTATTTATGGTATTAATTAAATACTTTGATAATTGTAGGTACCGTAGAAGGCATAAGCATGTAAGCATCAAAGAAGTCAAAAATTGGTCTCAACACATTTTAGAAGGTCTCGTATACTTGCATAGCCACGATCCACCCATCATTCACCGTGACTTGTGTGACAACATTTCTGTGAATGGAAGCCGAGGAGAGGTGAAAATTGGAGACCTTGGACTAGCAGCAATTCTCCATCATGCCGATGTAGCTCGTAGTGTTTTTGGTAAGCTCTCAACTCTTATGTTTTCTAGTGTGTGGACACGAGTTATTAGGAAAATTCTTATCCACAGTGATATTTATGTTGATCGCCTGAATTCATGGCCCCAGAATTTTATGAAGAAGAATACAATGAGTTGGTGGATATTTACTCCTTTGGAATGAGCTTGCTAGAAATGATAACTTCCAAGTATCCATACAGCGAATGTGCAAGTGTAGTACAAATTTACAAAAGAGTCACCACTGTAAGATATATTCTTATCGCTGCTTCCATTTTGTCAACAAACTGTTTTGACTTGTACTCAATGTATAAGAAAGTGCTTGTTACATTTATGGGATATTTAGGGAATCACTTTTTCTTACTACTGTTTACATTTACATTTGAATTTTTGAGGGCACTCTGGTTGCAATATCAATAAAGTCAAATTCTGCTTGTTCATTGCTAATACATAGTGTAGAAAAATGACTTCCTTGGATAAGGTCAAGGATCCCAGTGTTCGACAATTTGTGGAAAAATGCTTGGAAACAGCATCAAGAAGACTATCTGCAAGGGAGTTGTTGATGGATCCATTTCTTCAAGATGAAGGAAACAATAAAAGTATGGAGTATATCAAACATATAAGTTAGTTCCATTCTCTGGGGCACAACCTCAAGGAGTGTGAAAATATTCCAGATGAGGCAAATGGGGGTCGATGCTACCCCAAAGTGAGTCCTGCACTGCATCACAGGCTCTCAGACAGAAGGAACTTAAAAGGAGTGGAAGATCTGAAGTTGTCTTTCCACTCACATGCTACGATAGGAGCCATTGTGCATCAAGAATCAATAGAAGTGGGAAATAATCATTGTTTACAGAACTACATTGAGACTGAAAGTAGAGCTTCAAGTGTTGAAGAAGAGGGTCTGAGAAATCCATGATTTTAGAGTGAAGTGTACTAGTAAAGACAGCAACACAATATTCTTAAGACTTCGCATTGGAGATTTAGAAGGTGCCTTATTTTATTATGTTTGACTTTGCTCATTAAATCCATATCTCAAACTGGATATTTTTTGGGAGTACCCTAAATATTTGATTATGATGGGAGCTCTTGAAGAGATTTAACATCCCTTCTCCCTGTTTGCATTTTGCAGGTTGTGCTCGTAATATTCATTTTCCATTTGATATAGAAGTTGACACATCAATGATTGTTGCAAGTGAAATGGTTGCAGAGTTGCACCTACCAAATCAAAACGTGACAACAATTGCTAAAATGATAGATGCAGAAATAGAGGCTCTTGTACCAAAATGGAAGCCTCGAGCTTCTTTTGAGGATACTTCTAATGATCACAACTATTATGTTGTTGTAGATAACCCTTCTGATCTACCAAGTGTTCACAGTAACACTTGGGATGCATTTGTACTTCGGCATTTACCATCTGGTAGGAAGTATTGGTTACAGTCTCCAATGAGCATTCAAGAAAAATTTGCTACTGAGCCTGCACGGGGGAAAGCTTCTGCCAGATTTCAAGGCTTAATGCATGGAAGAGTTGACAAGGCGCCTTACCCTAAGTCTTGTACAATCAGTACTGAGGATAAATCAGACGAAATTGACATTTTAAGAGAATCTAACTGTCAGGGGGAGGGTAATAATAAACTAGATAAAATTGATAGCTTTAAGTTTCCAGGACATTCAGAAAGAATTGATTTCAATGAAAATCTCTTGGCAATAAGTCAAGATGGAAGTCATTCTCATCCTGATATTCTAAGAGATACTATGATTGGAACATGCATTCTAATAGATCCTTTGTTGGAAAATGACAGAAGGATAACCCATGAGCTAGAAAAGTTGGCCATTCAGCAACAACATGAATGAGAAGCATTGAAACTAAAACATGAACAAGCAATTCAAGATTTGAAGAATCGATTGAGCCAGAAGGGTTGCACAGTGACTTCTTCAAGGAATGCTCTTTCTGAAACTTGTGAATCACCATGCAAACCTTCAGTGGGGAGCAGTGCATCTTTTAGAGACATAAATAAATCATAAAGGCTTTCTTTAGTAGAAATTGCTTCCGTCAGTGCCATATTTAAGACAATGTGTGATCCAGAAATGGATTATGGGACTAGCTATGGAGATAACTGTATCTCTAGCCATATTTTTGGACTTCACATTCCAAATAACTACTTATATTACCACTAGTTCCACTTTAAGTTGAACAACACCAGAGTAATTTACAAATGAAACTGATAAAACCATTTGAGCACCGATTTTTGTTAGAAGACGTCACCCATTTTTTACCATGTGGGTAGTCAGCAATTTGATCTTTACCAATGCCAACCAAAAATCCAACTTATTATCATCCCAAATCTGATATTTTCTTAATTTTACTTGGAGGATTCTTCAGCATATTGGTTCCATAGCCAATGTTGGAAATAATTCCAACTACCCGCATTTAATCTGTTGTTGCTTGTACAAAGTCCTCTCTGGATACCATTGCGTGTGATCAACCTCAAATTTTCCCCTGTACCCTGCATCCAGGACAGTCATAAATTCAAAATCATATTTTGCCCATACTGAAATAGGCTAAAACATTAAATGTGATAAATCCATTTTTTTTTGTTTTCTATACGGATTGTGGTAGCTATTATTTTTTTTTAAGCTGAAGAAAATAGAGCATAAATAGAAGAGGGGATTATGTTTTCTGTTCAGGATGAATGAATGAACAACAACTCTGTATTGTGTGCAAAGGACTATTTTAAATTCAATACTTTGTTTTATTTCTGTTATTAGTTGCTATGTCTTTCATATATATTATCCTATGCCTCTATTCTTCACCTGGGTTCATTAATGCGTTTCATTAAACTATCGCGCAAGTTCAAAAGAATTTCAATGATTTAAATAGAAAAAGAATGGTCATAAGTGATTACTTATGACAAATGGTTGTCTTATTGATGAAGCATCTTAAAAATTGTGAATTTGAGCATTTTCAAATGGAATTTTGATTTTGCATGGATGTGGAACCATGTATGGCATTCACACTTACAGTAAAGCAATATTTAATCTATAAAAAACTTTAATATCTGATCAATAGTAAATAGTAAATGATAAGGATCACAATACCATGAAGGAACAAATGGACACGAGAAAGTATGTAGGCAAATTCAAAGGAGGGTGTTGCACAAATCTATTTTTCTTAATAAATACTATCATGCTTTGAAAAATCTAATATTCTATATATATTTTGCATGGAATTTTGTGTTCTTCTTTAGTATTGTTAAAATGCATTTATTTTAGCGATATTGCATTTTGTGTGATTCTAGGATTGTTATTGTTTATTAATATTAAAATGCGTCCTTTTGGTTGGA
The DNA here is from genome assembly GCA_027924585.1 of Larix kaempferi. NCBI lineage: Eukaryota > Viridiplantae > Streptophyta > Pinopsida > Pinales > Pinaceae > Larix > Larix kaempferi. The sequence goes on from BSBM01000437.1 coordinate 26,651,504, forward strand.
GGATAGATATCTCTGCTCCATAAATTTTGTTACATTAAAAAACAAGGAATATGGTTTCAATTGAGTGATTCATATCGATCTGTGTTTAGTGGGGTATAGGTCTATAATGCTCATTATTTATACATTATATGACCTAATACGATCACCTAAGTTGATTATTTTTGCAAGAATAAATTAGTAATTACCCAATTTTTAATTCTTTGACGTACTATTGCACCATTAGGTGTAATTGCTCCCATAGCATGGTGAAAGCTCCCATGCTAAAAAAAGCGACAAAGGGTCTAACCAATTGTTGGATGAAATCATAAAAATTGAGTGATTGGAGCAAATGATCGACACCAACATCTTTTCTATGTTTGTTCCATCTTTTCAAGCATTGATTTGTTATGTTAGCTCTTTCTACCATGTTATCCGAAGTTGTAACAGTCTTTGTCCTTCTCCCATGCTGATCATTTTAGTATTATAATGAATTTCCATTTTTAACTATGTTTCCATCTTAGTCTCTGTTCGGGTCGCTTTCCTAATTTAAAACCACCAAATGCATGTTCTCCCCTTTTGTCAGATGGATTTGTATCATTGGAATGCAATGTGTAGATCTGCGGTGAATCTCTCACAAGTTGTGAACTAATTTGACAGTTGTCTGCATAATCCCAACGATTTTGAGAATATTTGATAGAGCTTGCATTCAAATCTGGAAGGTTTGAGAAATTTTGCGAGGTCTAGCGTTTGATTCCCAAGGTTTTTGAGAATATTTGCCAGGTTTTGCTTTCAAATCCCAAGGTTTTTGAGAGTATTTGGCAGGTCTTATGTTCGAGTCGCATTTCTTTCCATGTCTTGAGTTTGAACCGATGCCATACACCATGTTGACATTGTATGAATCACCATCTTTCGCCAAATTAGAACCTACAAGCGAATTTATTTCGTGTCTTGCAGAGAAATCAATTGCTTTAAGAGTATTATTATTATTTCTCATTCTATTTGTCCTCGTAGAATTTCTTTCTAAATGTTGTTGATAAGAGGATGAAGAATCGTACCTTTCCCCGATCGAAGCCAATCTACTGACCTACTGTGAGAGGGAGGACCTAGCATCACTAGAATCGATGTTGTAGGGCGTTGTGTTATGAATGTAGGGCTGCTCATCAAAAGTGACACTTTTTGGTCTTTGGTGCAATGCTTTGTCTAGACTCAAGTGTGTAGAAATGAACACATCAAAAAAAATATGAATATAGGCAGTTGCATGGACATAATTTGAACAAGACAACCAGAAAATAACAACTTTTTTTTTTTTGCAAGAAAGTCATCCAGACAAGACTAGGTTCATACCATTTGAAAATATGCATATTTAAAATGTCATCTCTGTAGTTGCTTAGGAATTTATAGAAATATCAGTTTTCATTTTCAAATTGCAAATATGAAGATGTGAGCTTGATCATTAAAGACAACATGAAGGATAACCTACCAATGTGGGATTCTTAGACAAAGGTTGCTATGACCCAAAAATATTCCAATAATCACCACCCTCAGACAATACTAGAAGGTATATGGCAAATTGATCCATGGAATGCAAACAAATTCTTTGCATTGAAGTTTAATATAGAAAAAATTAGTTACAAAATGTTTCTTGCATTCAACATTATAGGACAAAATAAGTACTTCATTGTAGGTTCTTTGAATTGAAAATGCAATGAAATGGGTTACAGGACATGCCTTGCATTCAACCTCCCAAGACGAAGTAAATCATTTGAAGAAAAAATAAAGCATTCATTCAACATTCAATTTAGCCAAATACGACATGTGGTTTATAGATGAGAATTCAATAACACAGTTGATGTAATTTTGTAGAATGTAAATATGTTGTAACCAAATTCAAACGAGATCCATCCATTGCATGTGAGTTATTTAGCTATTTAATGATATGTGTCATATTTAAAAATATGAAAATTTATTTCAATTATAAGAAGAGGTTATATATACATAAAAAATTGAAAAGTTATTTTATGTTCTTATTTAAAGATAATGTTTAGATATTAAGTTCAATGAGAACTTGAGGAGGGGTTTTGAAAAAATATTGGATTTAGCTTTTGAAAAATATCATAATTGACAAAGCAAAATATATATTTTTATAGTTTAAAATATTTAGAAACTTTATCGATGAAACAAATTTAACTTCTGAATGTTATTTTTTAATCTCATTTAAAGATAGAGTTGGTTATAGGGTTAATTAGTTTGGAGTGTGTGGATGAGAAGGATATTAGATTTTTCAAAGCATGATAGTATTTATTAAGAAAAATAGATTTGTGCAACACCCTCCTTTGAATTTGCCTACATACATTCTCTGGTCCATTTGTTCCTTCATGGTATTGTGATCCTTATCATTTACTATTTACTATTGATCAGATATTATAGTTTTTTATAGATTAAATATTGCTTTAGTGTAAGTGTATTGTGATCCTTATCATTTACTATTTACTATTGATCAGATATTATAGTATTTTATAGATTAAATATTGTTTTACTGTAAGTGTATTGTGATCCTTATCATTTACTATTTACTATTGATCAGATATTATAGTTTTTTATAGATTAAATATTGCTTTACTGTAAGTGTGAATGCCATACATGGTTCCACATCCATGCAAAATCAAAATTCCATTTGAAAATACTCAAGTTCACAATTTTTAAGATGCTTCATCCATAAGACGACCATTTGTCATAAGTAATCATTTATGACCATTCTTTTTCTTATTCTTAGCAAAATAGTGCATTTTGATGCATTAATGATGTTTAAATGATTGTTTTTGCACATTTAAAATGTGTCGTTTGTAGTGGTATGTGGTGTTTATGGCCAATTATAATGCTTCAAACTCAAGATGAATTTTTACCTCACTTGTTTATAGGGGTACCAAACAAGTTCATAACTTTGGATTTTATGTATGGTATGACAACCTCACTAGATATAAATTCATCATACTTGAAAGCCAAGTAGAAATGATCACATGTGTTGTTCTACCAAAACATGGAAGAAGCTCCAAAAGATCTCTATTGTCCAACCAATCTCTCTCATTCTCCAAATGATCAATTACAAGAAAACAAGGAATGTCTCTAGTGAGCTCCTTTGTCACTCTTTGGAAGGATTTCATTTCCTGTTGCTCCAATATCTTACTCCTACCTTTCTCTGGCTATCTCATTACTCACATCCAACCCAAGAAATCAAGATAGCTTTAAATATTTTTGTCTACAGTAACAAGCTTCTCCACCAACCCATAATATCATCATATACTTCTATGCAAATGTGTAAGCAAATTCCAACACTAACTAAGTTTCGCAAATCTTTTCTTCCTTGCTACACATGCAATTCTTCTACGATATAATAAGCCTAAATCCTTATCCCTTTTTACATACCTTGTTTTATGCAGTATTCTTTCATCTGCATCTACTTTACACATTAGGATGAAGTGGAAAGTAATTAAATATTGAGAAAACACTCAACCTCTGAGCCTACTTGAAAATTGCATTTTCGCTTCATCACATCTACTTTAATTTTCATTTATTTTTCCTTTCGGCGTTTCTTTGCACCTTTTGGGGCAATTTCTAGTATTAAGATGTAAATATATGAAACATTATTTTTAATATATTTACTATGACGCAATCTAGTGGCCACGCTTAAAGGTAAATTTTTTCCATTTGATTATTTGTTCTCCATAATTTACGGGCACCTGCTCAGGTAAAATCCATTCTTATTTTACACCTATTATGTTGTAGATTTGATCATTGGAAATATTGTTTTGGGTCTTTCGGATTCACATTTGAATTGGGTTTTGAATATTTTCTTCATATCAATTGATTCAAGGTTTTAAGTATTCAAATATTGAAGCCACTGGTTTATTTTTGTGAAAAAGAATGGCAATGGAATGGGTAGTTGTGGGGTATGCGGCAGGTGTAGAGGCCATCATGATGTTGTTTCTCCCAACTTCCAGACTAGATAGCATTAGAAATTAGAATGGATTGGTAGCCGTTACTCGCAACACATTTTTTGGAGAGAAGTATTATACGTAAGATACGATGTTTGCGTAGGTGAGAATGTATTCTACTCGTTTGGCCCCGCATAATACCTAAATTTAGTTGCACCAACATATGTTTATCTATCCCCGCCATTTTTATCCTGCTGTGGGGTATTCATTAGCTGGGTGGTTTTCTTTCCTCAACTAACACATTGAATCCAATGCTCTCTGTAGTTCTCTCTATGAAGCCGATGATCTCGAGATTGGTAGTATTTTTCTAGGGGTGTCACCATGAAACTGTATACAGTCCAAATATACTATCCAATATAAAACCGTTGAATTGAACCTACTTGATTGAGACTCCAAGACCTGTTTACTTTATGTACGAGTTTTAAATATGTTTGGATACCTGTGAAGGGGTTGATGCAGGTTAAATTCCAAACTCTAGCCGCTTGGAGTCAAAAGTTTAAATTCTTGTCGGAAATGCACAAAATGGACCTACCTTTAGCACAACCAACTAGTACCAAATATCGGCTTATTTAGTTAATAAATTGTCAAGAGATTGACATATGCCTTATTTCTGTTGAGCAAAATCTTGAATTACTGGATGGCCTTCTTCAGTTTATCGTGGGCTCTCTTTATTCAAGACCGGGGTTGCGTGGGGACTTTGGAAGCCACGAGATCTCTGGTATGTACATGGTGGGCATACTAATTTTGTTTCTTTCCCATGTTTAGAATTACCTTGATTTTCCTCTTTACTTCTAGTCATTGTACCTACAGGGATGCTAAAAGACAATAAGAAAATACATGCTAATGCTGTTATCGTATTTTTTGCAGGAAATATCCATTCTGTAACTTCAATCCCTTTCCCGGCACAAACAAAACCAGTAGCAAGACGTGTTGGCGTTGTGATACAACCTATGCGTCAAGGTACCTAATTTTCTTTTTAATTTCGGTATGTAGTAGCATTAATAAAAAAAAAATTCTTCTGTAAAGTATGCAAAATTTCTTTTTGTAGGGCCTTCTTTTTCACCTACAATTAACAACCCATCTAGATCACCTGTTAGGAAACTAGGAATACATCCATTAGCACCATAAAAAAAATTCCTTCACACCATGGAGGTGTGCATGGTAGGAAACATCCATTTGTTGTCTAAAATTATCTTCTATGGATGGATAGTTATTAAATACAGGGCAACGTTCTATTGTGTAATGCCTAAAGCGGCTCCCCCAAGCATTAGTCCTTCTGGACATCATGGGAAGAAGCCAAAAAAACCCATGGGAAGAAGCCAAAAAAACCCATGGATGCATCACCAATGTTTGTTGATCCTCCTCCTCAAGGTTTGTAAATATGCATTGTTTCTCACTATTCTGACATTCAAAGTTATATTTTTATCCAGATTTGTTAAATTTCTCAGTAATAATGAATCTTTATTGTCCAAATACATCAAATGTATTTTATTGATTGTTCAATTATTCTGGTCAACTAGGGAAAACTAAACATGAAGATACTTTACAGCTGATTTCTAATGTATTCTTTTTACAAATTGTGCAACACTAACTTGTGTTGAACCATTGACAAACACTCCTCTTGCTTCATTGTGTGGATGTGTGCTTCATATGCAAATTGGGATTTTTCTTGGGGTGGCATCTTATGCTTTTTTCCCATTGGTTTTCGAGCTTGCTGCTGAGATAACAGCAGGAACATGTATGGAGCAAAGTCAAGTTCGGATTATGGGAGCAAATGCAGACAATGAATATCAGGAGAACACATATGTGAATGTCAATTTAGTGCCACTTGAAGAAAAAATTGATACTACTATTACCCTATTCACATATGAAAGATTTTGGCAAAATAAGGTGATAATTAATGGGACCCTTTTTGTAATTATCAAGTTACTTTTGTTCATTATCCATGTATGGTTTTCAGATTATTCATTTTCTGTATGATGAGGCATTTGCAATATTCTGTTCAGTTTGTATTAAGTATGTGTTTATGAGAATGAGATTATTTGTATATTCAGGACTTCCTCCACCACCACCTTCTCCATTTATAAATGGAAATGTGGATGGTGGGGCCAATGGAAACAGTAGTGGCATCAATAGTGAAGACCCACTTGGGTTTAATATAAGGAAAATGAGTGAAAAATTGGGTGGTGGTACCATTGCTGTTGTTGCCTTATCTTCATTTATAGATGTGGTGATCTGTCTTGGAGGAGTTTGTTTCATTCTTTTGAAATGTAGGAACCAAGGAAAGCCAACTCCAGTTGTTGTGTCCACATTTACCTAATCTGTAACAAAACGATCAGGTAGCTAGTCTGAATTTGAAATAATATTTTGAATTATCCAAAGATTGTCAAGACTAATGATGTTTGACAACGGACTTTATTTGACTGAATACCTAATTTATTATGTGCAGGTGGTGGTTCCATCCTCTCAAGTGGCATGGCAATCTCAATGTCACTTTAATTTGTTTCAAGTATGGCTACCTATACAAGATCTGCAAAAATATTCACACTAGCTGAGCTTGAAAACGCCACAGATAGATTCAATTCTTAGAACATACTTGGAGAGGGAGGGTTGGAATGTGTTTATCGTGGGGTACTAGAATATGGAATGAAGTTAGCAATTTCAAGATACCTTTCGTTTGAGGGATTTAGGAAATTGAATGCATATAGATATATGGTTTATTTACTATGAACCAACTTCAAATTAAGTTCTCAAAAAGGATCCATATCTTAAAGTCAGAGCAATTTCAAGATACCATTTGTTCGAGGGATTTAGGAGTCTTTCTAATTATTATTTTTAAAAATGTATGTTTGTGTTATTATGATGATTTGTGATTTTATTATGCGGAACAGGAAGATTTTGGTGTTGAGTCCCGATGATAGAATTTATGTGGAATGCTTGCTTCAAATGTTTTTGCAAAAGCTGATAAACAAGATAGAGCAAGACAGGCAGAATTGTATGGCCATTTGAACATGGATTACTTGTGTATATGACTATTTTGCAATGTAGTCAATGATGTTATGATAATTTACTTCCGGAGGCTCGTTGCCAACATTTTATATGAAGTATATACTTGCTTTAAAGAAATGATGACTTTTATGTGTATAGGCGATCTCAATGATAAGGGATAATTTATAGTATTTTGAATTTAAATATACGTATTTTAAATATTTGATAACATTCTTGTTTGTATCTCAGGAATAATGCAAATATGTATTATGCTGCAACCATATGTTTTGAGATTCTCCACCATTTAGGTGAATTACAACCTGAAGTGATTCTTCCTTTCTTAACTATTCCTTTCCTTGTGATTATTGAACGTCTTAATATTTTAAGTTTATCACAATGTGTAGTTTCTCTACCATGCTCCTTTTGTTTGCATCGCTATCTTGGGATAGTAGTCACTATTCCTTCTTGTGTTTCCCTTTAATGGTTACTCTAAATTCTTCATTAGTTAAACTTCAATTGTTTCTTTGAGTAATTACTTACCTTATTAGTTTATTTCCATTACATCTAATCCTGCTATTTGAGGTTTCAATGATTTGAATCTAATCCTGCTATTTGAGGTTTCAATGATTTGAAACTTACATTGTATTTTTTGAATCATATTTGAAAAGGTTTTTTATTTTCTTGATAACCAAATAAGCAAATTGAACAGAAGCAAAAATATGTTGTCTGGAAGGCTGCATAGGTAAGGAAAGCAATAAAAGAAGGAACGAGACCAGAACCAGGCCCTGTTGGTGGTGATCAATATATGTCAATAGTGAAGAAGTATATGAATTACTTGATTAAATTACTAAGAATGAAATGTATTTATACATGCAAATAGGCCCAACAAACAACTAAGAATAGCTGGGGCTGTTGAGTTCTTAGGTGAGCTTACCTCACACAAGCTGGCAGCGATAGTTGGCAGTGTTGGAAATACCAACACCAACACCCCCCCATAAGCGAAACATAGGGAGGAAACAAAAAACAAAAGATGGGTCTCGGCAACTAGGCCTGATAAGGTACCCATGTACAAACTACTCTCATAAACGGAGAAAAAGAGAAAAGCTCATGGGAAAAAACTCCTCCCCAAAAGAGAGAACACAACAAAAAATGAAGGTAGGAGGACTCAAGATGACCCCCCAAGGACAACTTCCTTCACCCCAAGCATCGAACAGAGTTGAAGAAACCGAGGAGATGCAAGAGGTTTAGTAAAGATGTCTGCCACTTGCGCTTTAGTAGGCAAGCACTCCAAGTTGAGAACACCATCCTGGATGAGCTGCTGAATGAAGTGCATGTGGATCTCAATGTGCTTGGTCCTTTTGATGCTCAACTGGGTTGCGAGAGATATGTATGGAACTTTGGTTATCACACCAGAGAGTAGTAGGATGATCCTGTGGAATGCCAAACTCTGTCAATAGCTGTCGAAGCCAAAGGACTTCTTGACTGGCAAGAACCGCAACACGGTACTCAGCCTCAGCAGAAGACAATGCAATTGCTGATTGTTTCTTACAGGACCAAGTAATAGGAGCAGAACCAATGCAGTATACAAAGCCTGATGTGGACTTTCGATCATCAATGGAGCCAGCCCAATCAAAAACAGTGAAACCCTCAAGCTAAGAAGAACCAGCTGTGTACTGAATGCCGAACTTGGAAGTGCCTTCAAGATACTTAAGAATGCGCTTAGTTGCCTTCCAATGACTCTCATGAGGATCCTGAGAGAACCGAGATACAAGACCAACTGCAAAGGAGATGTCTGGTCTTGTATGAGTCAAATACAACAAACTCCCAACCAATTGTCGATACAAGGATGGATCAACACGAGGTGATGAGCAGCTAGCAGTAAGTGTAATGCCTGACTGAAAAGGAGTGGGTGCTGACTTATAATCAGACATGCCAAATCTCTGAAGTAGGTCAAGTGCATACTTCTGCTGAAAAATGAAGATCCCTTCTGAAGACTGAAGAACCTGCAGGCCAAGAAAATAGTGCAAAAGGCCAATATCGGTCATATAAAATTGTTCCATCAATGCCTGTTGAACATTTGGAATCAAGGATGAAGAAGTCCCTGTGACAATTAAGTCATCCACATACAAAACTAGAATCAAGAGATTAGTGCCATGTCTTCTAGTATAAACAGTAGGATCAGAATGACAACGCTGGAATCCTGAAGAGATAAAAAAACTATCCATCTTCTCATACCAAGCTTGAGGAGCTTGTTTCAGACCATACAATGAACATCGAAGCCTGCATACTAGAGAAGAGTCCTGCACAAAACCAGGGGGTTGCTCCATGTAGATCTCTTCCTGCAAATCTCCATGCAAAAAAGCACTCTTCACATCCATTTGATAAATTGACCAGTGTTGTGAGGCAGCAAGAGACAACACAAGGCGTATGGAGTTCATCTTGGCAACAGGGGCAAAAGTCTCGGGGTAATCAATACCTTCGACCTGTGAAAAACCCTTGGCTACTAGTCGTGCCTTATACTTGTCAACAGAACCATCTACATAATACTTGGTCCTATAAACCCATTTGCAACAAACTAGTTTCCGTCCCTTTGGAAGAGGAACAAGATCCCATGTATGATTCTTCATCAAAGAAGAATACTCCTCGGTCATGGCAGCCTCCCATTCAGGTATCCCAACAGCATCTGGACATTTTTGAGGATCCTCTGAAATGGCATGATTGATAAGGGATATACCAACTGTTTTTGGCTGATTATTGCTGAGAGCGGGAGCAAAATAACTAAAATCGGATGCATCATAGCCAAACCTTTCAGGCGCCTTCCTTTTACGGAGGCTTCTCCTTTCCTGTTCTTGAGCAGGTTGTTCAACTGCAGGAGACGGATGTACTTTTGGTTGATTTCCATCTTCAAGAGGGGAATTCTCATCATCCTCTTGGTCTTCAAAAACCAAACTGTCAGCATGATTAGCACCAACATGCCAATCTATGGAGAGAGAAAGGTCAGATGAATATTTAAAGTGCTCATCAAAACGAACAGCCCTACGAAACAAGACATCCTTAGTGACAGGATCAAATAACCGATATCCTTTCATGTCTTCACAATAGCCAACAAAAATGAGTGGTTGACTCTTCTTCTCCATAGCTTTGCGTTTTTCATGCGGAATGATTGCCCATGCTGCATAGCCAAATACTCTGAAAATAGAGACATCGGGCTTGACATGACTCCAAGCTTCCTCTGGATTCATATGTAACACTGCTTTGTGAGGCATCCAATTCTGAATGTAATTTGCACAATTCACTGCTTTGGCCCAGAAGGAGGATGACATGTTCTTGGAATGAATCATGCAATTCGCCATTTCTTTCAATGTCCTATTCTTTCTTCTAGCAACGCCATTTTGCTGAGGAGTGTAGGGAACAGAGTGCTGATGCAAAATACCTTGTTCTCTACAAAAGTCTTTGAATGCCTGATTGACATACTCCCCCCCATTATCTATGCGCATATTCTTGATAGAATGAGAAGATTGCTTCTCAACAAAAGCCTTGAAAGTCTTGAAAGTGGCGAAGACTTCACTTTTGTACTTAAGAAAGTACACCCAAGATCGGCATGAGAAATCATCAATAAAGGTGAGTGCATACTTAGCTCCCGAAAAAGAACGAGTTGGAAAGATCATGAGATCACTATGCACCAACTCAAGAGGTACAATAGCACGCAACGCTTTTCCTTTGGGAAAGGGATCTTGATGTTGTTTTCCAAGAACACATCCTGGACAAACTCCATCTGTGCATGAAACCTTAAGAAGCCCAAGAACAAGTTTCTGTGAATTCATTTGCTGCAGATACCTATAATTAAGGTGTCCAAATCTTTCATGCCAAATCCTACTTAATGAATCAACATGAGCAATGAAAGATTTACCATAAGAAGACTCAAAACCAGCAAATTTGTATAAGCGAGATCTGTGATCAGCCTGTCCATATGCAACAACATTTTCTGCATCGTGTAGTTCATGAATGACCACATCATTGGGAGAAAATGTAATTGTTTTGCCATCACCAGAATGGCAGATCTGATAAATGGAGAGCAAATTGGCAGAGATGTCAGGTACAAGAAAAACATTGTTGATACAACCATCATCTAACTGCACAGTTCCTGATCCTTGAACATCAAGTTGTGAAGAATCTCCCACGGAAATTTGGGAAATGCTACAATCATATGGAGATGGAAGCAACTCATTAGAATGCGTCATATGATGAGATGCTCCTGAGTCAAATATCCAATTGTTAGAGGATGCATGTGAAGCTCGAGCAGATAAGGCAAGCCCTTTACTAGATGAAGAGGGTTTGGACACTGGAATATTATGCTTCTTCATAGCTTCATTCAATGCTTCAAGTTTCTGGAAGCACTTGGTTTCTGAATGCCCTTCTTTTCCACAAAAGCTGCAAATTTCATTTGATCTCTTCTTCCATGTCTTGGAGGAAGACCTATTTGACTTAGAAGTGGGTTGAGAAGACTTTGGCTTCTGCTGAGGCTTGGTGGGAGGATCACTATCCTGAGCAGAATTATTCTTCTTTTGAAAACAAACTTTGGATTTACCTTTTGAGGTATGTGCTACAAGTGCCTGAGAGCTAGAGAGTGCATCTAGCTACTGAAGCTTAGATTGTTCTCTTGTTAGACGTTCACAAAATAACTCGAAAGTAGGCATTTTAAAATTGTCATCAAGTGCATCCATTGTAGAATAAAATGAGGAAGAGAATACCTGATACGGACCCTTTAGCTTGGATAGAATCAGGAAGATGCATTCACTATCTGTTTTAGTCTTGCCACATGCTTTCAGTTGTACAACTAGTGACCTGAATTTGGTAAGATAGTCTTCAATAGAAGCATGTTCGTCATGTATAAGAGATGACAACTTAGTCTCTAATTCCAAAGCCCAAAATTCATTGACTTTCCCAAATAGGGAGTCCAATTTGTCCCAGCTTGCCTTTGGTGTTTTGCAACCATCAAGGTGAAACAATAGGCTATCAGAAACATGAAGCCCGATCAAACCCATTGCCTCATCCAGCTTATTTCGATAAAGAAATATTTCCATCTCTTTGGTGAATGTTGGCTCCTCCTCAACCAACATCTTCCATAAGCCTTTTGATTGCAACAGTTGTTGCATATTTAGCTTCCAAGTGTGGTAATTATGGGGTGTGAGGAGGTCAATAGCCCTCGACTCGGCCATATTAACAATACAGCAACTGAAAATCACAAATTGAAAAAAAAAAGTAATTTCCAGGCAAATAAAATGAGAGCACAACCTGCTCTACATACCAGATTTGCTGAAGATGTAGTGAAACCTGCAGGTGCTAAACATATACCAGATCTGCTGAAGATGTAGTTATCTCAGAATACAAGATTTGAAAGCTCTAGAGAGGAGGCGAGCCACTTGATAGGCAAGGAAATAGTGCCATGTATAAACAGGATATCATCAATCTCCAATGCGTTTAAGAAGCATCGAAACCACAAATCTACCGCAGAATTGACCGTTGTGCATGCCTGCACAGAAAACGCTGAGGGAGAAGCCACCCGAACCAACAACCACGGATATCAAAGGCCGCGCTTTGTGGAATGAAAGAGGTACAATATGGTAAAAAAATGTTTATGTAGGTGTGAGAGACCACAAAAAACACCATCCTTATCTCCTTCACCCAAGTAAACAATTCTGCAATAGACTGTCACCTCGTAAATGCAAATTTGGGTGTAGACTATGCTCAGATCAAAAACATCAGAAGTGGCCACCTCTGAAAGACACGATTCCTACGCAAATAGAAATCCCAGGAAGATATTCGCAATGTACCAGATCTACAATAAGCAATGAGCTACTCCAAACAATAGCTCAAGGGCAGCCAGGCAAACCACACGATCTGAAAATAGTTGAGCCCTCCACGAATTCATTGCTTAAACTTACAGAAAAATGGACCTGATTAAGCTCAGAAAATGAGCATGGCAGGATCATAGCCCCTCTCTATGCAGCTACCAATGGCGTGATTGCTCCACTAAGCTAGCTAAGAACTTCAACTCTACAAAACCACTTCCACATAAAAGAGAAGAGTTTTGCAGAGATGGCTCTGATACCATGAAGAAGTATCCGAATTACTTGATTAAATTACTAAGAATGAAATGTATTTATACATGCAAATAGGCCCAACAAATAGCTAAGAATAGCTAGGGTTGTTGAGTTCCTAGGTGATCTTACCTCAAATAAGCTGGCAGCGATAGCTGGCAGTGTTGGAAATACCAATGCCAACAAAAGAGCTGTGGATGTTTTAATGGAGGGAGATGTAAGTATCTTTAAATTTTTATCCTTGTTTTAAAAGATGGTTTTCTTAAGTCTAAAAACTATAATTTTACTATAGTGAAGAGCGTGGAATGTGGTGACTAACCTTCTTCAAATTTCATCAAATGGAAAACCAGGAAAGGTATAAGAGGATTAAAGCAATCAGACTCTTATATGAAGAACTAGAATGGAAATTTGTGAAATTGACATCTTCTTCCTGTACATACTACATAGAAATTGTACAAGACTGAAGAATGTATTGCTTTAGCAAGGACATACATCTCTGTAAGGTCATAATGTATGATTACTAAAAGCAAAGGTATCACTTTTTCAGGCTTGTTCTATACAGGAACTGGAAAAAAAGTATTTTTAGATATTATGGTTTGATCTTGAAAAAAATGAATTGGAGCATGAATTGCCATCAAATTCAAAAATCTATTTTTTTGCCCAGAAATTTACAAATAAGGCCACATTGACAAAATCACATTTTGAGCCTACTGGTTTAGACTTTACCTTAGGTGCAGCTCTTACTACAGGTGGAAATGATGCTAACTTGTCTAACACCTATGCATGATGCTATGAAGGTAAGGAACATTGGGTGTGTATATTGAAATGGCGTTGTATCTCTGTAGCAAGACTTCTGTGGTAGTTGATTGCGGGAGGAATCGGAGAACCCACATTATCCATATTAAAAAATTGACGTTTCGAATCCAAAATAGGATCCATCATCAGGACAAAATGCCGAGTTTTAATGAAGAGCTAAAGATATTATATATAGTGCTAAGAAGTGAAGAATGGAGACAAACTCAAGGTCGGCTTACGGGGAAATTAGGGTTTAGGTTGAAACAAGACCGTGAAACAAGACAACACATAGAGACAAATTCCTGGTTACACTCTTAAGACTATAAGAGGTGTGCTACAATCATAACAGTGTGTTAGATAGAGCTATGGAATCCCCCTGTACTTGATGGGACCGCATCACTTGGTGATTTCTTGGATGAATTGGAGTTCAAGGTTCCTGAAGAATGCAGAGTTCCAACTTTGGATGTTGTACTGAAGAGTACCTCTACTAGATGGTGGGTTACTCACAAGGAAGACCTACCCACTTGGGAATAAGTTCATCCTACCATGATCCATAGGTTTGTATCTCCTCCTGAGTTTAAGATTAAGAATGTAGTTTTAGTTAAGGGAAAAGAGGTATTCTTTATCATTTTCTGCACGACTAGCACATAATCCACTACTCAAAGGTGCAGCACGAGAGGTACCATATAAATAAAAACTATTATGGACAACAATCCTTGATATGGGTCACGGAAAACAAGGTCATGCTAGGTACCCTTTTACAATAAAGGAATCAACTAATATTCATTGACCTCATAAGAAAAACAATTATCTCAATTAAGTAAATCAATGTGGTGTGAAACCACTCACTAGAACTAGAGCGACATACTCTTTGCATTGTGTCAAACCTAATGAAAACAAAGACTTCACGAATAGTAATGGCAAAAACTCTGACAATAGATTGTTTAAAATGATTTGACAAACAAAAACCTATGCCAAAAGTGCCTTAAAAAAAACAACTATGGTGATTGTGGGATTGATCCCTTATCTCCACCATCGTACAAATTCTAGTCATCTATGTCCTCCACCAACGATGGTGATTGTGGGATTGATCCCTTATCTCCACCATCGTACAAATTCTAGTCATCTATGTCCTCCACCAACGAGAACTCCGACACAAATGGGAGAATGAAGAGGCATTATATGGTGATTAGGGAACAAATACTTGGTCTCATTCTTCAAACACAAATTGCCCAGGCAATGATCTGGCCACGCCACGACTCAAAAACAGAAAGGACAGCAACGAGCATGAATGAGAGGGAACCGTAGCAAAAAAAACCAACCAACTGTTGTCATACATGATACCTTTCTCGAACAGTACGCTGGAAATTTTTTCAGCTAGTTTTTTCCCCGTCCAATCTCGACTGAGAAATCCCAACTGCATAATCGGGTTGTGAGAGGCCTCAAACCCAAACGAACACCTGAGGCACCACCAACAATGGAAAGAAAATAGAATATCAACACAGGAGGAACCATGGCTGGAATAGAGCCAAGAAATTTAGAGTAGTGCCAAAATGCAGGCACAGATGCAAGGCTTCCAATAAGCTGCCACAGATGCAAAAAATGGCACCACAATCAAAGACAAAGCACGTGCGATGTGACGATTATTACGATATGACTGGTACTTACATATATATAGAAAACCAAGTTAATTCATGATAGCATATCCAAAGACGGCTAAGGAGAGATCTGATATAAGGGGTGACACAGATCTGAATGTAGTTATTCTTCCCAAAAACTCTGGGTGTTGAGATGGACAAATCCCCGTCAGCCGAGGAAAATCAGCAATATCTAGATTTTAACCATAGATGTCGTTGAGGTTCTACACGGAAAACTTATTGATTTTTCCCATTTAATTCCATGTGATCTGAGAACCACCTAGATCCAACAAAACATAGAATCGACCATCGGAATTTCAATAAAGAAGAAATATGGGATAAACTCATCCTCATCATCATTGCATTTGCCAAGAGTTCCATCACAGATTTGACCCACAGAGGAATCAAACCCCTGCGGATCATAAGATGCAACGCCACCCGACTAGTTTATCGGAGTGATAATCGTAGTCGTAGAGAATAGGTACATGACGGGGGACACCAAGATTAGATTGAGATTCAAGCGTTTGACAGCAGGGATGAGATCCAAAGAAACTAGGAGAGCCTAGAAGCCATGCCCCATACTGCAAGGATGAAGTTTATACACATATCTTAGACCTATTTAGAAGCCGTGTCCCATACTGCAAGGACGAAGTTCATACACATATCTTAGACCTCTTTATCAAAGAAAGCACCTACCAACCTTCAAGAATAAATTTATTAGCAATGTGTAGCTTAGATGGAGGAACATTGAAGGTCATCGAGTCCTCGTTTAAGAAAATGCATGCAATTCTGTAGCTACTGAAGAAGTATCAAAAGTACTTGATTAAATTACTAAGAATTGTATGTATTTATACATGCAAATAGGCCCAATAAACAACTAAGAATATCTGGTTTCTTTGTATTGTTAATATGGCAGAATCGAGGGCTAATGACCTTCTCACACCCCATAATTACCACACTTGGAAGCTAAAGATGCAACAACTGTTGTAATCAAAAGGCTTATGGCAGATGTTGGCTCAGGAGCAGCCAACATTCACCAAAGAGATGGAAAGATTTGCCTATCGAAATAAGTTGGATGAGGCAATGGGTTTGATCGGGCTTCATGTTTTTGATAGCCTACTATTTCACCTTGATGGTTGCAAAACACCAAAGGCAAGTTGGGACAAATTGGCCTCCCTATTTGGGAAAGTCAATTAATTTTGGGCTTTGGAATTAGAGACTAAGTTTTCATCTCTTATACCTGATGAACATGCTTCTATTGAAAAACACAGGTTTACCAAGAGCTGCAAGATCAAACCCTTCTACAGGAGAGAAAAACTAAATGATCTATTAATCTGAGATAAGAAATACATGAGGAAGTGTCTCCATTTATACTAATGGAGAGGCCAGGCCACTTGCTAAAAATAGCGAAGTGATATGGCTGCCAACGTGAGCTTAACTCACCCCAGGCTGGATGCATCCTGGATGCATCGGAAATGTAACACTAACACCCCCCCATTATCTGTGCACAGATTCTTGATAGAATGAGAAGATTGCTTCTCAACAAAAGCCTTGAAAGTCTTGAAAGTGGCGAAGACTTCACTTTTGTACTTAAGAAAGTACACCCAAGATCGGCGTGAGAAATCATCAATAAAGGTGAGTGCATACTTAGCTCCTGAAAAAGAACGAGTTGGAAAGATCATGAGATCACTATGCACTAACTCAAGAGGTACAATAGCACGCAATGCTTTCCCTTTGGGAAAGGGATCTTGATGTTGTTTTCCAAGAACACATCCTGGACAAACTCCATCTGTGCATGAAACCTTAGGAAGCCCAAGAACAAGTTTTTGTGAATTCATTTGCTGCAGATACCTATAATTAAGGTGTCCAAATCTTTCATGCCAAAGCCTACTTAATGAATCAGCATGAGCAATGAAAGATTTACCATAAGAAGACTTGAAACCAGCAAATTTATATAAGCGAGATCTATGATCAGCGTGTCCATATGTAACAACATTTTATGCATTGTGTAGTTCATGAATGACCACATCATTGGGGGAAAATGTAACTGTTTTCCCATCACCAGAATGGCAGATCTAATAAATGGAGAGCAAATTTGCAGAGATGCCAGGTACAAGCAAAACATTGTTGATACAACCATCATCTAACTGCACAGTTCCTGATCCTTGAACATCAAGCTGTGAAGAATCTCCCACGACAATTTGGGAAATGCTACAATTAGATGGAGATGGAAGCAACTCATTAGAATGCGTCATATGATGAGATGCTCCTAAGTCAAATATCCAATTGTCAGAGGATGCATGTGAAGCTCGAGCAGATAAGGCAAGCCCTTTACTAGATAAAGAGGGTTTGGACACTGGAATATTATGCTTCTTCATAGCTTCATTCAATGCTTCAAGTTTCTGGAAGCACTTGGTTTTTGAATGCCCTTCTTTTCCACAAAAGCTGCAAGTTTCATTTGATCTCTTCTTCCATGTCTTGGAGGAAGACCTATTTGACTTAGAAGTGGGTTGAGAAGACTTTGGCTTCTACTGAAGCTTGGCGGGATGATCACTATCCTGAGCAGAATTATTCTTCTTTTGAAAACGAGCTTTGGATTTACCTTTTGAGGTATGTGCTACAAGAGCCTGAGAGCTAGAGAGTGCATCTAGCTGTTGAAGCTTAGATTGTTCTCTTGTTAGACGTTCACAAAATAACTCGAAAGTAGGAATTTTAAAATTGTCATCAAGTGCATCCATTGTAGAATAAAATGAGGAAGAGAATACCTAATACGGACCCTTCAGCTTGGATTGAATCAGGAAGATGCATTCACTATCTATTTTAGTCTTGCCACATGCTTTCAGTTGTACAACTAGTGACTTGAATTTGGTAAGATAGTCTTCAATAGAAGCATGTTCATCAGGTATAAGAGATGACAACTTAGTCTATAATTCCAAAGCCCAAAATTCATTGACTTTCCGAAATAGGGAGGCCAATTTGTCCCAGCTTGCCTTGGTGTTTTGCAACCATTAAGGTGAAATAGTAGGCTATCAGAAACATGAAGCCCGATCAAACCCATTGCCTCATCCAGCTTATTTCGATAGGCAAATCTTTCCATCTCTTTGGTGAATGTTGGCTGCTCCTCAGCCAACATCTGCCATAAGCCTTTTGATTGCAATAGTTGTTGCATCTTTAGCTTCCAAGTGTGGTAATTATGGGGTGTGAGGAGGTCAATAGCCCTCGAATCCGTCATATTAACAATACAAAGAAACCAAATATGATTTCAGGATGCAAAAGAAGTAAAGCAAACTAGTATACCAAATCCATGCCAAGGAAGGAAACTCAAATCCAGAGCTCACATTTACGAGCTCATAGCCCAGCCGCAAGTGCAACAAAAAAATATCCAAATCTGAGCCTCCGAAAAGTGACAATACAACTAAAAATATACATGGATGCTGAGAGGGATGAAACCCTGAAAGCCAACTGCCTACTGCAATATGCCTCTGCTCCTCAATGATCTAGAAAGTGCATCTTACTGCAGATATCACACGTTTACCCACAATGGTCCCAATGCTCCATCAATCAATCCCGAAATCGGGTGTTAGCCACCGTTTATACCACCACCACAATAGGCAGGAACGAGAAAGCACAAACAAATAGTGCGCAGGTTGACAGGAAGATGAATACCTCCATCAGGGTTTCTGGAAAAAAACGCACCTCTCCGTATAGATTGCAGAGAGAACAGACTGAAAGACTAGCTGAAATGGAGATCCCTCACACTGAATGCAGATTCCTCCTAGATGAAGAACTCCCAATTCGAAGAAACACAACGAATCCCAAAAAAAAAACTGCGATCAGAAAGTTTTTTTTTTTAAAGCTGGCAAATTGTTACAAAATCCCATCCGTGGAATAGAGACGCACTCTCCAGGCTGCTATTGAACACTACTTGAGGAGAAACAACGTTTGGTTGTGATCTGAACAGCAGAAAAAAAATTCTCTAAAAAAAACGAGAAGGGACTTGCAGAATGGCTCTGATACCATGAAGAAGTATCAAAAGTACTTGATTAAATTACTAAGAATTGTATGTATTTATACATGCAAAGAGGCCCAACAAACAGCTAAGAATAGCTGGGGCTGTTGAGTTCCTAGGTGAGCTTACCTCACACAAGCTGGCAGTGTTGGAAATACCAACACCAACAGCTACAGGCATAACTCCTCTTCCACACGTAGAGATCACGATCCCTCAATATCAACACATGGATTCACTCCCAGTATTAGCAACCTTAGCAGCTTGAACTAGTCTTCCTTCAATCTTGGAAAGCCACTCCAACACAATAACACTTGATTTCGAGTTTATGAAGAGAAAAGAGACCAAACAAGTTTGCAACCCTCAACTCATCCAAGTGTCCACCATCTAGACAACTCCATGACAAGTGCAGAAGAATGGGACATGGACCAGGAAACAACAGTGGAAGCACCGCCACCGAGGCCAGTGGCAAAGAAGGGATTGTTAAAAAAATAGAACGAGAGGAACAAGAAGAGATTCCTCCTTAGGAAATCCATAGCCACAGAGGGAATTACGATGGGGAGATTTCATAATGTTGAAAGTCCCATAAACTACGACGCCATAAACTACCTAGGCACCTTGAATCACGCAGAGAAGTATGGATTTGAGAAATAATTGTGTGCACCACCAAATCATGAAATAGAATAAAATCAGCATGAAAGCGATGCGTCTCTTCACCTTAATCAAATCCTCTCTCTTTGGAATCACACTAATGTCGTACCTCTCCTCTCCTCCAGGACGATGACGAATATCATGATGGCCACATCAACATGCAAAGGGAGTTGATGTATGTATGGATAGCTTGGAAAATTGTGACTAGGGTTAACATTTGATTGTTGAATCGGATGTAAGTGGTTTTGGGCACATGGTTTTGGTAGCCCATGGTTTCTTGCTAGTTGTATTTGTATATAAAGAACCTTATTTATAGGGTTGTAATCCTCCATTGTAATGTGCCAAAGTGAGTAGAAAAGATGCTCTTTGAGGCCTTGACCTGGTTTGGCCAAGGACTAATAATAGATCTATTAGTGATGGCTGATTTTTCCCTATGGGGTTTTCCACTATAAATCTTGTATTGCTATGTTGATTTCTATTATTTATATTTATTTTTCTCTCGCATGTTTTTTTCTAACACTGGTCTCAAACACTTATGTATTGTTATTGCTAGGTAACTAGAGTGTGTGTAGATGAGATTTCCTGCCGTGCATGATGGAAGATAGAAAATATATTCCTTCACCACTTGATCTGCAAGGGGAAATTGCAGATCAACTAGTTAAAGTGTAGATCTATTCATTAGGAATTTGGATCTGTCAAATTAGAAGCTTGATTTGTGTTGTTGTGCGCCAGTAGTGAAAATTAAAGAGATTGATGGTTCCTACACATTGTATGACTTCTAAAATTGGTTTGATGCAACAATGGTTTAGTGGATCACAGTGGTTTGATCTCGAATTGGGTACTATGGTGAACCCAATGAGAACAATCAATGATAGAAATAGAGAGGAGTTATGGTTGTTTAAGAACCACCATTTCATGGAAAAGGAAATTAATTTATGTATTTTGTTTTTTATTACTAGTGTTGTAATGTTTATCACTGAGTTGCTGCTAAGAATTTTCAGAAATGAAACAAAGGATCCACGGTCCAAAATTGGAGTTGTTCCTGCGGGGATTTTCTCGCAAATGACGCATGTGAAATAAGGGCTGAGTAGACGTGAAGGAGCTGCCATATATATTTCTGCAGAAGTTGATCTGTTCGTGAAGAGTTGGAAGCCAACGGTGAAAATAATATATTTACTGGAGGAGAATACCATCCCATAAGAAGAGAGCCATCATTGATTGAAGTAGTTGTGAGAAGGGGTGTTGTTTATGAGAGAAAATGCCCACCAGTTTGCACTAACCCTCCTTACCTTTGAAGGAGAGTCTGTAGAAGATAAAGCCTCGACAAGATCTTCCGACTTGAAGAGAACCGTTGCCATCAATGTTTGCGTAGGATAAAAACAAACTAAAACGTCTCGTTTTTTGGTGGCTTTTTAATCAATTATGGTTTAAATTTGGTCTGAAAATCACAATTTGGGCAATGTTGTGATTTCAGCAATCACCCTGAGTTGTCTTAGACTAAATAAGTGATTTTAAAACTACCCAAATTGTCCAAATCGCGATTTGAGCAACTGAAATTGTGAATTGGGCAATTCTTGATATACCTGATTCCAGCAAGGTTTTGGTTGTTCCTTATACTGCTGCATGAATGTTGAAGGTATTCACGTGGCGGAAGGTGAAATTTTGAAGTGCATATTTTAAACATGAATGCACATGTTTATCTGAAATATTCATGAGAATTAAAGTTTGCATTATTATACCTGCCAAAGGCAAGGTATATGGCAATGGCTTGGCATTTTTCATTTTAGTTAATTCGCATTTTGTAAAATATTTTTTGCATAGTTTTCAAATGTTTTGTTAAAAATACAATATTAAACTAAATATTTTAAAAAACAAAAAGTAATTTTTAAATTTTGGAAATATAAATTTCTAATTATGGATTGGAGGAAAGCCATAATTTCTATTTTTTAATTGGCTTTGAGGTCTGATTTGACAAATAAGCCCCGCCTGGGATGTGACTTTTGTTAAATAAAAAATAAAATAAAAAAATTAAGAAAATTATAAATTTGTTACTGGTTGCGATCTTCCCGACAGTCGAGCTACATACACCATGGTCCTTCCATGGTACTAGTTTTAATAATGAGCTTGGGAGGGAATGAAATTCCCTTACCACCCACGATGGCAGTGAATTGAATGTTAATAAATGTGGCTGGTAAGCCTTTGTCATTGTGCCCTCCCATTGTTTCACACTTGGTACAACGAGTTTAAGGAGCTCATACTCACTCCATGACTTCGAAATAACTTGGGCTTGCATCCTTTTGGTAAGTTCATTTTGTTTCTGGTTTATGAGGAGGGATCGCTCCTTCCCTTCGAGTCATTGAGGGAGATTTTAAGGAGGTACCCATACCAGGGTTTTGTCAAGCTTGTCAATGAGGGAGTTATGATGTTTGTAGTCTCATCATTCTTTGGTTGAGAGGGACGTCTACGATTTGGTGCATTCATTGACTTTATTCATGAGCAAGCTCGTGATCAAGCTCTTCCCCTAAACATTTAGTCCCGACCTGTGGAAAACTCTGTGAAATATTAGAGGGAACGACTTCCGATAAGCTCATTCTCAGGTAAAATTCTTGATGAATTTTCCTTGTTACATGATAGATTTTTAAGAGTTATTTGTCATACTTGTTTACCTCAGAGGTTTTGATATTATTTTGGTTTCATTACAGGTAAAGAAGGGTAGCTACTAAACCATAGATCCTAGCCTTGGGTCAACGCAAAAAAAGGCTATAAGTAATCCCATACCCATTGTGCATTCAAATGATTTCATGGTTTGGTCCCTTTGTATAAGTATTAACACTTTGTATTTGTGCATGCACGGATACTTCCTGCTTGACTTCTTGGCGTACTCTTCGACCTCTTCGGAACGCACTTTTATAGTCATGCTTTGCAAGCCCTGACCTGTAGCGTTGGGGAAATATCGGTTTAGGTATGTTCTAGGGTTTAAAACACTTCCTTAGTTGCGTATTTGTTTTTATTGGGTAGCAGAGGTCTTTTGACCTATTACAAACAAGATTAAATCAAAATTTTGGGTTGACCGGATGGCCAAACTGCTGGTCCTCTCCGACCTTCTCCTCGAGGAAGTCGTAAACATTGAGATTACTTGCAATATTCCCATGGATATCAATATTATGATCATAAGAAGTTTGTTTGACATTTTGAGGGCCTGCAAAGGTTCGATAAAGGATTCTGGGTCCGTCGCTTTAATAGTTGGGAGTACTTAAGATTCTGCGTGAAAACGCTGGAACTGTCTCCTTTTTTTAATTTATCTATATATTAGTTTATTTGCGTTTGTTTAGTAGGTCTAAGGTTCAAATTTGTGTTGTGCTGCTGTATAATCTTGAAAAGATTTTTGTTGTCATGAGGAATGCAACAACAACACCAGGTTGTGCTTCATCGACTTCTTCTCGAAAGTATATACAAGCAGAGTTTCTCGCCCAGCTGCACAGGAATTAGTTAACGTTTCCATTGAATTTGTAGCTAACAACATATATAATTGCTGCTTTTTTTTGTTTTTATATTTTAGGCTCGGCTTCGGTCAATGGTCACAATTTAGGTTGGGGCACTTTTATTTTAAGTAGTGGATATTTTGATCCATGTTTCTATTTAGTCTTCCCAAAGGATCTAATCGACCTTTCTATTTATATTATGTAGATGGCAACGATATGCTCTTTTACATCCGGGACTTGGATTTCTGTTAATTTGGCTTTAGTAGCAGTTGCCACATTCTGCTGTTATTTTCGAGTGAATAGGTGAACCACCTATCCCCATACCTATAAAGGTTTTTCAATAGTCACATCAGTCTCATAACCTGACTGCTATAGTTTGAAGGGACGATCCATTGTATACCAGAGCCCCAATCTAAGTCAATAGTGGTCACAGACTCAACATTTTAATTTTGTTGTAACTTTTCTTTGGGATAAATAACTACCATGACATGCATACATTATTTTATGCTTCATCCAACACTCCAAATCTTGTAAATGCTACGGGTGCATCTTTTACTAGTAAATTGTGAGTTTAATATACGATCATATTGCATTAGATTTCTATACAACAAGAACTGCAATTATTATAAATAAAGTGGCGAAAGCCTATAAAACATTTCTTATCATTTCCAATCAACGATCCTTTCAAAACATTTCATATACAGTTCTTCAGATATGAATGGACATGCTGTTTTATGATTTAATGGGTGCTTCATTTCCTAGACATCCAAATGTATATTAAATTTATGAATTCAATCTAGAAGCGAACATTGGCAACTTTTAGATCTGGATACTGAAACACTCTTTAGATTGCATATGGATTGGAACTCCATATTTTAATGGTCTTTCATCTCCTTTTTTCTGTACTGGGGGCCTTCCCATAAGTGCGCTTGTCTCATTGTCATTGTATTTATTAACTATATTGTAATTGTAATTCTACTGGCTACTTAAACATTTTGTGTTGAGACTAATAGAATAAGGTGGTATGCTCTTTTCATTAATTAAATAATGCAAACCTTTGGTAGATATGTGTAGCTATAAAATGTCACTACCAATTGAACGGAACTTGGGACTTGTACATATAAAAAATAGGATTCAATGTCATTCATTTTTACTTTTGAGGCATGCTTAGCTTGGCCGAGAGCTTAATGGGTTTATCTATTTACAACCTTACATGGTTTTGAAGATTGATTTTCACTGAATTGTAGATGATATGGCACTCTTGTAATACATTACACTCTTTTAATACATTTTTTTTTTTAATTTTTAATTTTTTTTATCATAAGTTTCAATAAACTTTCATAAACTATCATGCTATTAACTAGTTCCATATTAATACAAAATTGCATTCTTGTTCTTATTTTTTGTAATAGCCAATTATACAATTTTATATATGTTTCTATTTGTTAATTCGAAGAGGCAGGTATAAGCAGCTTTGCTGCTATTTCACTTGTTTATTTTATTTCCCATAGCTTTTTTAAGTTGAGTGAACAAAAGTTTTTTTTAAAGGTCATATTAAAAGAGAGATACACGTAGGTTTTTTAAAAGGGGGAGTATCTAAAGAAAAGTTATTTTTATGAATATGGATGTATGTGTATCTTAATGGGTTGAACATGGTTAAGAGGGGCTAGAAAAGTATAGTAAATTGGAAAGGCACTTGTGTGATATGGGTTAAAGCAATTTTTTAGAAAAGCATTGAATGCCTTTGTACTTAAGTTGAAATTATTGAGCATGTGTTGTAAGGGGTGTATGATCGGCTATACTCGACACCTCAGTGTTTTTGGTTCCAAGTTAGATTTGATTCCCTATGTCTTTGGCCTACATGTATTTGAGTAGGTTTATCCCTCGTATGTGTAGAAGATGGTGTTGCATCAAGTTGTGGAATGAACTACTTGGGTAGACACGAGGGTGGTAGGTGTACTTGTATGCTACCTTGATGTAGAATCAGAGAGGTTGAGTCTTCAATTAAGGGGGAAATGTAAGATGGAGTAATCTCATTGTGTTGGGACCAGGTTATGCTCAAGGAAGAGTCTAATGTATTGATGAACCATGTAAGTGAAGAGGATTCCTAGAAAATTGCGATTACAACGGCTGAAGACCCATGTATTCTGGTAGATGGATTCCTTTTTATATGGACGTAAATGATGAATTGTTTGCAGGTACAAAGCGGTTGTGGAATTGCAACACATGAAGGTAAAGTCAAGGCAAGAGAAATGAAGAAGCAATGGTTATCGTAGAATAATTCTAGGTGTAATAGAAACAATTAAAAGAAAAAAAATTGGAGATGACAATGTGTAATCTACATGTAAATGGGATTCTTGAGTACCCTAGTTGTTTTTTGGGGGTTAGATCTGGAGCAATTCCCAAGTCAAGTTTAAAGGGGGGATTGTTAGGGTTAACCATGACTCGGGAATGAGAAACAATGTAGGTGGTTTCGGGCACATGGTTTTGGTATCCCGTGGTTTATTGTTAGTTATATCCAGGTATGTAAAGAACCCTATTTATAGGGTTGCAATCCTCCATTGTAATGTGCCAAAGTGAGCAGGAGAGATGCTTTTGGTGGCCTTGTCCTCGTTTGGCCAAGGACCAATAATATATCTATTATTGATTGTTGGTTTTTCCCTACGAAGTTTTCCATGATAAATCTTGTGTTGCTATTCTTATTACTATTATTTATATTTACTTTTCTCTCACATGTTGTTTGCTAACAAAAGAATATAACACTTATGATGCCAACGATTCGAGTATCAATACAACAATGTGATCAAGACCACCACATTGCCTCCATATCTGGAGAAATTCGATATTCGATATGGAGATGTTCACCAAAAATAGAGAGATGGAGGTGATTTATTGTAGATGGACCACAAACCCTTTACTGATGCTGAAATTGTAGAAACTCTCAGTGCCCAAACCCAAGAATCCCTGGCGTGCGGCACAAAAAAATTGTCTACACTTCAAATCCAGTCTATAGCCAATAAATAATCACAAGTTCCACTCCAGCATGACGATGTGCACAGATATGCACGCAAAAAGGATTTTGTGTCACTAGGAAAGAGAGGCCATAGACCACAGTCCACGATTCAATCTCTGTAGGCCCGTGCAAGAAGAGTCACAATTATGTTGTGCAAAAATAACATATATTGATGTGGAAGGTCAAGCATGTTGGAAATATCTAATTAAATGAGCTGATCACGTATTTACTGCGCCGGCTCTGTCAGTCATCCTGTCAAAATGAGTGTGTCAGTGCGGTGTCCGCGATGTCAGTTTGTCAGACAGTTCATAGCCAATCCGATGCACGTCTTGTTTGCAGTTATGTAACCACATTAATAGTTTGCAAGTCAAGAAAACCTTAGGATAGAATTTAGTACAGTAATTAATGCAATCTTGTAGCTTCCATAAGAAGTGTTCCTAAGTCGGTTGATAGAAAACTCTATAAATAGAAGCTCATAGTTAAAAATTCAAAGAGATGTGTATGAGAGAAATTGCGCAGAGTAGAAGTGAAGATCCCTGAAGTTTGTATCAAGAGCCCAAGCTCTGTGAATGTAAAAGATTGCAGTGAAACTCATTTCCATGTATTGAGGAGTTGCGCAGTTTACTATGGTAAATATATATAAGTCTATGTTTTATGTTTAATTCTCAAGAATGGTGTATATTGCAAGTCGCACATCATCTCCAGTTTTACTTGCGTGAATATTGTTTACATTTACACACAATAAAAGAAATCAAGATTTGCAAATAGTTCACCGCAGTGAAAGTTCTAAATTAACATGGAGTAACTTCGCGTTCGATGTTTTAAGGTGTTATGCATTAGAGAAATTTATTTCATGATAAAATTTGGAATATTGGTTAAGTATTCTGCGAAGTGTTTGTGAAGTCTGCGGAGTAAAATATTGCGGCCAAGTTAACTTCGCATCACTTTGAAGTTCACCACATAGTGAAAAGTCGAAATCGCGCAATTACTTGTCGCGCAGTGAATGCCGCGAAGTAAAAGTTAATTGCCGCGCATCTAAAACTGCGAAGTTAATTCTTAGTGAGGAAAGTGTTTCACGAAGATAAAATTGAAGTTCTCTATTGTATGGTCCGCAAAGTCCAAAGAAAACAAAAAGAAGGTATCCATCTACTGCGCAGTTAAATCTTCTTTACTGCTCGGTGCTCTCCTTTTCCCTTGATCTGGTATCGGAGTTTGGTTTACATAAAGAAAGAATTCAATTCATAAGGGAAAAGCGGTTAAGGATGGCTTCCACTTCTAGTAATTTGCAAACCCCAATATTTACTGGTAAAAATTATGAATATTGGTCTCTAACTATGAAGGCTTTGTTTAGAGGTCAAGATTCTATATGGTATATAGTCTAGACTGGTTATGCAGAACTAGCAGATGCAGCAACATACAACAATCTCACACAAGCTGAGAAGGATGTTCTGAGGGAACAAAGGAAGAAAGATGGAAAGGCGTTGTTTCACATACATCAAGTGATACATGAATCCATACTCCCAAGAGTAGCAGCAACGCAGTCAGCAAAGGAAGCGTGGGACACGCTGAAAATAGCATATCAAGGTTTCAACAAGGTAAAGACTGTGAAACTTCAAATTCTGAGAAGAGATTTTGAATCTTTGTCAATGAAAAATACAGAGTCAGTAGACTCATTCTATACTCGTATAATTGGTCTAGTAAATCAAATAAAGTCTCATGGAGACACACTAACTGACTAAAGAGTTGTTGAAAAAAATTTTAGAGTTCTTCCAAAGAAATTTGAATCTTTAGTTGTGACCATAGAGGAAAACAAAGATCTGTCCATATTTACTATTGATGAGTTGCAAGCCTCATTACTCAATCATGAACATAGAATCAGCGGTTCAAACACATCGCTGGAAGGTGCATTCGCAGCACAGTCATCCATAAGTCGCGGTAGAGGCAGAGGAAGATCAAACTCTATAGGCAGAGGACGAAGTTCGTTCAGAGGAGGTCGCAGCAGCAGTCCTGTACATGTCGCAGGAAGAGGTCAAGATCATACCCCCAATCAGCCAAGTAGACAAAGGTATGATAAATCAAATATTCAATGCCATTACTATAAGAGGTATGGACACTTCGCATATGAATGCAGGAAGAAGCAATATGACCAAGGAAAGCAAGGTGAAACTTAGTCAAACAGCAACAGCACTGCAAATAGTTCACTCTTCTTGGCATGCGCATCATTGCTGGAATGCAATGCTGTCCAAGAAAGTCCAAATAACATATGGTACTTAGACTCAGGCTGTAGCAATCATATGACTGGTAATTTAAATCTATTTTCTAGTCTAGATAAATCAATTCAAACTGATGTAACACTTGGAAACAATACCCAGATCACTATTTTGGGTAAGGGTACTATTGATATTCTAACCAAACAGGGGGAGCAGAAATATATGCCTGATGTGTATTATGTTCAAGGTTTGAAGCATAATCTGATGAGCATTGGATAGTTGATGGAAAAAGGTTACAAAGTTCATATGATAGGGAAGCGCTGTGTGATCAAAGATGTATACCCAAAGTGCAGATGACAAGCAATCACTTGTTTCTTT
This sequence comes from Larix kaempferi, assembly GCA_027924585.1. Classification (NCBI taxonomy): domain Eukaryota; kingdom Viridiplantae; phylum Streptophyta; class Pinopsida; order Pinales; family Pinaceae; genus Larix; species Larix kaempferi. The sequence continues at coordinate 26,680,736 of BSBM01000437.1, forward strand.
TGAGGATAACACCAATCATCAAAGGTAAAAATACTCATGTTGTTCATGCAAGTCAGAAATAAAATTCTAAAGCTGCATTCAAGACAGAAAGTGAAGGAGCAGAAGTTCGCAGCGACAAGGAAGAAAAAGGCAGCGCAATGCAAGCTGCGTTTCAAACAGAAATGAAGGATGAATCCTGGTTATGGCATTTCAGATTTGGACATCTGAATTTTGGTGGGCTGAATCTACTGCACATGAAGGATATGGTGAAAGGATTGCCATTGATTGAAAAGCCAGAGAGAATTTGTGAAGGCTGTATTTTTGGAAAGCAACATAGAGAGACTTTTCCAGTCGAAAAGTCATACAGAGCTCACGCACCACTTGAAATTGTGCATTCCGATATCTGTGGACCGATGCAAACACCGTCCATGGGAGGATGCACATATCTTCTCACATTCATTGATGATTTCACAAGAAAAACCTGGTTCTATTTTCTAAAGCATAAATCTGATGCATTTGACTGTTTTTAGCAATTCAAGGCACTTGTGGAGAAGCAGAGTGGTTACAGCATCAAGATATTAAGAATAGACAGAGGTGGTGAGTATGTCTCAAATGATTTCTTAAATTTTTGCAACAATCATGGAATACAGAAGCAATTCACTGCGCGGTATGCACCGTAGCAGAATGGTATCGCAGAGAGGAAAAACAGAACCATCATGGAGATGGCGCGCAGTATGTTGGCAACGATGCATTTGTCAAATGAATACTGGGCTGAAGCAGTGGCAACTGTGGTATACATCATGAATCGATGTCCTACGAAGAGCATGAAGAACAAAGTTCCACAGGAAGCATGGATAGGTATGAAACATAATGTTTCGCATTTGAAATTTTTTGGTTGTGTAGCATATGCACATGTCCAGATGAGCTGAGAAGAAAATTAGACAATAAAGGACATAAATGCATCTTTATTGGATATTCTGAAGACACAAAAGCATACAAGTTGTATGATCCTGTCGCAAGAAAAGTTATTATCAGCCGCGATGTTTAGTTTGTGGAAAATGAAGCATGGGATGGAATTGTTGAAAAGAATGTGAAAATCGTGTCACATGTTGAACATGATGACATCGCAGAAGATGTGGTTGAGACTCTGCATGTGAATCAGAACTTCGCAGCACCGCCTACTCCAAGGACTACGTAGCATGGTTCAGCACAAGCAACTCCGACAAGCACTCCAAGTGTGCAGCAAACTCCATCAAGTAGTTCGCGCAGTTCGACACCAGCAACTCTGCCAAGGACAAGAAGCCTGCGTGAGATATATGAGACTGGTACATCTAATTCGTTCTCTTGTTTTGCATTATTTTCTCAAGTTAATGATCCTCTAACATATGAAGAAGCAGTTAAAGATGAAGTCTGGGCACAAGCAATGAATGATGAAATAGAATGCATAGAGAAGAATCAAACATGGGAACTAGTTGATGTTACTAAGGACAAGGAGGTAATAAGCGTGAAGTGGATTTATAAGACCAAGCAAGATGTTGAAGGAAATGTCCAGAAGCACAAGGCAAGATTGGTAGCAAGAGGGTTCACTTAGCAACCTGGCATAGAATTTAATGAAACTTTTGCACCTGTAGCTCGCATGGACACTATCAAAACAGTTTTGGCCATCACAGCACAAAAGAAATGGCCTGACTATCAAATGGATGTTAAGTCCGTGTTTCTAAATGGATATTTAGATGAAGAAGTATATGTGGAGCAGCCACAAGGCTATGAAGTTCTAGGACAAGGACACAGAGTATACAGAATGAAAAAGGCATTGTATGGTTTGAAGCAAGCTCCTACAGCTTGGTACAATCGCATTGACTCATACCTCATTCAGAATGGATTTCACAGAAGTGAATGTGAGCCAACACTGTACACAAAAATCAACCAGCAAGGTAATAAGCTGATTGTCTGCCTGTATGTTGATGATTTAATATTTACTGGTGATTTTGGCATAGAAGAATTTAGAACAGTCATGGAAAGTGAATTTGAAATGACAAATTTGGGCCTTATGAAGTACTTTCTGGGCATTGAAGTCCAACAAAATGAAAATGGGATATTTATATCTCAGTCAAAGTATGCAAGTGATGTATTAATCAGGTTTAAGATGTTAAATAGCAAAATAGCTCCAACACCAGTGATAACAGGTTTGAAATTAAGCAAGAATGATGATGGATCCAATGTAGATCCTACACTATTTAAAAGGCTTGTTGGCAGCCTTATGTCTCTTACAGCAACAAGGCTAGACATCATGTATGGAGTCAGCTTAATCTCAATATTCATGGAGTCACCAAAAGAATCGCATTGGCAAGCAAGTAAAATAATTCTGAGGTATGTAAGTGGAACAAGAGACTTTGGTATTTTGTATTCCACCTCAGAAAATTTGAAACTCATTGGATACACTGACAGTGACAATGGAGGCAACATAGATGACAGAAAACGCACATCTGGGAATACATTTCATGTAGGAACAGGTGTTGTATCATGGGCTTCAAAGAAACAACCCATAGTAACTCTTTCTTCAGCAGAAGCAGAGTATGTTGCAGCTACAAGCGCTGCATGTCAAGCCGTTTGGATGTGCAGGATGTTAAGTGATCTGTCGCAGCATCAACAAGAACCTACTGTTATTTACTGCAACAACAATTCAGCTATCGCACTGTCAAAGAATCATGTCCACCACAAAAGAACCAAGCACATCGACACAATGTATCACTTCATCAGAGAATTGATAAACAACAAAGAAATTTGTTTAGAATTTTGTAGGTCTGAAGATCAGGTAGCAGACATCTTTACCAAACCATTGGCAAAAGACCCATTTTAGTATCTGCGAAGTTGTTTGGGAATGACACGTTCTGCACAGTGAACTATGTCATGAACAGAACATGCTTTAGCTCTGAAATATTTTGTAATATTTTAATTTTGTTTGATGATCCCCATCCGCTCATAATTAAGGGGGAGTGTTGGAAATATCTAATTAAATGAGCTGATTGTGTATTTACTGTGCCAGCTCTGTCAGTCATCCTGTCAGAATGAGTGTGTCAGTGCGGTGTCCGTGATGTCAGTCTGTCAGACAGTTCGTAGCCAATCCGGTGCACATCTTTTTTGCAGTTATGTAACCATGTTAATAGTTCGCAAGTCAAGAAAACCTTAGGATAGAATTTATTACAGTGATTAATGCAATCTTGTAGCTTCCATAAGAAGCGTTTCTAAGTTGGTTGATAGAAAAATCTATAAATAGAAGCTCAAAGTTAAAAACTCAGAGAGATGTGTATGAGAGAAATTACGCAGAGTAGAAGTGAAGATCCCTAAAGTTTGTATCAAGAACCCAAGCTCTGTGAATGTAAAAGATTGCAGTGAAACTCATTTCCATGAATTGAGGAGCTGCGCAGTTTACTATGGTAAATATATATAAGTCTATGTTTTATGTTTCATTCTCAAGAATGGTGTATATTGCAAGTCGCACATCATCTCCAGTTTTACTCGCGTGAATATTGTTTACATTTACACACAATAAAAGAAATCAAGATTTGCAAATAGTTCACCGCAGTGAAAGTTCTAAATTAGCATGGAGTAACTTCGCGTTAGATGTTTTAAGGTGTTATGCATTAGAGAAATTTATTTCATGATAAAGTTTGGAATATTGGTTAAGTATTCTGCGAAGTGTTTGTGAAGTCTGCGAAGTAAAATATTGCGGCCGAGTTAACTTCGCATCACTCTGAAGTTCACTGCGCAGTGAAAAGTCGAAATCATGCAGTTACTTGCCGCGCAGTTACTTGCCGTGAAGTGAATGCCGCGAAGTAAAAGTTAATTGCCGTGCATTTAAAACTGCGAAGTTAATTCTTAGTGAGGAAAGTGTTCCGCGAAGATAAAATTGAAGTTCTCTATTGTATGGTCCACGAAGTCTGAAGAAAACAAAAAGAAGGTATCCATCTACTGCGCAGTTAAATCTTCTTTACTGTGTGGTGCTCTCCTTTTCTCTTGAAAGCACCAATCACACTTTCCTCATCCAATGATGCCTCACACGGATTTCAGATACGAGATCAATTCCATGATCAAGGGCTCGAACTTGAACTACAAACGTGCATGCTAGTCAATCATTGATCTGCAACAGTAATCCAATCCAGAAAACAAAGGGCCAAAGACAAAAAATCTATATCTAGTTGGAGAGACAATAATTTGTATGCCCATGGACTTATATGGTCCCTATGAGTAGACTTGAGCAACGTAGGAAACTTCTGCTCCGATATCATGTAAAAATTCAATATCAACCGGATTCATGAATGAGTTTCATTAGAAACAAAAAAAATAGAATCTATTGATTTCGCAATGATAAATTTCATAAAAGGATCTTCCATTTATAGCAATGGAAAAAGCCCAACCATTTTCCAGAAATAACTTAGTGAATGAGAATACCTACATAAGATTACAACTCACGACGACTATATATACATTGGAAAACACTAACACTAAGACCTAATGTAGTTGGAATCCCTATATGCAAGTTGACAATGAAGACAAGGCATCCACTACAATGCAATCGAACTATAATAGTCCTTGTCAATTTTGAAATGCTTAATTTTATAATAATATGATAAACATTTATATTAAGATGATAAACCAATATTTTGATAAAAACTTTAATTAAAAAATCCAATTTGAATTATCTTAATATCACCTTAAAATATATTCACATTTATTTGTGTAATTTCATATGCATGTACTAATGTATTATCTTGGAGAAAAATACAAATAAAAATGAAATACATAGATATCATTGACACTTAGAAAATTGGAGAGGAGGAAGTGCAGAGCACAAAGGCTCGCACAAACACACAAACAGGAATGGTGTAAAACCAATTCAATTATTTAAGAAAAGATGATTACATTAAATAGTTTATGCTTTCTCAAACAAGCCTAGATCTAGATCCTATAAACTTGGATCTTAAACAACTCATCTAATTTAGAAGATTCACAATATCTAAAATCCTATTTCTACATTATTCCAACATCCTCCCTTAATGTAGAAATAGATTTTCTATAATGACAACACATAACATGCCTGCTGATCTTAGTCTCAGCGAGGCGTACATATTAGCAAAATACTTTAACAATTTAGGCTCCAAGCCTTGTACTCCTCTTTCTATCCCCTTCATCTTGACCTTTGTTGCTGTCAGATAGTACTTATTTGTTTTCTTCCATTTCCATCTCCATCTCCAGATCTTGAATTCTTCACGCCTTATGGAACTCAGTTGCAGTACTATTGTTCAGGATTTGCCTTCAGCTATGCCTTGTTCAGTGGAATGCTGCAACATTTGCTCATAGCTGCTCCTACCTTGTGGATAAAATTCAACATTGATATTTCTCACGAAAATATTAATGTTGATGTCACTTACAGCATCAACATGGGTGTTAGCTTTAACTAACATATCAATTTTAATTTCTTTGGCTTCTTCCGCAGCATTCAATATTGCTTCCAATTCTTCATAAAACTCTTCTTTTTCAGCATCATCATGGATACTTATAGCTGCAATCTTAAATTTCATTGTTTCAACAATATTTATAGCATTGGCATCACCATTACATTCTGCAAATAATGAACCTTCTTCACTGTTCATCATTATAAGAATCAATTTCATTTCATTCTTGATTGCAATTAGTTCAAGCTCCGTTAGAATTTCTACATCATAGCGAGGTTCACCAACAATCTTCATGAAGTTGTCTATATATGAAAGAAGAATTACCTTTAGCACAATTGGTAGTGTTCTCCAGCAATCTCCTTCAACGAGATTTGCAGATGAATGGCGACAGTCTTCCACGTTGGTCTCCTTGGTCCGACGCTTTTTCCCTTTTCCTTCTCAGCACTATCCAATAACTTCACGCCCAGCACTTATGGCCTCTACTCCAGCAAACTCCTCCATGCAGGCAGCTGGGCATCCCTCTTTCACGTTTTGACAGCAATTGCTGAGCAGCGAGCTCCTCTCCTCAGCCTTTCGTTTCAGTTCAGGGAGCGATCTCTTTTCAGCAATTTGGGCAAAGCTGGTATAGCAAATACAATCTTCACCAGCGACAAATAACATCAGAGTCTCTCCTCCTCTACACATTGACGGCTGTCTTCCACACTGATTAGGCAGCGATGGGCGATCAACAATTACTGTCAGCGATCTCTCACTGATTTTGCAGACAGGAAAACAGGCAGAAAGCTCCTCCACGTTCCGCTCTATGCACCGACTATTCTCCTTCAACAATTAACACCAGCAGAGGCAACGTCTCTCTTCAGGAAGACCTCACGATACCAAATTACCACTTATAGCATAATAATGCAGCTCACGATCGGCCACAATGAGAGCCTCAATGGGCTTCTCAGCTTCCATGGATCTCAAGGCAATCACAGCCAGCCACAATGGGCATTCACAGCAAGCCACGAAGGGATTCTCATAGCAGGCAACAGAGGACTCTCCCTGCAGCAGGCCAATCAGGATCTCTCGCAACAGTAGACCACAATGGGCTTTTGACAACAGGCCACAATGGCTCTGATACCAACTTAGAAAACTGGAGAGGAGGAAGTGCAGAGCACAAAGGCTCGCACAAACACAACAGCAGCATTCAATATTGCTTCCAATTCTTCATAAAAGTCATAAAACTCCTCTATTTTAGCATCGTCATGGATACTTATAGCTGCAATCTTAAATTTCATTGTTTCAGCAATATTTATAGCATTGGCATCACCATTACATTCTGCAGATAATGAACCTTCTTCACCATTCATCATTATAAGAATCAATTTCATTTCATTCTTGATTGCAATCAGTTTAAGCTCAGTTAGAATTTCTGCATCATAGCGAGGTTCACCAACAATCTTCATGAAGTTGTCCATATATGAAAGAAGAATTACCTTCAACACAATTTCCTATTTCTACATTATTCCAACATTGACCACGTCACTCCTCTCACTCTCTTCCACCGACTTTTGAACGAAGACTCTATCCACATAATGGGACTCACCATATAGCAATGGGAGTCACCATTTAGCAATATGTAAATACTACTAGGGATTAAAGATTAAAAACCATGAATTCTATACTTGTTTTCCACCGACTTTTGAATTAAGACGCTGATGCTTTGTATTTTTTTTTTTATGATTTTTTTAAGTAAAAGTTATTGAAATTATAGTTTTAAGTTGTTGGAATTGTATATTTAGTATATTGATTATTGAATCTATATTTACAATCAAAATTATAATTTGAACAATGAAAATTGTGATTTCAGTAAAAATAGCATCATTAAACTAAAACAAAAATCACGAAAAAAATGTATAAATCGTCTACCTTTAACTTACTCCTAAACCTTAGACGTTATATAGGTTCTTCTGGTTCTTTAATCCGATACGCATCCACATATCAATTCCAGTTGGCCGGAGCCTACTTCTCAAGTTAATTGGCGTGCACCCAAAAACATGTCGGCTTGCAGTCCATTACATCCAAAGGATGAAGAAAGGAACGATTAAAACGAAAGGATCATGCTTTGAACGTACCCACCCGTATTTCTGTTTAAACGTACCCTTGAGCTTAGCCAGTAGCATTGGTAAGGGATTCCTTTTTCTTTTTCAACAATTTTATGATATTGGTTATGTTATAGGTTCCTGCCTTAGGTGAGTTACTATTGCAACAAGTTAAGCATTGCTATTATTTTACCTTATATTCAAAATCTTTGATTTTTGAAATAATAAAACACAAAAAAATGTAATAAGAAAATGCCATTGTTTGGAATTTCATTGGATAATGAGTTGAATTTTATTGCAAGCTTTTTTCTTATAATTATTTTATTAAATATTCTTAATTCACTAAAATTACTTTATAATTTTTTAAATGTTGTAGAATAATAATTATGACTTTCATGATAATAATTTTCTTTCTTATTTCTTGATTATATTAAGTATGTGATGTATTCTGTGTATGAATATCTTTTTAGAAGTTTAAAGATTTTTTTTAAGTGATTTTTACTTTATTTTTAATTACTTTTCTCTCTTATTTCTTGATTATATTAAGTATGTGATGTATTATGTGTATGAATATTTTTTTAGAAGTTTACAGATTTTTTAAGTGATTTTTACTTTATTTTTAATTATTTCTAGATTAATAATTTTCTAAAATATTTATTTCTATTTATAAATTCAAAATTACAAAATATGATTAATTTTTAAAACTGATTGAACTTCGGTTACTAACATTTGGCCTTGCACTTTAAATTTCTTTTTATGGTGAATCTCCACCACCCATCCCTTAACACATCATTGTACCATCTTTGTTGGGCTTCCAGCAACTTTGGATCTACGGACGTCTAGGTAGTTTCAAATGTTCAGGTTTATGTATAAATTTTAGAATTACATATTAATATATTAAACAAACAAAATAACTGCAAAGCAGCTAGTCCCTGCTTTAGAATTATAATTTCAAAAAATTGTTTGATAATAATAAATTTATAAAATGTATTAAATAAAATATTAAATTTCAATCAAATTCATAAAAAAATTATTTAACAATAATAGATTTATAATTATTTAATATTATGAAAATTAAAATGGTTTGACCATACATTCATTAATAAATAAGATATATATGATAATGATATACCTAACATTATTATCTATAATAATAATAATAATAAATATAACATTATTATATTATTTTAAATATAACGTTATTATTATTATTATTATGTTATTTTATTAAGCAAATACTGATTACTTGGCTAACTCGTATATACTGACTGGCTTCAACAATCCCAGCCGGTCGGCCAGACAACACGTACTGAAAAAGCCTGAATGAGGTGTCATCATTGTATACGTCAGCAGATCGCAGAAAGCAAACCCGGTTACAATCCCGCTCTCCATTAACGAATTGCCACATAATGAAACACGTAAACATAGCAAGCATAGCAGGAAAACAAGAAGACCGGAGAAATAACATAAATTACAATAAACACACACATGAAATCCGCCGGAAGCAAGCAGATTCCCTTGGCTGGTAATTCCGGTTGTTTTACGGCATGGGGTTACATTGGCCGGAGTCAAAGACGAGCTTGTGTGGACACGTAATAGCGAAGGTATGTTAGTATGAAAATTGTGTTTTGCGTTTTTAAAATTTTAATTTTTTGACCTGTAGGTCCGACAGGGATCTCCTCGGGCTTTCGAGGCACGATTTTTGGAGTCTTCTCTTTGTCGGTACTGTAAAACCAAAAGGATTTTTTAATTTTAAGTAGCTGAGTGTAAATCCAGCACAGAACGGTCTAAAGTCCGAATGCAAACTTAGAGAAAGTACTACTAATTTTTTTGTGTTTCATTATAAACCATTAAATACTCGAAACTGTTTGTATTTGGTACGACACCCAATATGAACCTCTAACCCAGTAAAAAGTTATTAAATGTACTATTATAATTATGTGTTAATTTTTTTTTTTTAATATTTGTAAATATATTTTTTTTAAATAATTGTCATCTTTAACCAGGTGTAATTTGTCAAATCAAACTTTGCAATCAATAAGAAAATAATATTTTATAATTAAAAAAATTGAAAATACATTTTATTATTTTAAAAAATTAAAATTAATAAATATGTTTTGCATAACATTATAAAATTACTATTAAATTCATAAAATTAATCAAAAGTCAACATAATTTTGACAATTAACCTATTGCTTAAATTACTGCCTTGGCAAAGACTAAAAAGTGATTTGTTTTGAAAATTTTTAAGTTTATTTCAAAAGTACATTAAGTTTATTTCAAAAGTTTTGTGAAAAATTAATGTAAAAAGCTTACTTTCAAGTTTCCTGCATTTTCCCATTGACATTGTATATGTAACCATGGTTTGTGTTCTATTTCGTTGGGTTTGTATTCTCTTTTGTTAGATTTATGAATTCTGTAACTAGTTTTCCCTTACAAATATGTTTGTATGATTTGTTATTATTCTTATTCAAAAGCAGTTTTCATCTTGATTTTCTCCAAAATTTTAAGATTTTAATAAATATATAAGGTAAGATCTTCCATTTTTTTTTATGTAAAAGGTTTTGGGTTTTTAGAAACAAGATTGAAAGCAAGTAGTTGTATTCATTAGGTGTATATCATTACATATTATTTATTATATTTTCCATATTCAAATAATATTCTCTATTTCTTCCACATAAACTGTAAATAAACATTTAATGTAAGAAAATTTAATACATATTTTGTTTTTATGAAATTGATTGCCTATATATCTCTTAAATCCTTAGCAAGTTTTACAAAAATATATAATATAATATGTGTTCAAACTTTTTTTTTGTTATATTTAAATTAAATATTAATAATAATATTATATAATAATAATAATTTAATATTATAAAAAATTTGCATTTATTAACATTAAAACCCAATTTATATAACTAATTTTGCTTTGGACACTACCAAAGTTAATTATCACAATACCTTGGATAATTTTTTAAGCCAAACAAATGTCTTAAAGAAGAATGGTATTGGCTTTTGAGGAAAGTATAGAAAATATTTCGTATGTGGTATTAAAGGTGGTTGTTCATTGGTGGAATGTTAAATTTGTTAAAGATGTATTGGTTTGCCAAATACCAAAGGTTTTTGTGTCAATTATTAATAACTTGGAGAAGAGAATGTTAGTTAATTCATATTAATAATTTGGGGAAGAGAATGTTAGTTGATTCAAATATAAGAAAAAATATAAAAAACAAATTAATTTGGTAAATTGGAAAAAGATTTCCTTTCTAAATAAATTGGATGAATGAGGATTAAAAAATATTTGTAAACCCTTTCAGATCTTTGCAAACCCTTACAAGATTTCTGCTCTTTTTGATGAGGGACTCATACGTGGCTATTTTGATGGAGCATCTCAATTGGGTAGATGTGGTTGTAGTATGTGTCTTTATTTGTTAAATAATTATTGATATCATATTTGTTAGAAGTGGATTTCGCACAAATATTAGAGTGAAACTACTTGCCTTGTAGGATCTTTTATAGTTTGCTTTGAATAAAATAGCATGACTCTACAGGTATTGACAACTTAGCTTTAGAGCTGTGACAGCTGTGACTTTTCAGCATATTCACAAACAATTCAATGGTGTAGCTGACAAGTTATCAAAGAAATACGTGGGAGTATAAGAAAGAATGATTTTCTTTGGGACTATTAGCTTTTTTGTTTGTTGTTAGCTATTTGTTTGGATGGAGAATATTTACTAAGATCAGGGTTTTGGACATTTGATATGTAACTTAGACGATATCTTAGTATAGTTGGATAGATAGATCTAGAGAGATTTTTTCATGTTGTTGAACTAATACAAAATGAGATTAAGAATGATTATATATTTAAACTTTAAATGAAAGATGACTATAAATATATATAAATATTTTTCTTTTATTATAATGAATAACAAAGAACATATTTTTTTTATTATTGAAAAAACTAAAACTTACTCAGTTGCATTTTTTTAAATTAACTTAAAATTATATATCTTGGAACTAAAGTAACTAAACATGCACCTAAGCTGCTGAACTAATGCTCCTCGACCGTTCTTGAAATTGTAATAGAAATTCCCAAACCCTCATAGCAATTGTTGAATGGAAACTAAAGATGCCTCGGGTAAATTCCCAGCCGGCAGAATACCTTGGGCGACTTTGAATTCAAAGAAAAAAAATTCACAATCGCAATTTTGTAAAGCCTGCACTATAAAAATAAAAAATCGAAAATTAAGGTGTATCTGACATACCGTTCTAACCAATAATTTTAGACTTGTTATAAAATAAGGTAATAGAAAAGTTGTGATAAATCTTTATGCATAAAAGATATTTTTTCTTTAACTCAAGTTCAGTTTTGATCACTTAAAAATGTAAAAATATGCCTACTTTACAAACAAAGGAGAAATTCAGAATAACAAACATCACGAGACATTATTTTATTTTATGCAGGAAGAAGCATTGTAACCATGTTTGGCCAAATCGAGCTGGTAAATAAGGAAATTAGAAGACTAATTTTTCGGTTTTTTTCGATTCCATTACTTCAATTGATTGAAGAACAATGCGGAATAGAAGGGCTTCTACCAAAATAAGGAAATTGAACAATAATCGTACCTGGGATCACACCAAAGAACCGGATCCATGTTGAGTAGTACACCGGGAGCCCAGGGCAGCAACCATCGTTCCCCATCTTTACAACAAACCTTGAAGTCCGTATGGCAACAAAAAGCCGTTCATTTTATGGAATTCCATGTCAAATATGACTCGGGCTATTAAACCAGTAATTATCCATTTTAAAAGAGGATTTACTAAGTTTGGAGAGGGATCAAATTTGACGATATATCAAGATTATTAAAGAAAAAATTCATCATACATTATTTTACATAAGAAAAAGCATAGTAACCAAGTTTGACCGAATCGAGCTGGTAAATAAGGAAATTCCAAGACTAATTTTTCGGTTTACTTCGATTCCATGAACAGTGCGGAATAGAGGGGTTCTGCCAAAATACGGAAATGGAACAGTGATCGTGCCTGGATCAGACCAAGAACCGGATCCATGTCCAGTAGGAAGCCGGGAGCCAAGGGCAGCTACCGTCGTTCCCTATCTTTGCAGCAAAACCTTGAGCCAAGGGCAGCTACCGTCGTTCCCTATCTTTGCAGCAAAACCTTGAAGCCAGTATGGCAATAAAAAGACTCAGTCTACTAAATCCACAACTCAAACGAAAAACACATCGCGCAGTCAATAAGATTAAATTGTGCAGTGAATGAATATCTTCTTTTTATTGTTTTGGACTTTGTTTCACAAACTTATGGGAAGTTACTCCTCGTTAAAATAGTACCACTGTGAACTATTTGGAAATTTTGATTTTTTTTTACAGATCATAAATGTAAACAACTTTTACACAAATAAATCTGGAACAACATTCAACATATACAAGGAGAGGTGCCACCAAAACACAAAAAGACTAATTAAGTGACTGACAAACCATTGTAGACTAGATACACAAACAACTCGTAATTACATTTTTCCAACAACAACTCAATTTAGAACTGCTGTTAGAAAATGTGAAACTGGCGAGAATGCTTATTGATATTCTGGTGGGTTTAATTCAGTTCACATAATTCTGTTGTGATTTTTTACGAATTCTACTTTGAACTTGGTAGTATGGGAAGAAGTAACACAAAAACATTTCATTCAATATAAAAATTTAATTGAAAATTATATTTCAAATTAAGAGATCCATGAGTGAAATAACTATCAAAATATAAAATTCAAATTAGTTATGGAATACATGAATCTTATTAAATCTTCCCCAAATATAAGTATAATTATTTTATTTTATAAATACATTGATAAAGCTGAGTACCTAGAAGTTGAGTATCTACAGCTGGGAGTTGAATAGAACCTGAATTGGTAACACTTTGAGAAGTTTTCCATCACTGACAGAACTTGAAGTTGAAAAAAATAAAGGATGTTGTTGTTAAACAATTAATAATAATAATCCCAAGTCTGTGCCTGAATAGAAAGCACGCTATACAATCCGAAACTTAAAACTGAAGGAGGTCACACTTTCGAGCATCCGCGCCCAACGTAATTTAACATACGATTTCATTCAGGAGCTTCATCCTTTGCCTACTTCTTGCAGGAGCCAATCTTGCTTTTTTCATATCTGTTTTACTCACACTTCTCAACCACCCAGTTGTTTTTTGAGGCGCTTCATCTCCGATTCGTTTGAGACTGTGGGCATTGGCTGATCTCCTGCTAACATAATTAGAGGCATTTGATCTTTTTCCATCGACGTTCTTTGTTAAGGGCCGCTTAGGTTTGGTGCTTGAAGGAAAGAAGGCGGATTGATCAGATTCCACGAAACACCAATCGCACAATTCAATTTGATCTCCATAGAAATATCCTCTGCTACAATATCTGCAAGTCCATGATCGAAACATAAATACTATTTAACCTAAAAAGAATGTGTACATATCATAAATCCAAATCAACTGAAACATCACAATACTGGAAGCTTTGTGTAGGATTCGTACCTGTGTTGGAAGCGGAATCGGCATTTGCTGCACTGAAACAGATGGTCTGCAAAGCCTACATCCCCGCACATACTGCACTCCATGATGGCTTCTCTGTGTTTTTCCTGGGAGAGAGATTTTTATTAGAGGGATGGTTGGAAGTTGGGAATAGATTGATTAAATAATCCCGAGACCGGATATTTGGTGGAACGTTCATACATTACAAATGAAAGATTATTCCACGCGCATCGTGCACGAAACGGGACAGACTGTGTGAATGGAAGAAAACGGTACATTGCTATGCTCGTTGAAGTTGCGGGACTCCGCGGGAGTAGTAGGTACCAATCATGCCTTTCACTCTCAATTGACTAATTAAGTCGTTGATTGTCATTGTTGGATTTGGACTGTAACAATAACTACCAAATTCGGTCAAATTAGTTCGGAAATTCTCTTAGTGTGGCAAATTATTCCGTTCGATTTTGTTAAGTTTGTTGTCATAGAATATCGAAATCCTGAATTCACGTATGAGAACGCTCGGCAAGTTACTTTCACTTTATTAACAGATACAGAAATTTCTGCTTTCTTCAGTGTGAAATCTAGTTTCCAATAGATTTGAAATATTTTGACCAAGAGGATAGCTTTTGGCTTAAATTGAATGGTCATGGAAGAAATCATACGGACAATGGAACCAAATTCAACGCCTTCGACGACATAAAAACGAAAAGAAAATTTGCATAAAAATTATAACGCTTTGAATGGCTGGCAATATTCTTTGACTTTTATAAACAATAAACACGGTGTTCGATTTTCACCCTCAAATCAATAAAGGCAATCGAATCTGAGAATAAAAACTGTAGTTGTAGAATCATAGAAGCGTTGAATGAAGAAAGTGTCATGAATCTTCTCAATGAACGATTTCAAAGAATGGGTAGTACAGTCGGTAAAGGCATCTCTTGAAAAGTTAAAATGATTTGTTTTTTCGCAATCGAACAGAGTTCCTATCTTCTAAATCAAATGAAGGGACATATAATAAATTTATTGTATTATCAAGCAGCGGTTGTAGCACGGAGGTTAAAGCAGCCACTGGTTATTGAAAAAGTTAAAGTAGATCCACCCAATTCTATGGAAGTCTCAAGTAAATACTGCGCAGGTGAAGATTTTTGCTGCACAGTTTTACTACTAACAGTTTACTACGCAGTTTTACTGGTTTATGCTTAGTTTTTTGTTTTTTTTCAACCTGAAAAAAATTTCTTGCTATTCATAAGAGTGAATCAAAGAAATTTGCAATTAGTCTTATATCCTATGCATAGAGCATATTCATTCAGTTGTTCTTCAAGAAAAACATAATAAAAAACCTATCAATATGCCGAATCAACAAAAATATTTCTGATGAGTCCATAAACCCTAAAAACCACAAGACTTGATACCACAATTAGTTTGGACACAATCCATAGCTGATCAATTCATATAGAGAGCTCAGAAATCTCAAAAAAGAAAATAAGAAGATAAGAAAAAGACACCAGAAATTAATAGAGAGGCATAAGGGAGGTTTCAGGTGGCCTCAAAGCATGGAAGTGAGTAATCCGAAGGTTGCCATCAATCAGAAGTAGACCCTTCTTGGACAGACCATCAGCCCTGGCATTGAAAGCTCTGGGAACATGCATGACGTTGGGAATATTAACTTGCTCCATGGGACAACAAATCCTCCTCTTCCACTGAAAGAGAGAGGCCACCTTGAGATCATTTAAACCCTTCGCCCATCCAATGATGACGGTAGAATCCCAAAAATCTCGACGTTAGACAAGTGGAGAGAACAGATAAAGTGGAGGAGACACAAAATTGCCAAGAGCTCAGCACGCGTATTGCTACCCAATCCACAACCAAAGAACAGTTCGTAGTATTCAGATTTGGAAATAACAATAAGGCCCCAGCCCTGCATCTACCTCTCTGTTCAGCTCCATCAAAAAAACCAAAAGGTCCATTATCAAATAAAAGAGGACAGAACAAGGCTTTGTGTTTGGAAATAACAGTCTTTTTAATGGCCCCTGAAAGGATCTGCATGATATATTGAAGGGATCGATGATAGTTGTACACATGACCATCGAACAATATGTTGTTTCTCAACTTCCATATTTCCCACATAAATAATCACGGGAAAGAAATGAAATCTGGGCATATTAGATACCACCTGCGCAGCTATTCTTCAATAGATCCCATTCCTCAGCTGAACGCCACACCCCATAAATCCGCAACATTCGACCACAATTGGAGGGTAACCGAACAAGCTATGAATAAGTGGTGAACCGACTCGGCATCCTGAAGACAGAATGGACATGCGTTGGGTCCAAAGCCCCCTCTTATAATATAATTATTCATAGTCAGAACACGGTTTCTGAGGACCAGCAATATAAAACAACGTATTTTGAATGGTATATTCCAGCTCCATAGTTTAACAAACCACCACCGTTTCGATTCAAACTGCTGCTGCTCAGCAATGGCCAAATAAGCCTGTTTGGTATCAATGTCATCGCAATCCTCATGCCAGCACCAATGTACTTCATCCATCTGCGACCCCAAATAAATGCCAGCATTGTAAAGCTAATGAATATATGTGTCCCAATCGAGATCGGCCTCCCCCGTCAAACCAATATCCGCCAAAGGGGACCAGTAGTGCAGATTGCTATCACTTGAAGGATTCCTGATCTGATTTAAATAATACAAACCATAGCGATGGAGAGACATCACTGTCCCAGGGGCAAGAAGTTTATCACATCCAATCATGGCTTCAACACCCACTCGAACCTGATAGCCATCTCCAACCTGCCATGCAATATGTTTTTAAAAAAAAGGAAACACCTCCATCAATCCCCGCTAAACATTGGATGCATCCACTGGCAATTTAGGCATATTCCTTATCCAAGCAATAACAGACCACCCTTTTAGATATTTATCCCTCATTATCCTACTCCACATACAGTCATGATTCAGGGCACGCCAGATACTTTTGAGATGCAGGGCCTTATAAACCCAATAAATATTATGGATGTCCAAACCGCCAACCTCCTTAGACAATGCAATCGTGTGCCATGCCGACAGATGTATGCCCAATTCCTCCTTTTGACCAGACCACATAAAATTGAAAGAAATGCAACGGATTTGATGAAGAATAGCCACAGGGACTTTTGCCAAGGTAAGTCAGTAAATGGGCAGGTTGGCTAGCACAGACTTAAGTAAAATAAGTCGGCTTCCCAACGATAAACAACGAAAATACCACCCTGAAATCTTCGATTGAAATCTCTCGATAAGCCATTACCAGTCTGTGATCAGATAGGCATTAGGCTTCAGAGTATAGCCAAGGTACTTTAAGCCCCCTTCAAGTTCTTTAATAGCAAAAGGAAAAAGACATCCTAAACAATCACAAAGCTCTTGGGTTAAGTTCATATGGAAAAGATAGGACTTGGGGAAGCTGATAACCATACCAGTAGCATGCCAAAAGAGATCAAGGATTTGTTTGTAATGCACCCATTCCTCATAGCAACCAATACCAAATAATAACACATCATCCACAAAAAGGAGATGTGTTATATTGAATTTTTTTGAAACCTTAATACCTAAAATATTTTCGGAGGCTTTGGCCGCGTTTAGAAGTCTGCTGAGGCCTTCAATCACCAGAAGAAAGAGTAAGGGCGATAATGGACAGCCCTGACGGAGGCCACGGGATGCATTAAAAAATCAATCGGACAGTCATTGATTAAAACAACAAAGTTAACAGAGGTGATACGTCCCAAGATCCAGTTTGTCACCTTTAAATCCAGCCCAGCATTCAGTAAAAGAGACCTGAGAAAGGTCCAATCAACAATGTCGTATGCCTTGACCAGATCAAGCTTGAGCAAAATGGAAGGAGTCTGTCTGCTCTTAGCTGAGTGTAAAGTCTCCTGAGCAGTACCAATGGCATCAAAGATCATATGATGATTGAGAAAGCCAAACTGTTCAGAAGAAATGCCCCTAGAAAGACCATCCTTGATGCTATCCACAATAACCTTCGAGACCAGCTTGTAGAGTAAGTTACAAAGAGAGATAGGCCAAAAGTCCTGGAAATTTATTGGTTTAGAACGCTTAGGAATCAGAGCTATGAAAGTAGCATTGAGAGCCCCACTGATCCTCCCAGTGATACGAGCTTCCTCCACCATTTGGACCAACTCCACTCCAAGCAGGTCAAAAAAATGAAGGTAGAATTCCACCGACCAGCCATCAGGCCCTGGACTCTTGTCCATGGCCATCTTCTTGAGAATTCCTTTAACTTCACCCAAGGTAACCGATCTCCCAATAGTTGCATTGTCCTCAGCCGAGAAGATACAAGGCATACACTTAATAACCTCCATCTGAGCCTGAATATTAGAGCCACATGGCTTGGAGAACAACTTCTGAAAGTGTCTTACTGCTGCCTTTCTAATCAAATCCTGGTTGGAGACAGTGATTCCATCAGAATCCTCAATGTCCCAAATCGTGTTAATCTTCTTCTCATAGACACAAATTTGTGAAAAAAACCAATATTTTGGTCACCCAAAGTGATCCATAGAGCCCTGCTCTTCAACTGCCACAATTCTTCCTCAATGTGCAGCAGTCTATCTTTCTCTGCCACCAGAGTGTTCAACAACAAGCCCTCAGGATCATACTGAAAGCAATAAAAGGGGTCCAAAAGATAGTCTGAAATATGTTCCTCAATAAGTTCCAGATCGACCGAATGTTCCTTCTTTCTCATGCGCAACCAAGGAGAAATAATGGATTTGAGAGATTTTAGAAACCTAGGTAGGTCCACCATCACCTTTCCACTAGAACTAGAATAAAAGGACAACCAATGTTCATGGACCAATGAGTTAAATACCAAGTCCTCTGACCACACATGGCAGTATTTAAACGGAAGTCTGAAAAGTGTAAGCCCCTCTTATAGACACATCAAGATCGGATTGTGATCCGAGCATGAAGCTTGAAGGATACTCAAGGAGCAACGGTCTGCTGATTCAATAAGGGAATTGCTAACCATAAAACGTGCCAGCCGTTTAGTGATTAATTTCGACCCACTCCTACCATTTCCCCAAGTTGAACATAATGGCACAGGAATCACATCGACGAGATTGTGATCACAAAAGAGATCTTGAAACCAAATTTCGAGAGGATCACCACGAGCCCGCGCTACCCATATCTCACTAGTATGCAACGTCAGATTCAGATCCCTCGCAATGATGACATCCTTTAGATCCATAATCCCGGTGGCCTCTAAAGCCTTCCAGAAAAGCTGACGATCCATATATGGGGCATAACAGTTAAAAAGATGAAAAGGTATAGTTAAGTCTTTAGGTCTCCCCAACAAGAGAATACCACCACACACAAGAAAAGAGCTCAGGGTTAAATACCGAGGGTTCCATGCCGCCAAGAGGCCCCCCAATAGACCATTAGAGTCAATAGAACAACATTCCCATTCTGGGAAGAAACTCCACAACAAAGCATGAGCCTTAGTACCTGAAGTCATGGTTTCCTAGAATAAAATAACACCAGGATGATAAGAAGGAAAAAGTCTGTGTAGGGCTAACGATTTTGGGGCACCCCCAACCCCTCTGAGATTTAGTGAAAAAATCAACATTAAGTCAACCTTGGAGTGGCCATTGTTGCTCTAAGAGGCCCAAATGAGATAGAAAGTTCCTGAAAATCACTAGTATCATCATCCAGTGAAGAGACCCATGGTTCAATGTCAAAACCCAAAACTGACCCACTCCCCCGGGCCAAGTCCTTTGGTTGTCTACCACCTTTCTTCTTACGAATCGTCACATTTGGGTTGCCACAGATAGTAGAGGGAGACGAGGTGAGTTTACCATGATAAGAGGGAAGTGGGTTCTCCAAAATACCCTCAGTCAAAGAAAGGTTATGAAACAGTTCTAGCTCTGACCTCCTAGTGTTTAGAATCACACTCTCATCCCTCAAGAGCTGAGAGTCCGATACCAAAGTAGCAGGAATTTTATTATCAATAGGCCCATTGACCGTGAGAGGGATTCCAGAAAAAACATCATTCAAAGGTGGACAAAACCCACTCCCACCGTTAGCAATCATAACCAGTTCAGCCGTAGAGAGGGAGGCATAAAATGCAAGAAAAAACGAAGCCAACATACTCGAGAAGGTCGAGCCAACAATGGGACATTCAGTAGCCTATGGCTGCTCAAGCGGAGCTAGGACCTTCGACGCAGATGGATACAAAGCACCAACCGGTGAATCAGCACGAGGCAGGGTTCTAGTAGGACAAGCAGTGCACTTGGCCTTTAGATGCCCAGCTGTCCCACAGTTGTGACATCTAAAAGGCAACCTCTAGTAGTCCAATGACCGTCGAAAGACCCTGTCTCCCCAAGTAACATTAATAACCTCCAGTAACCCAAGTGAGGTATCCATCTCCACAAGAAGCCAAACTGTCCTCTTATCTTCATGAAACAAAGACTTCTCATTGAAGTAAATGAATCTACCTATACGGTTTGCCAGTTCAGTGAAGATCTCCCTAGACCAGAGTTCTAGAGGAAAACCCTTCAGTAGAACCCACAGGTGAGTTTGTTTAACCACAACTGTAAGTGGGTTGATGTCGGAGTGCCAACGTTCTAGGCATAACGACCCATGCCCAAAAACCCATGTTCTGCACAGGATGAGTGTTGCATGTTCATCGTCCAAAAAATGAGAAACCACCCACTTGTTTACGAGGATGTGCACTCTAGGATAGTAAGTCAGCAAGGGTTTCTAGTATTCATTGACCCAGGCCAGGATCTTAGTTCTGTTAATCTCAGAGTAACAAACCTTTCCGACCAGTGCCCTTGCCGACAAGCTTACGACCTGGCCCAACTGAACATCCCTTCCCACCATCATCTCAGGAACCTCCTCCCTAAAACTATAACCCTTCTGAGCTCTATGAAACTGAGCCTTAAGACCCTTGCTTCTAGAATCGCCCCCCCTTCCTCTGCAGCTTGTCCGGCTTAAAAAAATCACTGTAACTAGTGTCAGCCTCAGATGGTGAGAAGTCTTCACCGTTCGATGAGAGAAGTGGGTCACCAACACTCATCACATCGAAAGGACCGCAAGCTCCCGTTCTCCTATTCCCCTCAGGTAACCCACTGCTGGGATCCACCTGCACCATCTTCCAAACCACGAGATAGTCAGGTCAGAGCAAGTATAATAAAATACAAAAACCTGTGGGAGTCAGAGAAACCGACACCTTCAAAGACCGTGGCCTGTGCCACCATCAATAAGACAGGACTTCGCCTCGGTCAATAAGACAAGACATCTCAACTACAGAGAAACAGTGAGAAGCATCCCCCAAAGGCCATGCTAGTACAAGGGCCCCCACCATCGTTTGTAACAAAGTTGCAACTTCAAACCCCCATTGATGTTGCGACTACACCATTGATGCCCAGTTTACAACCTTATTGCACACAAATGAATTTAAAATTTAATACATACTTTATAAAGTATTATTTCACCCTTGTTGAAGTTAAAAATATTTATTGAGCATATACAAAAGTTTAGTATGTAAATTTTTGGGAACCCATAAACTTATAATTTTTTTTTTATGAAAGAAGGATATTTAGACATTCATATTTAGACTTTCACGAGATTGAGTTCCCAGAATTCAGGGACTGCTATATCTCCAAAAACTTACTTTTTCTTCTTAGGCTTAACTTTTTAAAATGACTATGTCTTTTATGTTAAATACAAAAAACCAGAATTGGCTTTTCTCAAAGATATTATAACATATTAAAATATAAAATATTTGATTGAAATCTACCTAAAAACTTCAGCAGCTTAAATATGATGAATTACATACTAAAAATAAGTGACTAAGCCAACCCAAACTAGATACTCAACCGCTCATAAGTAATTAATATTTCACTGGCTTTTGCTTAGTTTTTTGTTTTTTTTCAACGGGAAAAAAATTTCTTGCTATTCATAAGAGTGAATCAAAGAAATTTACAGTTAGTCTTATCCCATGGATAGAGCATATTCATTCAGATGTTCTTCAAGAAAAACATAATAAAAAACCTATCACTATGCCGAATCAACAAAACTATTTTTGATGAATCCATAAACCCTAAAAACCACAAGACCTGATACCACAATTAGTATGGACACAATCCATAGCTGATCAGTTCATATAGAGAGCTCAAAAATCTCAAAAACGAAAATAAGAAGATAAGAAAAAGACACCAAAAATTAATAGAGACGCATAAGGGAGGTTTCAAGTGGCCTCAAAG
This sequence comes from Larix kaempferi, assembly GCA_027924585.1. Lineage (NCBI taxonomy): Eukaryota > Viridiplantae > Streptophyta > Pinopsida > Pinales > Pinaceae > Larix > Larix kaempferi. The sequence continues at coordinate 26,703,065 of BSBM01000437.1, forward strand.
CATGGAAGTGAGTAATACAAAGGTTGCCATCAATCAGAAGTAGACCCTTCTTGGACAGACCATCAGCCCTGGCATTGAAAGCTCTGGGAACATGCATGACGTTGGGAGTATTAACCTGCTCCATGAGACAACGAATCCTGCTCTTCCACTGAAAGAGAGAGGCCACCTTGAGATCATTTAAACCCTTCGCCCATGCAATGATGGCGGCAGAATCCCCAAAAATCTGGACATTAGACAAGTGGAGAGAACAGATAAAGTGGAGGAGACACCAGATTGCCAAGAGCTCAACACGCGTATTGCTGCCCAATCCACAACCAAAGAATAGTTCGTAGTATTAAGATTTGGAAATAACAATAAGTCCCCAGCCCCACATCTACCTCTCTGTTCAGCTCCATAAAAAAACCAAAAAGTCCATTATCAGATAAAAGAGGACATAACAAGGCTTTGTGTTTGGAAATAACAATCTTTTTAATGGCCCCCGAAAGGATCTACATGATATATTGAAGGGATCGATGATAGTTGTACACATGACCATCAAACAATATCCTGTTTCTCAACTTCCATATTTCCCACATAAATAATAATGGGAAAGCAATGAAATATGGGCATATTAGATACCACTTGTGCAGCTATTCTTCAATAGATCCCATTTCCCAGCTGAACGCCACACCCCATAAATCCGCAGCATTCGACCACAATTGGAGGGTAACCGAGCAAGCTGTGAATAAGTGGTGAACCGACTCGGCATCCTGAAGACAGAATGGACATGCATTGGGTCCAAAGCCCCCGCTTCTAATATAATTATTCATAGTCAGAACACGGTTTCTGAGGACCAGCCATATAAAACAACGTATTTTGAACGGTATATTCCAGCTCCACAGTTCAACAAACCAACACTGTTTCGGTTCAAATTGCTGCTGCTCAGTAATGGCCAAATAAGCCTATCTAGTATCAATGTCACCGCAATCCTCATGCCAGCACCAATGTAAGTCATCCATCTAGAAAGACCATCCTTGATGCTATCCGCAATAACCTTCGAGACTAGCTTGTAGAGTAAGTTACAAAGAGAGATAGGCCGAAAGTCCTGGAAATTTATCGGTTCAGAATGCTTAGGAATCAAAGCTATGAAAGTAGCATTGAGAGCTCCACTGATCCTCCCAGTGATACGAGCTTCCTCCACCATTCAAACCAACTCCACTCCAAGCAGGTCAAAAAAATGAAGGTAGAATTCCACCGACCAGCCATCAGGCCCCGGACTCTTGTCCATGGCCATCTTCTTGAGAATCCCTTCAACTTCACCCAAGGTAACCGGTCTCCCAATAGTTTCATTGTCCTCAGCCGAGAAGATACAAGGCATACACTTAATAACCTCCATCTGAACCTGAATATTAGAGCCACATGGCTTGGACAACAACTTCTGAAAGTGTCTTACTGCTGCCTTTCTAATCAAATCCTGGTTGGAGACAGTGATTCCATCATAATCCTCAATGTACCAAATCGTGTTAATCCTTCTTCTCATAGGCGCAAATTTGTGAAAAAAACCAGTATTTTGGTCACCCAAAGTGATCCATAGAGCCCTGCTCTTCAACCGCCACAATTCTTCCTCAATGTGCAGCAGTCTATCTTTCTCTGCCACCAGAGTGTTCAACAACAAGCCCTCAGGAGCATACTGAAAGCAATAAAGGGGGTCCAAAAGATAGTCTGAAATACGTTCCTTAATAAGTTCCAGATCGGTCGAATGTTCCTTCTTTCTCATGCACAGCCAAGGAGAAATAATGGATTTGAGAGATTTTAGAAACCTGGGCAGGTCCACCATCGCCTTCCCACTAGAAATGGAATAAAAGGATAGCCAATGTTCACGGACCAATGAGTTAAATACCAAGTCCTATGACCACACATGGCAGTATTTAAACAGAAGTCTGAAAAGTGTAAGCCCCTCCTGTAGATGCAGCAAGATCGAATTTTGATCTGAGCATGAAGCTTGAAGGATACTCAAGGAGCAACGGTCTAATGATTCAATAAGGGAGTTGCTGAACATAAAATGGTCCAACCGTTTAGTGATTAATTCTGACCCACTCCTACCATTTCCCCAAGTTGAGCATAATGGCACAGGAATCACATCGACGAGATTGTGATCACAAAAGAGATCTTGAAACCAAATTTGGAGAGGATCACCACGAGCCCGCGCTCCCCAGATCTCACCAGTATGTAACATCAGATTCAGATCCCCCTCAATGATGACATCCTTCAGATCCATAATCCCAGTGGCCTCCAGATCCTTCCAGAAAAGCTGACGATCCAGATATGGGGCATAACAGTTAAAATGATGAAAAGGTAGAGTTAAATCTTTAAGTCTCCCCAACAAGAGAAAACTTAACATTCAAATTTGAAATGTGTGCATACTATGCAAATGAGAACTTGACATTGAAATGTATGAAACATAGATATTATACGATGTAATAAGGTTTGGAATTGATTTATATCGTGGTTATATGGCAGTGATGTGATATCGAGATAGTGTTGTTGGCAATAAATTCGACACTGACATGAACTTAATGCCGTTACAGGCATGGTCTGGTAAGTGATACGAAGGATCAAGCAATTAATGAAAACCTTGTGTCGTGATAGTGGATTGTCTCGTTGGCTCAAACCTGTAACTGGTTCCACATGAAGAAGTTGTAGGTAATGTGTGAACCTTGTCGAGCTGTAAGCTCCACCTGGTGATATGGCATTCCAACTGGGATTGCTATCAATGAAGTTATTAATAGGTAGGTGATCGTATGCCCGTCTTGGGTAATGGTGTGGCTTGGCTGATCAAATCACGCTCGTTGATCTAACCTTTCTCGATCGTGGAGATCTAAAACCCTAAGGCATTCACTATACCGTGTTGTTTGTTTGTTTTACATTCATTTGGAGTTTTGGTTTTGGGGAAGAGGCCGACAGGCCGCTGAGAAGTCGGGTCCGACCCTTGGTCGATTCTCTGGTGGTTCTGTAACTTCACATCTTCAAAAATAATGGTGGGAGCTTGGTTAAATGTTGCAAGTCTAGAAGTGTTGAAACTTGTAGATTTTGTTGTGAAATAAGAGAGGGTTTCTCCAGGGTTTGAATTTGTCATCTGAGAAAACGTGACTGTATTACTGTGTCTGTTGCGTTAGTTGGATGAACTGGAAGCGTGAAGCATTCCATCTGCATGTTCTATTTGAAGGTAAGCTCGTCGTTGTAAATGTTGATTGTTATATTATAGTATGGAATTATGTAATAATTGTTGGAACTTGTTATAACTTCGTGTTAGTTGGTGTGGCAGGTACTGCCATCGTTGTGGATTTTACAGTGCTGGGGTTCTGTAGGTAATGGATGGCTCGCTCAACTCTGGTAAGCCCTGGTGGCATGACCCTCCATAGGTTCTCCTGGAAGACTAAGGCCATCATTGAAGTTGTAACAACTTTGTGTTTTCTGGAAATTGTTGTTTTTTTTTTACACCTGTAATATGAATGACTTTCGGCTTACAGGTGTAACATCCCATATTTTCGTAAAAATTTAAAATTTTTATTAACGACAATATTAGCTTAATTTATAATAATTTATAATTGCGGAAGATAACAATTGCTGAATGTAACAATGTTAACTAACAGCTGTTTGTACTAAACACCAATATATTTTCTGAAGAAACTAATATGACAGTGACGACTTAAATACATTCGTATCCCCTATCATTAAGATAGTCAAATGCATGGTTAGATTAGACTTTTGATGCGACACTTTTTAAAGCAATGCAATGTATGAAATATGTAATAAAGAAATGCCAGGTTAGAAGTGTGATGTGGTACTATTTCTTTGAGATGATACTGACAGTTTGCTTCTTTGCTGCTCAAGAGAGTCCTATGAGGGACCCCGAAGCTTACTTAGCTATAATGCTAAAACATTGGACCTATTCTATGCAGACAACAGGTAAGAAGTTTCATGATTGCCATAAATTCCAAATAGCATGAGTTCAACTTCATCATATAAAAATAAAATAGAATCAATAGAGGCTGTTGCAAATGTATAAGCATACAGGTACGGTTCACATGCTTTCTCTTCAACTTTCCAAGGTTCGTCTTTTGTCAATTTAATAAACATTGTCACTGTAGTCGTCATTATACTTAGCTGGTTCTGTTGTCGTCATTGTGCTAGCTTCTTTTTTGTCGTCATTGTACTAGTTGCTTTGTTGTTGTCATTGTGCTAGCTGCTTTGTTGTCGTCATTGTATTAGTAGTACTAGGATAATACCGTACCAAAAGTGGATAGGAATCCGGAGAACTTATTGTTCCAAGATACCAAACTATATGTGATAGCATATTTGTATGTGAGTTTTATACAACACTTTTAATTAACCTTAAAGACTTATGGTTAACCATTCCTATTCTCTACTATAATTATTTAGGTCTTAATAATAAAAAATAGTCCTTCCCAAAGACTATGCATTTGTAACAATTGAATAATAAACATTTACACAATAGATTAACTATTATTTCATATTATGGTCTATTCAAGTCCTATGTACATAGTTATATATCTATATCAATTTCTTGGTTCATTATCGACATTATAAAATCAAATCAAAACTTAAGGTAATAAAAAGCAAACATTTGATTATCCCTAAACTATATAAATAGTTTGTAATTCATTATTACATTGTATTATATCGAAACTATAATAATAAGTGCAATGATATAGTGAATTCTTTGCATAGTATTTCTAATACTATGGCGAATTAAATGCAGGGTTTTGAAGTCACATCAAGGATGCTGATAGGCATTTAAAATGAAACTTGACAGGTTGCAGGTTTATTTAATGGCGGCGGTCTCGAGCTGCGGTAGAGATCATGCATTGATCTTGTATTAAAGGCTCGGAGCCATGTCCCTGCCAAGTTGGATGTCCACTGATCCAAGTAGACCTGATTGTCTCCAAAACTCGTCGATGTGTAGGATTAATACTCCATGCATCAGTTGTGCATGCTCCATTGTGTGCCATGGTGGCGTTGTCAACCTGTAAGGTAGGTTTGGTATTTATTGCAGACGTTGTTTGTACCAAAGCTTAATTTGCTGGCATTGTAGAGATCGTCGATGGTGATGAACCTAAACCATCGGATGAAACCCTAATATCTATCGCGGAAAAGAGTTAAGACTTGAAGAAAATGATTCATTGTGCTATTGTTTCGGCTGGGGTGGCCGACAGGCTGCCGAAGTCTAGGTAGGAAGTCTGCAAGGGTTTCGAATCCGAGACCTTCAACAGAAGTTGATGTTGTAGGTTTTACTACTGTGAAGATGACGTGGTTTTGAAGGGTTAGATTCTTTGGTTTGAAAGGTTATAGTTTTTATGTTTTAATATCTCTGAGATAAACAAGAGTGAAATGTGAGAATGTACAGAGTTTGGGCGTGGATAATGGCTCCTTGGTGTCGTTCGTGACAATGTTCTCGTCAAGCTATGAAGGTAAGATTTTCGTCTTAGCGAAGCTATTTGCATTTCAAAAATCGGTTTATAAAAAGTATCAGATGTCTAACTCTGGTTTAATGTCAGTTGCAGGGTGTAAACAGGACGTATGGCTAGGGTATGGCGAAAGGAAAACCTTGCACTCTTACACCGGTAAGCTTCGGGTCTTCCATACCCTCGTAGTGCCCTTCGTCTGTGCCGTGGCTCTATCATTGAAGGTGGTTTGGGAAGTCTTCGAAACATGATTGTTAACAGTGATACTTCAGTGTTGTATTTTGCAAACTTGTTGTTTGTCGACTGGAGATTTAACTAGTTGATTTGAATATTCGGCTCTTCTACCTATTGGAAAAAAAATTGGGATAAACCCTGTGTAACTTCATTTCTTTGTAAAAAAAACATATTACAAACGTTGCTCGAGCTTCATCTTTGTTTTAGAAGTTATGCTGTAGTAATGTTGAGGTCTTTATGAGATTCGACTTATTTTTCGAAATGTTTGTGACTGTGAGACAGAGAGCCGAGGGCTCAATCTGTGTGTAAGAATAATACTCCCTTTTGTAATACATTGTATGCTTAAAATGTTGTATAGCTATCTTGTTTGTTAGCTTGGAAACTGTAAGTTGATGTTTGTAAATCGTATTCATGCTAAAGGTTACTACAATGTTTATTGAGCTAGTTTAGGGTTTGGATAATTCGTGATGATGAGGGTTCTATGTAAATAAAACTTCAACGTTAACATGAGAAAAATATGCTGAACCCTTCGTATAAGTCTGTGTGTTTTGTTTTTAAAAATGTAGATTGATAATGTGTATTCTTATTTGTTGATGTTTGAACAAAAGAGTATAAGGTTGAACTGATAACTCAGTAATAATTTTGCATGGAAGACGAATAGGGTCAAACCCTAATTCGTGTTTTAATGAAGTGATAATCTGATCATTTGTTTAAGATACTAGCTTGTTTTTGATCTCAAGTTTGAAAAGAGTGTAGAGTTTTGTTATGAACAAAATAAATCTAGCTAGGGTTTTCCTTTTGATACGAACTCAGAGTTATGATAATCGCAACCAATGTTAGTAGATCCAAAGAAAGAATAAATATATGGTAATAATAATGGTGTTTAGTAAATTCTTATCATTTGTACTTTTCTAGATAATACAACAGTACTATAGAAAATGAAAGAAATATGAATACATAGTGTAGAAATTCATGAAGACTGTGTAAACTATAATTCTATCTATAAATTAATTTTCTATACATAAAATGCTGGTGTAGTAATTATAATGAAACTGTGTGTGAGTGAAAAGTATACATATGATATCTGTGTGAAAAACTATTGTTTTCCAGCTTCTTATCAAGAATATTTTATTCAATGTTAACAGTCTTAAAACCATGTACACTGTATATTTCATCTACCTTTCATGGATAAAATGTATGCATTTGTAGGATGATTGCAAGAATTATTTAATTGACTGATTATTATAAAAATGAGAAAATATTATATATATTAAATATTATACAGACCCTCTACAATTAGTTAACTTAAGAACAGAAACTGATGCATACCAAATTATTATCTAGCTATCAAATTCAAAGGAAGAATTTGCCTATTTTCTATTCTATTTTAATTTGCATATCTCTACTAGAGTACGATGCTGCCAAATAGCATGTGGAAAAATGGGGATATTGATTTATCAATTCATCTTCACCATTAAACTTGAACATTCAGACTTAGAACAATTCTAGGGTTAGATTTTTCTTTCAAAAACAGAAACACAAAAAAAATATTGTTTAAGCATAAAAGAAATTAAATAAGTAGGAAATTGTAGAACCTGATTAAAACCTGTAGGGCAACAAACAACTCAGGAAGACTGTTCCACCCAACCAAACTCCTGAAAACAGTCAAATACTGTCTTAGGACCCCCGAGCCTGTTCACTGAACCACTAGGAGGAAGAAGCTTCAGGAATATGGACTTCTTCTTGTTGTAGTAATCTTCTGAATCTTCAATAGGTAGCAGTCCAAAGGACTTGCTCCTACAACTCTGTTTCTCTTCAATAATAAGCAAAAACTCAGTTTTCAATCACCACTAATCTCCCTTATTCAAATCTCTCTTGAAATCACATGATTTGCAAGAGGAAAACATTCTGCACAAATGTTGATTAAGGGCTTCTTGCCCAATTCGAATTTGCCTTTATAGGCTGCCTAGGCCTTTTCAGATGTTACTGGGTCATTAAATGAGCTGCCTGCTCACTCCCTCCACCTGGGGGATAATGCCCTATTTAAGGGGAATTTGTCCCATAACCAACAGTTAGTGGTGTGATGTAACTGGTGCCATGTGTCCCATTCCTTCCAACAACTTCCATTCCTCCTAGTGGGCCAGTGAACACTCATTCAATAGTCCTCCGGAGGGTTTGTATCCTAATTAATTTATTTAAATAATAATATTCAGTAATTACATTCATCCATGACAAAAAATGATCATAATTACAGAAATTGTAATTAATTTTAACATAAAGTATTTTTGCAAATAAATAATAATGTTCAGAAATTTAGGTAGGTGACATACACACCCCTTTAAGTCTCAACATCATCCTCGATGTTGGCTAGTCACTCATTGAGTGTTCCTGAATAGAGTTGGGTATGCTTCCCGCATATTACTCTCCAACTCCCAGGTTGCCTCTTCTGGGCTAAGGTGCTTCCACTGCACCTTCACTTGCCCAATGCTGCGATTCTGGAGAATAGTTTCCCTCCTTCCGAGGATACAATCTGGTTCCACCAGAAAATCTCTGTCTTGTCCCACCTGTACATCATTCCAGTTTACAACATGAGTAGTATCGTGCACATATTTCTTTAAATACGATATATGAAAAACATTATGTATTTTCAGGTTAGGTGGTAAGGCCAGTTGGTATGCCACTGCTCCAACCTTAGATAATATTTCAAAAGGACCACAATACCTGGGTGCCAACTTGGCACAACTCCCTAGTGTCAGTGAACTCTTTTTCGGTCTTACCTTGAGAAACACATGTTCACCCACCTGGAACTCTCTATGAGTTCTTTTTGAATCTGCTTGGCTTTTCTACCTATCTTGGGAAGCTTTTAAATGTCCTTGCACCTGTTTCACAATTAGTTCTAATTCCTGCAATAATTATGGACCTAAAACAACTCTATTGACTAGATCATTCCACGAAACAGGTGTATTACATTTCCTACCGTAAAGAATTTCAAAAGGACTAAGTCTGGCTGAAGCATGATAAGGATTATTATAAGCAAATTCTGCTAAGTGCAGATAATCTTCCCACTTACCAGGCTGATCCTTAACATACATTCTTAATAAATCTTCTAACACTTGATTTACCCTTTCTGTTTGTCCATCCGTTTGTGGATGAAATGCTGTACTAAAATTTAGAGTTGTATTTAATCCCTTAAATAATGATCTCCAGAAGTTTCCTATAAACTTCGAATCACGATCTGAAATTATTACCTTTGGTATGCCGTGCAGTCTAAAAATCTATTTCATAAAAATTTCTGCAATGTTTCGTGCTTTATGTGTGGTTTTCACTGGTATGAAATGTGTTGCCTTGCTAAGTTTTTCCACCACCACCATGATAGAATCATGTTGTTTCTGATTTTTAGGTAATCTAGTAATGAAATCTATGCTAATCACTTCCCATTTCCAGCTTGGTATTGGTAATGGTTGTAACAATCCAGCAGGATGTTGATCATCAACCTTCACTTTTTGACAGTCTAAGCATTTTGCAATGTATTTTGCTACTTCATCTTTCATTCTGGGCCAATAGTATTCTTTTCTTAGCATAGTGATGGTCTTTTGATATCCTGGATGACCAGAATAGTGACTTTTATGCATCTCATTTAATATCAAAAATTTTATTTCTAGTATATTTGGTACATACAATCCGTTTTTATACAGTAATAGACCATTTTCTTTAATTCTGTAATCTGCCATACAATTTTCAGAACTGTTATTGGCTGTCCTTTCCTTCATTTTTCTGTATTCTTCATTTGTTTCACCTTTTTCCAAAATCTGATCCTCCAAATCAGTTGAATGATCACTGATTGCTGAAATGAAATTTAGTTTTGCCTTGCGACTCAAGGCATCTGCAACCTTGTTCTCCTTTCCTTTGATATGTTGAATTTCGAAATCATACTCACTTAAGAATGTCAACCATCTAGCTTGTCTAGCATTCAGGGTTGTTTGATCCAATAAATATTTCAGACCCATGTTATCTATTAATAGTATAAACTTTCTGCCAATAAGGTGACAGCGCCACATTTTTAAGGCATGAATAACTGCTAATAACTCTAAATCATATGTAGAGTAATTCTTTACATGTACTTTCAGCGTTCTAGATTCATATGCTATCGCATGCCCTTCCTGTGTCAAGACTCCACCGAGTCCATTACTGCATGCGTCTGTACAAACTACAAAATCCTTGTTGGGGTCAGCTATCTTCAAGATAGGTGTTGTCGTCAATAGTTCCTTTAATTTCTTAAGACTCTCAGCACATTTCTGATCCCAAACAAATTTCTTTCCTTTCTTTTGCAAGGAAGTTATGGGGTTGGCAATTCTTGAGAAATTCTCTATAAACTTTCTGTATTACCCCATAATGCCCATAAATGATCTCACATTCGACACATCTTTTGGAACCGGCCAGTCATTAATGGCCATTATTTTGTCGGGGTCAACCGAGATTCCCTCCACTGAAATTATGTGTCCTAAATACTGAATTTTGTCTTTGTGAAAGTTACATTTACTAAATTTGGCATACAATTGATGATCTCTTAATACTTGTAAGATAATCCGTAAATGCTCATCATGCTCTTCTTTGCTTTTTGAGTACACTAAAATATCGTCTATAAACACAACATCAAACTTGTCTAAATACTTATGCAAAATATTATTCATCAAACACGTAAATACAGCCAGAGCATTAGTTAAGCCAAACGGCATGACTACGAACTCGTAATGCCCATACCGAGTTCGGAAAGCTGTTTTAAAAATATCTTCATCTTTAACCCTTACTTGATGATACCCTGATCTTAGATCGATCTTTGAAAAGACTGTTGCTCCTCGCAGTTGATCAAATAGATCATCTATGCGGGGCAACGGGTATCTATTTTTGATCGTCGTCTTATTAAGCTGGCGATAATCTATGCACAGTCTTAATGTTCCATCTTTCTTCTTAACGAAGATGACAGGTGCTCCCTAAGGTGACACACTTGGTCTAATATACTTCTTGTCAATAAGTTCTTTCAACTGAGATTTTAATTCTTTTAACTCCAGTATATTCATTCGGTATGGAGCTTTTGAATTTGGTACTGCTCTTGGTATTAGCTCTATAGTAAAATCTAAATCTCTTTTGGGTGGTAATCTTGGAATCTCCTCAGGAAATACATCCTTAAAATCCTTTAGGACAGGTATGTCTTCTAATTTCAGTTTGTCCTCTTTATCCATAATCTCATCATTTATCAAGTTTACTGCAAACATTTGGCATCCCTTCGTAACTGCCCTCTTAACTTGCATGGCTGAAATTTGTCTAAGGGTTATCTTCCTTGGAATGCCTTTTATTTCTATAGTTTTCCCTTCATCATTTAAGCATGTAAAACGTTTTCCATAACAGTCTAGGATGACATGATGGGCTTCCAACTAGTCCATCCCAACTATAATATCATACGAACCTAAAGGTAAGATATTCAACTTGATTTGTGTTTTCAATTGACTCATGGATAAAACACAGTTCTCTATAAAATCTAAAACTTTCCTCTTTGTTCCAGTTGCTAGTATAACTAGCCATGATTTACTAAACTTTTCAGTTTTTAGTTTAAGACTTTCCACAACATTGGGTGATATATAACTTAAACTAGCACCTGGGTTAATTAAAATAGTAACAGGATGGTCATGTATCATACCTTCAATCTCTACCATGGATATTTGATGGTCTGCTTGCCTGTTGTCAAGTGCTGCGTTAATTCTTGGCATCTCCCTTGCTACGTCTCCAACAGTAGGTTCAATCTGAATAGAGTTGATGTTGTTTGTCTGTCGCTTTCATATGGGACATTTTGATGCATAATGAGGGCCTTGACCTTCCTCCACATAATGCTGTCCCGAACTGTGACTATTTGGCTGAAATTTGTCACTTAAATGTTCAGCTGAGTTTTCCATACCTGTAACTGAAAATGATTTCTGAAGAGAACATAATAATAAAATTTTCAAGTTAGTAAATTTTTTTTCTGCTATATATAAAAATTTCTAATGCGTGTTTGGACCTAAATCAGGCCTAGAGTTTGAAGCTGCGCTCTGATACCACATGTAACATCCCATATTTTCGTAAAAATTTAAAATTTTTATTAACGGCAATATTAGCTTAATTTATAATAATTTATAATTGCGGAAGATAACAATTGTTGAATGTAACAATGTTAACTAACAGCTGTTTGTACTAAACACCAATATATTTTCTGAAGAAACTAATACGACAGTGACAACTTAAATTCATTCGTATCCCCTATCATTAAGATAGTCAAATGCATGGTTAGATTAGACTTTTGATGCGACACTTTTTAAAGCAATGCAATGTATGAAATATGTAATAAAGAAATGCCAGGTTAGAAGTGTGATGTGGTACTATTTCTCTGAGACGATACTGATAGTTTGCTTCTTTTCTACTCAAGGGAGTCCTATGAGGGACCCCGAAGCTTACTTAGCTATAATGCTAAAACATTGGACCTATTCTATGCAGACAACAGGTAAGAAGTTTCATGATTGCCATAAATTCCAAATAGCGTGAGTTCAACTTCATCGCATAAAAATAAAATAGAATCAATAGAGGCTATTGCAAATGTATAAGCATACAGGTACAGTTCACGTGCTTGCTCTTCAACTTTCCAAGGTTCCTCTTTTATCAATTTAATAAACATCGTCACTGTAGTTGTCATTATACTTAGATGGTTCTGTTGTCGTCATTGTGCTAGCTGCTTTGTCGTCGTCAATGTACTAGTTGCTTTGTTGTCGTCATTGTGCTAGCTGCTTTGTTGTCGTCATTGTATTAGTAGTACTAGGCTAATACCGTACCAAAAGTGGATAGGAATCATGAGAACTTATTGTTCCAAGATACCAAACTATATGTGATAGCATATTTGTATGTGAGTTTTATACAACACTTTTAATTAACCTTAAAGACTTATGGTTAACCATTCCTATTCTCTACTATAATTATTTAGGTCTTAATAATAAAAAATAGTCCTTCCCAAAGACTATGCATTTGTAACAATTGAATAATAAACATTTACACAATAGATTAACTATTATTTCATATTATGGTCTATTCAAGTCCTATGTACATAGTTATATATCTATATTGATTTCTTGGTTCATTATCGACATTATAAAATCAAATCGAAACTTAAGGTAATAAAGAGCAAACATTTGATTATCCCTAAACTATATAAATAGTTTGTAATTCGTTATTACATTGTATTATATCGAAACTATAATAATAAGTGCAATGATATAGTGAATTCTTTGCATAGTATTTCTAATACTGTGGCGAATTAAATGTAGGTTTTTGAAGTCACATCGAGGATGTTGACAGGAATTTAAAATGAAACTTGACAGGTTGCAGGTTTATTTAATGGTGCCGGTCTCGAGCTGCGGTAGAGATCATGCATTGATCCTGTATTAAAGGCTCGAAGTCGTGTCCCTGTCGAGTTGGATGTCCACTGATCCAAGTAGACCTGATTGTCTCCAAAACTCGTCGATGTGTAGGATTAATACTCCACGCATTAGTTGTGCATGCTCCATTGTGTGCCATGGTGGCGTTGTCAACCTGTAAGGTAGGTTTGGTATTTATTGCAGACGTTGTTTGTACCAAAGCTTAATTTGTTGGTATTGTAGAGACCGTCGATGGTGATGAACCTAAACCGTCAGATGAAACCCTATTATCTATCGCGGAAAAGAGTTAAGACTTGAAGAAAATGATTCATTGTGCTATTGTTTCGACTGGGGTGGCCGACAGGGTGCCGAAGTCTAGGTAGTAAGTCTGCAAGGGTTTCGAACCTGAGACCTTCAACAGAAGTTGACGTTGCAGGTTTTACTACTGTGAAGATCAAGTGGTTTTGAAGGGTTAGATTCTCTGGTTCGAAAGGTTATAGTTTTTATGTTTTAATACCTCTGAGATAAACAAGAGTGAAATTTGAGAATGTACAGAGTTTGGGCATGGATAATGGCTCCTTGGTGTCGTTCGTGACAATGTTCTCATCAAGCTATGAAGGTAAGTTTTTCGTGTTAGAAAAGCTATTTGCATTTCAAAAATCGGTTTAGAAAAAGTATCAGATGTCTAACTCTGGTTTAATGTTAGTTGTAGGGTGTAAACAGGACGTCTGGCTAGGGTATGGCGAAAGGAAAACCTCGCACTCTTACACCGGTAAGCTTCGGGTCTTCCATACCCTCGTAGTGCCCTTCGTCTGTGTCGTGGCTCTGTCATTGAAGGTGGTTTGGGAAGTCTTCGAAACATGATTGTTAACAGTGATACTTTGGTGTTGTATTTTGCAAACTTTTTGTTTGTCGACTGGAGATTTAACTTGTCGATTTGAATATTCGGCTCTTCTACCTATTGGAAAAAAAATTGGGATAAACCCTGTGTAACTTCGTTTCTTTGTAAAAAAAACATATTACAAACGTTGCTTGAGCTTCGTCTTTGTTTTAGAAGTTATGCTGTAGTAATGTTGAGGTCTTTATGAGATTTGACTTGTTTTCGAAATGTTTGTGACCGTGAGACAGAGAGCCGAGGGCTCAATCTATGTGTAAGAATAATACTCCCATTTGTAATACATTGTATGTTTAAAATGTTGTATAGCTATCTGGTTTGTTAGCTTGGAAACTGTAAGTTGATGTTTGTAAATCGTATTCATGCTAAAGGTTAGTACAATGTTTATCAAGCTAGTTTAGGGTTTGGATAATTTGTGATGATGAGGGTTCTGTGTAGATAAAACTTCAACGTTAACATGAAAAAAATATGTTGAACCCTTCATATAAGTATGTGTGTTTTGTTTTTAAAAATGTAGATTGATAATGTGTATTTTTCTTTGTTGATGTTTGAACAAAAGAGTATAAGGTTGAACTGATAACTCAGTAATAATTTTGCAAGGAAGACGAATAGGGTCAAACCCTAATTCGTGTTTTAATGAAGTGATAATCTGATCGTTTGTTTAAGATACTAGCTTGTTTTCGATCTCAGGTTTGAAAAGAGTGTAGAGTTTTGTTATGAACAAAATAAATCTAGCTAGGGTTTTCCTTTTGATACGAACTCAGAGTTATGATAACCACAACCAATGTTAGTAGATCCAAAGAAAGAATAAATATATGGTAATAATAATGGTGTTTAGTGAATTCTTATCATTTGTACTTTTCTAGATAATACAACAGTACTATAGAAAATGAAAGAAATATGAATACATAGTGCAGAAATTCGTGAAGACTGTGTAAACTATAATTCTATCTATAAATTAATTTCCTATACATAAAATGCTGGTGTAGTAATTATAATGAAACTGTGTGTGAGTGAAAAGTATACATATGATATCTGTGTGGAAAACTATTGTTTTCCAGCTTATTATCAAGAATATTTTATTCAATGTTAACAGTCTTAAAACCATGTACAGTGTATATTTCATCTACCTTTCATGGATAAAATGTATGCGTTTGTAGGATGATTGCAAGAATTATTTAATTGATTGATTATTATAAAAATGAGAAAATATTATATATATTAAATATTATACAGACCATCTACAATTAGTTAACTTAAGAACACAAACTGATGCATACCAGATTATTATCTAGCTATTGAATTCAAAGGCACAATTTGACTATTTTCTATTCTATTTTAATTTGCATATCTCTACTAGAGTACGATGCTGCCAAATAGCATGTGGAAAAATGGGGATATTGATTTATCAATTCATCTTCACCATTAAACTTGAACATTCAGACTTAGAACAATTCTAGGGTTAGATTTTTCCTTCAAGAATAGAAACACAAAAAAATACTGTTGAAGCATAACAAAATTTAAATAAGTAGGAAATTGTAGAACATGATTAAAACATGTAGGGCAACAAACAACTCAGGAAGACCGTTCCACCCAACCAAACTCATGAAAACAGTCAAATACTGTCTTAGGACCTCCGAGCCTGTTCGCTGAACCACCAGGAGGAAGAAGCTTCAGGAATATGGACTTCTTCTTGTTGTAGTAATCTTCTGAATCTTCAATAGGTAGCAGTCCAAAGGACTTGCTCCTACAACTCTGTTTCTCTTCAATAATAAGCAAAAACTCAATTTTCAATCACCACTAATCTCCCTTATTCGAATCTCTCTTGAAATCACCTGATTTGCAAGAGGAAAACATTTTGCAGAAATGTTGATTAAGGGCTGCCTGCCCAATTCGAATTTGCCTTTATAGGCTGCCTAGGCCTTTTCAGATGTTATTGGGTCATTAAATGAGATGCCTGCTGACTCCCTCCACGTGGGGGATAATGCCCTATTTAAGGGGAAGTTGTCCCATAACCAACAGTTAGTGGTGTGATGTAATTGGTGCCATGTGTCCCATTCCTTCCAACAACTTCCATTCCTCCTAGTGGGTCAGTGAACACTCATTCAACAGTCCTTCTAAGGGTTTGTCTTCTAAATAATTTATTTAAATAATAATATTTAGTAATTACATTCATCCATGATCAAAACTAATCATAATTACAAAGCTTGTAATTAATTTTAACATAAAGTATTTTTGCAAATAAATAATAATGTTCATAAATTTGGGTAGTTGACAACAGGGTCGATGTAACCATGTTTAGGTTAATGTACCATGTTTTGGATTTTGAGTTGAACTGGGTGATGTACTTCTGTCGACGAGGGTTTCAAACTCTGTTGAGTTTTCAATGAATAAAACATTTAAGAGTCGATTTTGCAGTAGTTGTTTTGTTTCGTCGTTTTGGGGCTTGACCCGTGAGCATAGCTTATGATACGGTGATTTAAATGTTGAAAAGACCTGGATTCTAGTAGGTCTCT
Organism: Larix kaempferi; assembly: GCA_027924585.1. Lineage (NCBI taxonomy): Eukaryota > Viridiplantae > Streptophyta > Pinopsida > Pinales > Pinaceae > Larix > Larix kaempferi. The sequence goes on from BSBM01000437.1 coordinate 26,719,611, forward strand.
GTGTTTATCTTGGATATAATACAATGTGTGGTTTGTAAACTAGATTTCAATACTTCTGTTGCTATCGTTTTCATTTGTGAACTATGAAACTTTGAAATGTAAAACGATGAAATTGGGAACCGTGTGATGTATGTGAATTTGATAAATAATGAAATACTTATCTGCTCTCGATTTCATCATATTCAGTTGTGACAGAAATGTGATAATAACCTATAATGAAACCATCTTAAAATATTTGTAAAGTAGTTGATTTAAATGTGTAACAGTCGGCAATTGGGACAGTTCTCGAATGTTGTATAATGTTTGATTGAAAGGGTATTACCCTTGGTCAAATGACTAGAACGATGATTATGATTTGATTCTGATACTAGAATAAGGAAAAGTATGCTAGTTCTGTGTTACGAGGGTTTGTAAATGGACTGCTAGGGTTAGGGTTTTTCTACTTTATGTTTGGAAAATTTACAGGAATAATAGATTTGTTTGCTTGACTATCCTATGTGTTCAGTAAACGATTAAGTAGGAAGATAACAATGAAACTACAGTAAAATTTATAGAAGAAAATATGGAAACAATAAACCCTGTCTTTAAACTTTGAAATGATAGATTTGATTTGAACATTGATGTTATACTATTATCTTTAATTTATGTATCAGAAATGGTTTCAGTAAAGAATGTAAATCGCAGTATATTTTCAAAGCAATAGATTTACTATTTGATGAAAATAAAAACAGTACTGTAAAGAATACAATAATTATTACTAATTACTAACAGTAGGAAAATTTACAAAACATACAATGTTGTTCTTCATCATCTTGGCAATCGCTTATCATATCTATCTACCTTAATTCATTCTCTATACTAGAGTATGATGCCAATCCATTAGCATGGGGAAAAATGCAGAGAATATTTAATTTAATCTTTCATAACTGTATTCTGTACTATTTAGAATCTTATTTGACTTAGAAAATAAAATAATTGAGTATGTTCACTAATATCTTTTGAAAACAGAAAATGTAATTATAACAGATAGTAAACTGTTAACAACATAAAATTTAGGAAAAGTAAGTAGAACCTGTAAGTGAAGATAGGGCCGACAAACACCCAAGGAGGCCTGTTTCTCCCAACCTATTCCAGAGGAAGCAGCTCAACTGCTGGCTTCTTGTGAACCCCCGAGCCTGATTACTGAGCCACTAAGTAGATGGAATCTGTGTAGAAGCAAGGCACTCAAAAATTCCTTCAGCACTCAGCATCAACCTCTTGTAATAACATGCCTTCAGCACTCAGCATCAACCTCCTGAACTCAATAAGAGTTTGGCAGACTCACAACATGATCAACAACATAGCATATCCCCTCATCAAATCTCTTGGGTGCAAACACAGCAAAACCCCAAGGTAAATATCCTCGTCAGGAAAAGTGATGAACCCCAGTTCATAATTTGATGGGTATTATATAGACTGCCTAGGTCTTTAGTTGTCAATTTTGAAATAAATGAGCCTCAAGCTCCAGTCCCATCTTTCGGGGCACTATGACCACATTTCAAGGGAGTTGTCCCATACCAACAGCTGGTTAGTTCCATCATGATGCTGCCACTTGTCCATTTCCTTCTACCCCAGATTCCATTCCACCTAGTGGATCAGTAACCACTCTTTCAACAGTCCTCTTAGGTGTTTGTCTCCTATTTTATTTATTTAATAATAATATATTGTCCAAATTACAATCATCCTTGGACTCCTGTCCAACATAAAAGTTTACAATAAAAGTTATCATAATGTTTTCTAACACAAAATGTTTTCCAGCCAAAAGGGTATGTTACAAACACCCCCACTTAAGCTCAACATTGTCCTCAATGTTGCTTATTCATCATCAAGTTCCTCATGGAACATAACTAGATATGCTTCCCGGATATTACTTTCCAGTTCCCAAGTAGCTTCATCGGGGCTAAGGTGCTTCCATTACACCTTTACCTGCCCTATGGTGCGATTCCGAAGCATAATTTCCCTCTGGTCGAGAATACAATCCGGTTCCACCTGTATGTCATTCCAATTCAACACATGAGTAGTATCGTGCACGTACTTCTTTAAAAGAGAAACATGAAAAACATTATGGATTTTGAAATTATATGGCAATGCCAATTAATATGCAACAGCTCCTATCCTTGATAGGATTTCGAATGGTCCACAATACCTTGGTGCTAGTTTAGAAAAAGTCCCAAGCTTCAAAGAAATTTTCTTGGGTTTTACCTTTATAAAAACATGATCTCCTACCTGAAATTCTCTTTCAGTGCATTTCAAATCAGCATATCTTGTCTGCCGATCTTGGGAAACCTTTAAGTTACCTTGAACCTATTTCACGGTTAGCTCCATTTCTTTTAATAAATCTGGTCCTAACATTAATCTGTCTACAGGATTATCCGAAGAAATCGGAGTACAACATTTTCTTCCATACAAAATCTCTGTTAAATTTTCAGAATTTACTTCAATCTGATCTAGGATCTTAACTGAGAGAACAACATGTACAACAAATCTTCAGCATATCAATCATGGACACAATAATGCAAGCACACAAGAGACACAGAGTTTACTTGGGGAAAACCATAAAGGTGAAAAACCCCAATAACTTCCTCAGAGATAGATAGAGCAATGATACAACCAGAATACAAGAGATAGTCTTCTCCTAGCAGCAGAGCCTCCTCCTCATAAGTGCGCCACTTTCCGAATGAGATAAGTGTGTGAATGAATGTTCAAATAGAGATCTCCCGATCTCTATTTATACTTGCTTGTCATGCCCAATAAACTAATGGGGCCTACATGTCTAGCTTAACCCATGGTTAACTTAATCCGGTCCGACCCCACACTTGGTGGTCTAATAACCCTTTGACCCACATGGTCGACTCCCAATAGGGTGGTCTAATAACCGTTCGACCCACATGACTTATACAGGGCCGACCCCAACAAGGTGGTCTAATAACCCATCAAGTATAAGTTACGACACTTACAATATAAATGACGACACTTCCGGATAGAGGAATAATAACATCTCTATAGGAATACAAAACTTCCATATAGAGGAATAATTCCATCTCTATAGGAGTACAAAATACATATATGAAATACATGGGTGAAATACATTCCGAAGTTACATATACATCAACACTCCCTCTTAACTAGGAAGGTATTTCTCGACACAGGTTTGCTAGCACAACTCTTCTTCTCTGGATCATCATCAACGAATCATCATCCTTGAATCATCGTCATCGTCACTATTGCTACTATCTCAATCAATCTCTGAATCTACTCGTCATAGGAAGTTCTACAGAGCCAGTCCTTTTTCATACTGGATGTAGGCCCACCACCTGCAGGTCTTCATCATCATTGTCCATACTGTGGAATTCTTAGGACTTATTACGTGCGTCACAAAACCTTAAAAGAGTCTCTTGACTAGCAAGAACCCTAAAGAGCATCTGAGGCCTTTTTCATCCTGTCCAGATCTCCAGGACTTATTACATGTGACCCCACCACAAAACCTCAAAAGAGAATCCCAGGACTGATTATGAGCACAAGGCTCAACCTATCGGATCTCCCAAGGCACAAATTACATGTGGTCACCACAAAACCTCGAAAGAGCATCCCAAGACTAATTACGAGCACAAGGCTCAACCTATCGGATCTCCCAGGGCACAAATTACATGTGGTCATAGAAAAACCTCAAAAGAGCATCCCAGGACTGATTACGAGCACATGTCTCAACCTATCGGATCTCCCAGGGCACAGATTACACGCCATCGGACAAAACCTCGAAAGAGCATTTTCTAAATATCCCGGGGTACAAATTACATGCCATAGGAAAAACCTAGAAAGACTATCTGCAAATCTCCCAGGGCACAAATTATATGTCCTCCCAAGCAAAACCTCGAAAGAGCATTTGCTAGATATCCCAGGGTACAAATTACATGCCATAGGCAAAACCTCGAAAGACTATCTGCAAATCTCCCAGGGCACAAATTACATGCTTATCTGCACAACCTGTTCCACGGCCACAAAGTATCAACTTGATACTCACCATACATCATCCTGATGTACACATGATCATCCTGATCATCATCACTGCAACATCCTACTACATGTCATATGGAGCAACATCCTGAAGCTCGTCATCCATGATCATCCTGATCATACAATGCATCCACCTGATGCACACCAAGTATCTACCTGATACATATCATCATACATGATCTACCTGATCATACAATGTATCCACCTGATACATATCAACATACATGATCTCAATATCCACCCGATACATATACAGATACATGGTCCAAGCATCCAACATGATGCATATACAAAATACAGACAAATGATCCCACTGATCATATCCAACATCCAACATGATGCATACATACATAAATGATTCAACTAATCATATCCAACATCCAACATGATGCATATATACATAAATGATCCAACTGATCATAACAAGCATCCAACATGATGCATATACATATACAGAGTAGTAACTGGAGCGTCGTCCTGATTCTCATCAGCCATGATCCTCTTGATCATCATAGCATCGTCCTCTTCAGATCATCTCATCGTCCACGAAGCACAACCCAGATGCACATCATCCAACACTTACACCACCGACATGGGAGAACACATCTACCACCATTCGGGGAAGGCTCTAGCCCTTACTTTTTCACCATGGGAGAACACATCTACCACCATGTGAAAAATGGCTCAACAATTACATCACGACCAAGGGAGAACACATCAACCATGTCAGAAAAACTCATGTGCATCTGCATCTTCCGAACTCATCACTTCCCTTTGGAAGGAACCTCGATCTGAAGTGCACCAAGCCTCTTTTTGAAGTACTCAAACTGCACTCTGGCCAACGGCTTGGTCAATACATCTACAACCTGCTCATCCATCATAACATACTCTGCTTTGGCTATCCTCAGTGCTACGCAGGATTGCTTCCTACTAAACCAAGAGATCACATCTGATCCCTATCTATAGCACTGCCTGCCCAATCTGAATCAACATAACCCTGCAGGTTAAACTTTTGATACGCATCATACTTGAGCCCATAATCAACTGTACCCTTCAGGTACCTCAGAATATGCTTTACAACAACCAAGTGAACACTCCTCAGATCCGTCAAGAACTGGCTCAATGTGTTCACCACAAAGTAAATATATGGTCTCGTGTTCGTCAGGTACATCAAGGACCCAATCATCTGATGATACATAGTGATATCAACCAGCTCAGATGAAGCATCACACAAAAGATTTAGGTTCGATGCCATAGGTGTGGCCATAGCCTTGCAGTCCATCATCCCGAACCTCTTCAGGATCTCTAATGCATACTTCCCTTGTCCAAGGAAGATTCCATCTGCACTCTGCCACACCTTCATGCCAAAAACAAATAGTGCATCATCCCGAAGTTCTTCAATTCGAACTCGGCAGCAAGATTTTGCTACATGTTGGCAATGAATCTATCCTCACATGTTACAAACACATCATCCACATAGTAGTACCACTGGATTTCCTTCCTCAGCCTTTTAGTAAAGGTTGGAATCTGCTTTATTCTTGGTAAAGCCCAAACTGGATAGAAAGCTGTCTATCCTACCATACCAAGTTCTGCACATATATGACTCCCTATCATGTGTCTCAGAACCAAGTGGTTTTACCACATATACTTCTTCTTCAACTATACCATTCAAGAAAGTGTATCTTCCTCTTCATCACTGCATCCAGACAAAGTACTGCTTTAATGGAAGTGTATCTGGCTACATGAGCAAAAGTCTCTATGCTACCACCTGCAGCATGCTTGATCTTGTAGATCCTCTTGGAAGTCACTACAGACTCCCCTTCAGGTCTTGGGAATGCATCCCAAACATATTCATGATCGACTGGTACTCCTCGATCATAGCATTCTTCCCAGATCCTGGGAACTTCAATATCTTCAATATTTTCAATAGATAACTTTGTTGCTGAACAAATGTTGTAGTCCTTCTTTTGTAGGTGATGGTATACGATCTTTCCTACACAACAAGTTAAATTGCATGATTAGAAAACATCTCATAGTTTTCAGAACAAATTCTTACACATAAAGAAATATGTCATACAGTCATGCAATTATCTTAGCCAATGCTTCAATACAACATTTATCCATATTCCGTAACTTTCTAGATGCCTTCCAATCTCTACCAGAACATTGTTTAAGAGTTTGCACAACTCCTAACATGTCGGCAAAGAGGTTTCATTCTAGATAAGTAGCAATGGAATGTTGTACAGTGTCATAGCCCACTTAACCATGTATATTAGTAGTATACTGTTCATCAATGCAACTATTCTAATATGCATAATACACAACCTAATTCTAGGAACATAAGAATATACATCATTGAATAACATTATGTAAGAAATGACAATTCAAATACTTATCTTTGTTTGGTTGCTGGGTGGACTCCCTCTAAATATTTGTAACTCCATTCTGATGTGGATTGTGAGAAGTGCTCAACTCCCTCTAAATATCTGCATCCTTGCAGAAACTACTGAAGTGTGCTCCTTTGCTTTCTTGCAGGAACAACTAGAGTGTGCTCCCTCTTGATCTTTGCTTCCTGGATTACATGTCCTTGAACTTATATCCATCCTTAATCACTATGCATGCTTATTATTATCATCATTATGATATCCTTGAGGTCTCATACATAATCACACATTTATTAGTATAATCTTAATACTATCAAAACAAAATAATCTTAAACATGTATAGTCCTGATCATTCACAGATAATAAACATTAGTATTCAAGGTTTCAGGGAAGTCTTCTTTTACTCATGCATATTCTTATTTGATCATAGGTCTCTTCTAATTAGTTAAATCATCAATGCATAAACCCATGATTACTCAAACCTATACCTTCATGATTCTTCTGGTTAGTCATATCATCAATTATGGTAAGAAACATAATATGCATACAACCATGACTATTCAAACCTATGACTTCATGAATAATCATGATCAACAACACAACAGTATAAGATCCTAACACAAGGTAGGATTCTAGCTTCATATAGGAAAAACATACCTGGATTAGCATGCTAGCTAGTTATGTCTAACATACCTGCATAATTTTTCTGGTTCTCTTCAGTGACTTGTGCTAGTAACTTGCATGTCTCATAAGTTAACCATTGTAGAACCAAGTTATACATACCTCGTAAGTAGATCTTCTATGTGATCCATGACAATGGATGAATCTTTGTCTTCATGTCACCATGATCATATGTTCTTGAAGTAGAACATGATTTGTCTTTCTTGGTGTGCCTTTTATGTTAGCAGACAACATAAACCTCATACAACACCATAATGCATTAGTACAATCATAAGTGTCAACACCCTAATCAATGAATATTTTCTATCATGCATTCATAATTTTGTTAAGGTGATACGACAAATCTAAAATCAAGATTGTACTAACCATAATAACATGAAGACAAACATACCATAAACTTAATCATGAAAAAATCTCGAAACATACCTCGATGAGTCATACCTGTCGAGATCGCTTGTAATCTTCTTATGTAAGGCCTTAGCCTCATCTCCCTCTGAAACAGGAACTTCTTCACTTATGCAGGTGACCAATCCATCTTCTTCTAGGATTAACCCAATCCACTTGATTTGCAAGAACTGGACCTGGAGTTGGATTAGGGTTTGTCAGAGAAACCCCAAAAATTCAAACTTTGAATTTCAAACTTCCTTAAGGATAGAAATATGCGCCTTGATGAGCTGATCAAGTTGGTATATTCAGAATTTGAAAACTGCAAAGTTTCATTCCTCAATTTTGCCTTTGAAACTTTCGGATTCACTGGACGTGACCCCGAACTAGGGTTTGATGAAGCCCACTCTTCTTCCCAATCAAAAGGTTTGATCCAAAGCTCTAAGCTTCTATTTTTCTGAGGAGCTTCCAACCGTGGTCATAGATTTCAAAAATTCCCATTTTTGTAGAAGCCCTAATTTTCCACTTTTCCAATCAAAGTCCCGAACTAGGGTCTGATCAAGCCCAGTCTTCTGCCCAACCAAAAATTATGAAATTGGTCTCTAAACTTCTATTTTGATGAGTGGCATTCAGCCGTAGTCTTCGATTACAAAAATTCCAACTTTCTCCGAAACCCTAAATTCCGGAAGCCATGAATGAAGGTGCTCAAAAATAATTTTGTTATGAAAGAAATATGTACCTAATTGTTTCTGGTGTAACTCCGAACTTTTCGATCCACAGGGTCTGAAAATTTTTTATATGATAGCCCAACCTGTCATCTTTCCATCCCGGTAGGTTTGACCTCAATTGGATTCTCTGAGAGAGATTTATGCCAAGTGTCGCAACGTGACCTGTTTATGGGATAAAACAGGAGAGCAAACTTGTACGGCGTGTCACGTGTCACTGGTTAAAGTTCGGACTTTGAAAATTTTTCCTGAGAAATTGCAGTCTGTATACTACCTATCACTTTTTACGAAATTTCATTTGGAGCTTCCTAGCCCAAGTTATGACCTTTTCTCCAAGGTCACCTGTTTATGACTGAGATCTGGAAGAGGCAGAAACCTTGTATTGTACAGATCATAAATCACAAATTACAACGAATTAGAAGTTTTCCTTTGGACACAAGGTACATGGGGAGCTTATCTTCGACCTGTAAAAGTTTCAGATTCGGAAACTTCGCCAAAATGGATTTATAGCGAAAGTGCTATGATGACTGATTTTTTCTATATCAAGCCCTAGCATCGCAAGTGCAACAAGTGTCATACATGCCATATCAAGCCCTAGCATCGCAAGTGAAAAAAGTGTCATACATGCCACACCATGCCTTCTTTCAGGCTAGCTCTGATACCATGTTAAATTTTCAGAATTTACTTCAATCTGATCTAGGATCTTAACTGAGAGAACAACATGTACAACAAATCTACAGCATATCAATCATGGACACAATAATGCAAGCACACAAGAGACACGGAGTTTACTTGGGGAAAACCATAAAGGTGAAAAACCCCAATAACTTCCTCAGAGATAGATAGAGCAATGATACAACCAGAATACAAGAGATAGTCTTCTCCTAGCAGCAGAGCCTCCTCCTCATAAGTGCGCCACTTTCCGAATGAGATAAGTGTGTGAATGAATGTTCAAATAGAGATCTCCTGATCTCTATTTATACTTGCCTGTCATGCCCAATAAACTAATGGGGCCTACATGTCTAGCTTAACCCATGGTTAACTTAATCCAGGCCGACCCCACACTTGGTGGTCTAATAACCCTTTGACCCACATGGCCAACCCCCAATAGGGTGGTCTAATAACCGTTCGACCCACATGACTTATACAGGTCCGACCCGAACAAGGTGGTCTAATAACCTATCAAGTATAAGTTACGACACTTACAATATAAATGACGACACTTCTGTATAGAGGAATAATAACATCTCTATAGGAATACAAACACTTCCGTATAGAGGAATAATTCCATTTCTATAGGAGTACAAAACATATATGAAATACATGGGTGAAATACATTCCGAAGTTACATATACATCAACAATCTCAAATGGGATTAACTTAGCAGATGCTTGATAATTATTATTGTAGGCAAATTATGCTAAATGTAAGAAATCTTCCCACTTAGATGGTTGATCTTTAACATACAATCTTAACATGTTTTCTAAAATCTGATTTACCCTTTCTGTTTGACCATCAGTTTGTGGGTGGAAAGAAGTACTGAAATTTAATTTAGTATTTAATCCTTTAAACAGTGCTGTCCAAAAATTTTCGGTGAACCTAGAGTCCCGGTCTGAAATAATTACCTTTGGAATTCCATGTAAACGAAAAATTTGCTTCATAAAAATATCTGCAATGTTAGAAGCCTTGAAAGTAGTTTTAACAGGTATAAAATGAGCAGCTTTACTAAGTTTATGAACAACAACCATGATTGAGTCATTTTGCTTTTGATTTATAGGCAGACTTGTAATAAAATCAATGCTTATAATTTCCCATTTCCATTCTGGAATTGGTAAGGGCTGCAATAGTCCAGCTAGATGTTGGTGTTGAGCTTTGATAGTCTGACATTCAAAACATCTAGCTATATATTTAGCAACTTCATTCTTCATGTTGGGACAAAAATAATCTTTTCTTAACATAGTTATCATTTTCTGATAACTAGGATGCCTGAATAAGGATTCTTATGAATTTCATCCAAAATCAGCAACTTAACCTTTGAAATATTAGGTACATAAATTTTGTTTTTATATGTTAAGAAGCCTTTTTCATTAATACAGTAATCTGTTATTAAATTTTTGGATGAATTTTCAGCCACTTTATCATGTAATTTCTGATAATTTTCGTCTTGTTTAATTCCTTCTTCGATCTGATTTTTCAGATCAGTCTTAAAAGTATTGATTGCTGCCACAAAACTCAATCTAGCATTTCTACTCAAAGCATCAGCAACCTTATTCTCCTTTCCATTAATGTGATGAATCTCAAAATCATACTCACTAAGGAAAGCTAACCACCTAGCTTGCCTTGCGTTAAGATTTGTTTGATCCAATAAATACTTTAAGCCTTTATTATCAGTCATTAAAATGAATTTTCTTCCAATCAAGTGATGGTGCCACATTTTTAATGCATGTATCACGGCTGACAACTCAAGATCATAAGTTGCATAATTCTTTTCATGTATTTTTAATTTCCTTCACTCAAAAGCAATGGCATGACTTTCCTGACTTAAGACACCTCCAAGTCCATCGTTGCATGCATTCGTGCATACGACGAAACCCTTATTGGGATCTGCAATTTTTAATATGGGTGAAGTAATTAATAATTCTTTTAACTTATTAAAAATTTCTTGACATTTTTGATCCCATACGAATTTCTTCCATTTCTTCTGCAAAGAAGTGATGGGGTTAGCAATTCTAGAGAACCCTTCAATAAACTTTCTATAATAACCTGTTATTCCCATGAATGACCGTACATCAGTTATGTCTTTGGGAACATGCCATTCATTAATTGCTTTTATTTTATTAGGATCAACAGAAATACCATCTTTAGAAATTATATGAATCAAATACTGAATTTTATCTTTATAAAAATCACATTTACTGAACTTAGCATAAAGCTGATGTTCTTAAATTACTTGCAAAATGATTTTTAAATGTTCGTCATGCTCTTATTTAGTTTTTGAGTAAATCAGAATATCATCAATGAATACCACTACAAACTTATCCAAATATTTATGCAGAACATTGTTCATTAAACACATGAACACTGTCAGTGCCTTGGTTGGCCCAAAAGGCATAACTATGAACTCGTAGTGTCCATAACGTGTTCTGAATGCAGTTTTGAATATGTCCTTGTTTTTTATCCTGACTTGATGATAACCCAACCTTAAATCAATTTTAGTAAATATCTCTGCTCTGCGTACTTGATCAAATAGATCATCTATGCGGGGTAAGGGATATCGGTTCTTAATAGTCATTTTGTTAAGTTGACGATAATCTATGCACAGTCGCATAGTACCATCCTTTTTCTTAACAAAATTAACCGGTGCTCCCCAAGGAGACACACTGGGCCTCATGTAGTTTTTATCTATTAATTCTTTCAACTGAGATTTTAATTCATTTAACTCTAGATTATTTATCCTATAGGGAGCCTTTGAGTTTGGTACCGCACCGGGTACTAATTCAATGGTGAAATCAAGTTCTCTCTTCGGAGGTAATCCTGGAATTTCTTCCTGGAATACATAAGAAAAGTCCCTAAGGATGGGAATATCCTCTAGTTTTAACTTTTCTTCTTTAGATGTACACTCATCATTAATAACATTAACAACAAACATTTTATAGCCTTTTCTGGTAGCTCTCTTTAGTTGTAGAGCAGAAATATGTCTTACTGAAATATTCCTATGAATTCCTTTTACTCTTTCTGTATTTCCTTCATTATTTACACATGTAAAAGATTTGTCATAACAATTCAGTAAAACTCTATGTTGTTCGAGCCAATCCATACCTATCAACAAGTCATATGACCCTAAGGGTAAAACATTCAGATTAATTTGCATTTTCAACTGCCTTAAAAATACTTCACAATCCTTGACATAATCTGTAACTTTTCTTTTACTTCCTGTTGCAAGCTGAACTAACCATGCATTATCAAATTTCTCTATTTTTAACTTGCAACGGTTTACTAAAGTAGGCGAAATATAACTCAGATTTGCACTTGGATCTATTAGAATAGAAATAGACTCGTTTTGTATCATACCTTCAATTTCGACCATGGATGTTTGATGGTCCGCTTGACAGTTCTCCAATGCTGCATTTATCCTTTGCATTTCTCTTGCGATATCTCCAACTGTAGGTTCGGCTGGCATAGTGTGAATATTGTTGGCTGTCTTCTTGTTGTGTGGGCAATCTGCTCTCTTATGTGGTCCACCACAGTCATAGCACTTCATGGGTCCTTTCTGTTCAGCATACCTGTTGTTTTTATTATTGTTATTGCTGTGATTATTATTGTTAGGTACGTTTCTTGCAGCAGTAAAGTTATGTGGTGCATTATTCCTGTAATTATTAGGAAAATTTTTGCTATTAAAACTTTTCTTAAAACCTCTATAATTATGATTAAAATTCTTCTTTTTATAGTCAAATTGATTTGTCTTACCGCTCTTCCAGTCAGTTGTTCCTTCTCTCTTTCTGTTTTGATCAAAACAAAAATTCACCTTTCTCATGGCATCTTCCAAAGTGGAAGGATTATCATACTCGATACGGTCCTTTATATTAAAAGGTAGACAACTGAGAAACCTTTGCACTTTAGGCTTTTCCTCGACCATATAGGACACATACCTCAGCAAGCTAAGGAACTTGCTGCACAGTTCTTTCATGTTCATTGTACCCAACTTTAAAACGTAAAACTCCTTTGACTTATCTTCAAAATATTGTTCTGACAAAAACTTATTTTTAAACATAGTCCAAGTTATTTCTTTTTCTTTTATACTCATGATTCTTTTAAGCTCCTGCCACCAAATATCTGCCTTCCCGGTCAGGTTGTAAATAGCCATCTTGGCTTTTAGTTGAGAAGAGTAATCGTAAATATTAAAGTACTTCTTTATTCTAGACAGCCAAGCCTCTGTTGTCTCACCCTTCTCACTTTCGCCATTAAAGGTGGGTGGCTTAATCTTTTTAAATTCCCCAGTAATCTATTCATGATATTTATGTTTTCTCTTTTTAGAGCAACATTCACTGTTACTGCTATCACAATTAAAGTCATTATTACTTGAATCAGATTTAGAGGATGAGTAACTGTTGCTTTTATCATTTCTTGTTTTCTTATGCTTATGTTGGTGGGACATTGTTTCAGAATCAGCCTTTATTTCTCATTTTCTGCCTTTTTCATTATTATGACAATTTCCTTTTAAATTTTGTTGTAACTCTTCTTGTACCTTAATGATCCATTCATTTTCTTCTTTAACAGCTTTTAACTCAGATTTTAAATCCTGTACAGTGCGTAAAATTTCAGAAAACTGGTTATTTAATTCAACATAAATTCATTCAGAATTGTTATTATTAATGCATTCATTACGAGGAGATCCATCCTCTGCTGATTCTTCTAGTATTTCCATACCTGCAATTTAAAGGTCAATCTGTTCTGTGCAAAAATAAAATTGGATTACAAAAGTTAGTAACATAAATTTTCTGATTTGTTTTCTGTTTGCGCGCGTGAGCCTAAATCATGGCTAGAGTTTGAACTTGCGCTTTGATACCACATGTAACATCCCAAAAATTGCTAAAAATTTAAAATTTTTGATATAGCAAAACCATAAAGAAAATGCTAATTGCGGAATGAAAGATGTTAACCTATTTATCTAATGGCAACTTCACATGATTATCATTATTATTCCTAAACATAAAAGATAGCATATTTATAATTAAATGCAGTAAAACAATGTTTATCCTTTCATGTGTTATGATTCTAGTAAAAAAATACTGACGACTTGTTTGCATATTTCTGAAGGGGTTCCTATAGGGTGCCCCTAGGTTTACTTAGCTTGATAGCTAAAGCATTGGATTCTTTTCTTTCGCAGATCTGCAGGTAAGGTAATAGAGTAATTCAAGTATTTCAAGAAAGGTTATAAGCTTTGGCTAGTCGTTTCTATTTTTAAGATAGATGTGTGTACTGCTGTGCACGAAGGTGTCGATGGTATGTAATTCTAGTTTCTCTATATCAATCTGTACCATTTTTATCCTAACACTTATAAGTGTGGCGAGAGATATTTTACACTATATTTCTGTTGTAATCAATGATGTTGTTCATTAGAACTATAATTGATATGAACGTCATGAGAGATTCTACAATCTGAATATTGTGACAAGCATATGGTGATATTATCATTACGTCAGGGTTGTACAATATGCGACCTTAGTGTTTAGTGCTAGAATAGATTGTAATGGGACCCTTAGAATTTTAATCCAACATTATTCAATTCGAAATGCAAATGTTTAGTAATAATAGCATTACTACAATGCTATGGCACGTGATAAAGAGGGTCTTCAAAACCTACATGACATATCTCATGTTCCTAAATTATATATGCTCCTATAATACTATTCTACTATATCACTGCATGGACAAGATAATGGTTTGTTATGTATTAGTGACATATATTAAATTATCATAATGCTTTATGGAATATATGCTAGGGTTATAAAGCTTAACCATATGCAAATTTAAACGTAGCATTAACATTCTATTGTGTACATACTATGTTTTGTGAGAATTAATATTCAAATTGTAATATGTGCATATTATGCAAATGAAAGCTTAACATTCCAATTTGAAATATGTGCATACTATGCAAATGAAAACTTAACATTCGAATTTGAAATATGTGCATACTATGCAAATGAGAACTTAACATTGAAATGTATGAAACATAGATATTATACGATGTAATAAGGTTTGGAATAGATTTATATTGTGGTTATATGGCAGCGATGTGATATTGAGATAGCGCTGTTGGCAATAAATTAGAAGCTGACATTAAGTTAATGCCGTTACAGGGATGGTTTGGTAAGTGATATGAAGGATCAAGCAATTAATGAAAACCTTGTGTCGTGATAGTGGATTGTCTCGCTGGCTCAAACCTATAACTGGTTCCACGTGAAGAAGTTGTAGGTAATGTGTGAACCTTGCCGAGCTGTAAGCTCCACCTAGTGATATGGCATTCCAATTGGGCTTGCTATTAATGAAGTTATTAATAGGTAGGTGATCGTATGCCTGTCTCGGGTAATGGCGTGGCTTGGCTGATCAAATCTCGCCCGTTGATCTAACCTTTCTCGATCGTGGAGATCTAAAACCCTAAGGCATTCACTATACCATGTTTTTTGTTTGTTTTACATTCATTTGGAGTTTTGGTTTTGGGGAAGAGGCCGACAGGCCGCTGAGAAGTCGGGTTCGACCCTTGGTGAATTCTCTGGTGGTTCTGTAACTTCACATCTTCGAAAATAATGGTGGGAGCTTGGTTAAATGTTGCAAGTCTAGAAGTGATGAAACCTGTAGATTTTGTTGTGAAATAAGAAAGGGTCTCTCCAGGGTTTGAATCTGTCATCTAAGAAAACGTGACTGTATTACTGTGTCTGTTGCGTTAGTTGGATGAGCTGGAAGCGTGAGCATTCCATCTGCCTGTTCTATTTGAAGGTAAGCTCATCTTTGTAAATGTTGATTGTTATATTATAGTATGGAATTATGTAATAATTGTTGGAACTTGTTATAACTTCATGTTAGTTGGTGTGGCAGGTATTTCCCTCTTTGTGGATTTTACAGTGCTGGGGTTCTGTAGGTAATGGATGGCTCGCTCAACTCCGGTAAGCCCCGGTGGCATAACCCTCAGTAGGTTCTCCTGGCAGACTAAGGCCATCATTGAAGTTGTAACAACTTTGTGTTTTTTGGAAATTGTTGTTTTGTTTTTACGCCTGTAATATGAATTCCTTTCGGCTTACAGGGTCGATGTAACCATGTTTAGGTTACTGTACCTTGTTTTGGATTTTGAGTTGAGCTGGGTGATGTACTTCTATCAATGAGGGTTTCAAACTCTATCGAGTTTTCAATGAATAAAACATTTAAGAGTCGATTTTGCAGTAGTTGTTTTGTTTCGTCATTTTGGGGCTTGACCCATGAGCATAACTTATGATTCGGTGATTTAAATGTTGAAAAGAACTAGATTCTAGCAGGTCTTTGTGTTTATCTTGGATATAATACAATGTGTGGGTTGTAAACTAGATTTTAATACTTCTGTTGCTATCATTTTCATTTGTGAACTATGAAAGTTTGAAATGTAAAATGATGAAATTGGGAACCGTGTGATGTATGTGAATTTGATAAATAATGAAATACTTATCTGCTCTTGATTTCGTCGTATTTAGTTGTGACAGAAAGGTGATAATAACCTATAATGAAACAATATTAAAATATTTGTAAAGTATTTTATTTAAATGTGTAACAGTCGGCAATTGGGACAATTCTCAAATGTTGTATAATGTTTGATTGAAAGGGTATTACCCTTGGTCAAATGACCAGAACGATGATTATGATTTGATTTTGATACTAGAATATGGAAAAGTATTCTAGTTCTGTGTTACGAGGGTTTGTAAATGGACTGTTTGGGTTAGGGTTTTTCTACTGTATGTTTGGAAAATTTACAAGAATAATAGATTTGTTTACTTAACTATCCTGTGTGTTCAGTAAACGATTAAGTAGGAAGATAACAATGAAACTACAGTAAACTTTTGAGAAGAAAATATGGAAACAATAAACCCTATCTTTAAACTTTGAAATGACAGATTTGATTTGAACATTGATGTTATACAATTATCTTTAATTTATGTATCAAAAATGGTTTCAGTAAAGAATGTAAATCACAGTATATTTTCAAAGCAATAAATTTACTGTTTGATGAAAATAAAAACAGTACTGTAAAGAATACAGTAATTATTAGTAATTACTAACAGTAGGAAAATTTACAAAACATACAATGTTGTTCTTTCACCATCTTGGCAATCGCCTATCATATCTATCTACCTTAATTCATGCTCTATACTAGAGTACGATGCCGATCTATTAGCATGGGGAAAAATGCAGAGAATATTTAATTCAATCTTTCATAACTGTATTCAGTACTATGCAGAATCTTATTTGACTTAGAAAATAAAATAATTGAGTCTGTTCACTAATATTTTTTGAAAATAGAAAATGTAATTATAACAGATAGTAAACTGTTAACAACATAAAATTTAGGAAAGGTAAGTAGAACCTGTAAGTGAAGATAGGGCCGACAAACACCCAAGGAGGCTTGTTCCTCCCAACCTATTCCAGAAGAAGCATCTCAACTGCTGGCTTCTTTTGAACCCCCGAGCCTGATTACTGAGCCACTAAGTAGATGGAATCTGTGTAGAAGCAAGGCACTCAAAAATTCCTTCAGCACTCATCATCAACCTCCTATAATAACATGCCTTTATCACTCAGCATCAACCTCCTGAACTCAATAAGAGTTTGGTAGACGCACAACATTATCAACAACATAGCATATTTCCTCATTAAATCTCTTGGGTGCAAACACAGCAAAACCCCAAGGTAAATTTCCTCGTCAGGAAAAGTGATGAACCCCAGTTCATAATTTGATGGGTATTATATAGACTGCCTAGGTCTTTAGTGGTCAGTTTGAAATAAATGAGCCTCAAGCTCCAGTCCCATCTTTTAGGGCACTATGACCACATTTCAAGGGAGTTGTCCCATACCAATAGCTAGTTAGTTGCATCATGATGTTGCCACTTGTCCATTGCCTGCTACCCCAGATTCCATTCCACCTAGTGGATCAGTAACCACTCTTTCAACAGTCCTCTTAGGTGTTTGTCTCTTATTTTATTTATTTAATAATAATATATTGTGCAAATTACAGTCATCCTTGGACACCTGTCCAACATAAAACTTTACAATAAAAGTTATCATAATGTTTTCTAACACAAAATGTTTCTAGCAAAAAGGGTATGTTACAAACACCCCCACTTATGCTCAACATCATCCTCGATGTTGCTTATTTTTCATCAAGTTCCTCATGGAACATAACTGGATATGCTTCCCGCATATTACTTTCTAGTTCCCAAGTAGATCCATCAGGGCTAAGGTGTTTCCATTGCACCTTTAGCTGCCCTATGGTGCGATTCCGAAGCATAATTTCCCTCCGATGGAGAATACAATCCGGTTCCACCTGAAAATCTCCTTCGGGTTCCACCTGTATGTCATTCCAATTCAGCACATGAGTAGCATCGTGCACATACTTCTTTAAAACAGAAACATGAAAAATATTATGGATTTTGAAATTATATGGCAATGCCAATTGATATGCAACAACTCCTATCCTTGACAGGATTTCGAATGGTCCACAATACCTTGGTGCTAGTTTATCACAACTCCCAAGCTTCAAAGAACTTTTCTTGGGTTTTACCTTTATAAAAACATGATCTCCTACCTGAAATTCTCATTCAGTGCGTTTCAAATCAGCATAGCTTTTCTGCCGATCTTGGGCAACCTTTAAGTTACCTTGAACCTATTTCACGGTCAAATCCATTTCCTTCAATAAATCTGGTCCTAACATTAATCTGTCTACAGGATTATCCCAATAAATCGGAGTACAACATTTTCTTCCATACAAAATCTCAAATGGGATTAACTTAGCAGATGCTTGATAATTATTATTGTAGGCAAATTCTGCTAAATGTGAGAAATCTTCCCACATAGATGGATGATCTTTAACATACAATCTTAACATGTTTTCTAAAATCTGATTTACTCTTTCTATTTGACCATCAGTTTGTGGGTGGAAAGAAGTATTGAAATTTAATTTAGTATTTAATCCTTTAAACAGTGCTGTCCAAAAATTTTCGGCGAACTTAGAGTCCTGGTCTGAAATAATTACCTTTGGAATTCCATGTAAACGAAAAATTTGCTTCATAAAAATATCTGCAATGTTAGAAGGCTTGAAAGTAGTTTTAACAGGTATAAAATGAGCAGCTTTACTAAGTTTATCAACAACCACCATGATTGAGTCATTCTGCTTCTGATTTCTAGGCAGACCTGTAATAAAATCAATGCTTATAATTTCCCATTTCCATTCTAGAATTGGTAAGGGATGCAATAGTCCAACTGGATGTTGGTGTTGAGCTTTGATAGTCTGACATTCAAAACATCTAGCTATATATTCAGCAACTTCATTCTTCATGTTGGGCCAAAACTAATCTTTTCTTAACATAGTTATCATTTTATGATAACCAGGATGTCCTGAATAAGGACTCTTATGAACTTCATCCAAAATCAACAACTTAACCTTTGAAATATTAGGTACATAAATTCTGTTTTTATAAGTTAAGAAGCATTTTTCATTAATATAGTAATCTGTTATTAAATTTTTCAGATGAATTTTCAGCCACTTTATCATGTAATTTCTGATAATTTTTGTCTTGTTTAATTCCTTCTTCGATCTGATTTTCCAGATCAGTCTTAAAAGTACTGATTGCTGCCACAAAACTCAATCTAGCATTTCTGCTCAAAGCATCAGCAACCTTATTCTCCTTTCCATCAATGTGATGAATATCAAAATCATACTTGCTAAGGAAAGCTAACCACCTAGCTTGCCTTGCGTTAAGATTTGTTTGATCCAACAAATACTTTAAGCCTTTATTATCAGTCATTAAAATAAATTTTATTCCAATCAAGTGATGGTGCCACATTTTTAATGCATGTATCACAGCTGCCAACTCAAGATCATAAGTTGCACAATTCTTTTCATGTATTTTTAACTTCCTTGACTCAAAAGGAATGGCATGACTTTCCTAACTTAAGACCCCTCCAAGTCCATCATTGCATGCATTCGTGCATACGACGAAATCCTTATTAAGATATGCAATTTTTAAGATGGGTGCAGTAGTTAATAATTCTTTTAACTTATTAAAAATTTCTCGACATTTTTGATCCCATATGAATTTCTTCCCTTTCTTCTGCAAAGAATTGATGGGGCTAGCAATTCTAGAGAACCCTTCAATAAAATTTCTATAATAACCTGTTATTCCCATGAATGACCGTACATTAGTTACGTCTTTGGGGACATGCCATTCATTAATTGCTTTTATTTTATCAAGATCAACAGAAATACCATCTTTAGAAATTATATGACCCAAATATTGAATTTTATCTTTATAAAAATCACATTTACTGAACTTAACATAAAGCTGATGTTATTTAAGTACTTGCAAAATGATTTTTAAATAGTCATTTTGTTAAGTTGATGATAATCTATAAACAGTAGCATAGTATCGTCCTTTTTCTTAACAAAAATAACCGGAGCTCCCCAAGGAGACACACTGGGCCTTATGTAGTTTTTATCTATTGATTCTTTCAGCTGATATTTTAATTCATTTAACTCTAGAATATTCATCCTATAGGGAGCCTTTGAGTTTGTTACCGCACCGGGTACTAACTCAATGGTGAAATCAAGTTCTCTCTTCGGAGGTAATCCTGGAATTTCTTCTGGGAATACATCAGAAAAGTCCCTAAGGATGGGAATATCCTTTAGTTTTAACTTGTCTTCTTTAGATGTACACTCATCATTAATAACATTAACAACAAACATTTTACAGCCTTTTCTGGCAGCTCTCTTTACTTGCAGAATAGAAATCTGTCTTACTGAAATATTCCTATGAATTCCTTTTACTGTGTCTGTATTTCCTTCATTATTTACACATGTAAAAGATTTGTCATAACAATTCAGTAAAACTCTATGCTGTTCGAGCCAATCCATACCTATCAACAAGTCATATGACCCTAAGGGTAAAACATTTAGATTAATTTGTGTTTTCAACTGACTTAAAAAACTTCACAATCCTTGACATAATCTGTAACTTTTCTTTTAGTTCCTGTTGCAAGCTGAACTAACCATGCATTATCAAATTTCTCTATTTTTAACTTGCAACGGTTTACTAAAGTAGGCGAAATATAACTCAGATTTGCACCTGGATCTATTAGAATAGAAATAGACTCGTTTTGTATCATACCTTCAATTTTGACCATGGATGTTTGATGGTCCGCTTGACGGTTCTCCAGTGCTGCATTTATCCTAGGCATTTCTCTTGCGATATCTTCAACTGTAGGTTCGACTTGCATAGTGTAAATATTGTTGGCCGTCTTCTTGTTGTGTGGGCAATCTGCTCTCTTATGTGGTCTGCCACAGTCATAGCACTTCATGGGTCCTTTCTGTTCAGCATACTTGTTGTTGTTATTATTTTTATTGCTATGATTATTATTGTTAGGTACGTTTCTTGCAGCAGTAAAGTTCTGAGGTGCATTATTCCTGTAATTATTAGGAAAATTTCTGTTTTTAAAACTTTTCTTAAAACCTCCAGAATTATGATTAAAATTCTTCTTTTTATAGTCAAATTGGTTTGTCTTACTGCTCTTAGAGCCAGTTGTTCCTTCTCTCTTTCTGTTTTGATCAAAACAAAAATTCGCCTTTCTCATGGCCTCTTCCAAAGTGGAAAGATTATCATACTCGATACGGTCCTTTATATTAAAAGGTAGACAGCTTAGAAACCTTTGCACTTTAGGCTTTTCCTCGACCATATAGGTCACATACCTCAGCAAGCTAAGGAACTTGCTGCACAGTTCTTTCATGTTCATTGTATCCAACTTTAAATCGTAAAACTCCTTTGACTTATCTTCAAAATATTGTTCTGACAAAAACTTATTTTTAAACAAACTTTTAAACATAGTCCAAGTTACTTCTTTTTCTTTTATACTCTTGATTCTTTTAAGATCCTGCCACCAAATATCTGCCTTCCCGGTAAGATTGTAAATAGCCATCTTGGCTTTTAGTTGAGAAGAGTAGTCGTAAATATTAAAGTACTTCTTCATTCCAGAAAACCAAGCCTCTGCTGTCTCACCCTTCTCACTTTGGCCATTAAAGGTGGGTGGCTTAATCTTTTTAAATTCCCCAGTAATTTGTTCATGATATTTATGTTTTCTCTTTTTAGAGCAACATTCACTGTTACTACTATCATAATTAAAGTCATTATTACTTGAATCATATTTAGAGGATGAGTAACTGTTCCTTTTATCATTTCTTGTTTTCTTATGCTTATGTTGGTAGGACATTGTTTCAGAATCAACCTTTATTTCTGATTTTCTGCCTCTTTCATCATTATGACAATTTCATTTTAAATTCTATTGTAACTCTTCCTGTACCTTAAGGATCCGTTCATTTTCTTCTTTAACAGCTTTTAACTTAGATTTTAAATCCTGTACAGTGCGTAAAATTTCAGAAGACTGGTTATTTAATTCAACATAAATTCCTTCAGAATTGTTATTATTAATTAATGTGTTCATTATGAGGAGATTCATCCTCTGCCGATTCTTCTGGTATTTTCATACCTGCAATTTAAAGGTCAATCTGTTCTATGCAAAAATAAAATTGGATTACAAAAATTAGTAGTTCATAAACTTTTTGATTTGTTTTCTGTTTGTGTGCGTGAGCCTAAATCAGGCCTAGAGTTTGAACTTGCACTCTGATACCACATGTAACATCCTAAAAATTGCTAAAAATTTAAAATTTTTATTATAGCAAAACCATAAAGAAAATGCCAACTGCGGAATGAAAGATGTTCAACTATTTATCTAATGGCAACTTCACATGATTATCATTATTATTCCTAAACATAAAAGACAGCAGATTTATAATTAAATGAGGTAAAACAATGTTTATCCTTTCATGTGTTATGATTCTAGTAAAAAAATACCGACGACTTGTTTGCATATTTCTTAAGGGGTTCCTACAGGGTGCCTTTGGGTTTACTTAGCTTGATAGCTAAAGCATTGGATTCTTTTCTTTCACAGATCTACAGGTAAGGTAATAGAGTAATTCAAGTATTTCAAGAAAGTTTATAAGATTCAGCTAGTCGTCTCTGTTTTTAAGATATATGTGTGTACTGTTGTGCACGAAGGTGTCGATCGTATGTAATTCTAGTTTCTCTATATCAATCTGTACCATTTTTATCCTAACACTTATAAGTGTGGCTATAGATATTTTACACTATATTTCTGTTGTAATCAATGATGTTGTTCATTAGAATTATAATTGATATGAACGTCATGAGAGATTCTACAATCTGAATATTGCAACAAGCATATGGTGATATTATCATTACGTCAGGGTTGTACAATATGCGACCTTAGTGTTTAATGCTAGAATAGATTGTAATGGGACCCTTAGAATTTTAATCCAACATTGTTCAATTCGAAATGCAAATGTTTAGTAATAATAGCATTACTACAATGCTATGGCACGTGATAAAGAGGGTCTTCAAAACCTACATGACATATCTCATGTTCCTAAATTATATATGCTCCTATAATACTATTCTACTATATCACTGCATGGACAAGATAATGGTTTGTTATGTATTAGTGGCATATATTAAATTATCATAATGCTTTATGGAATATATGCTAAGGTTATAAAGATTAACCATATACAAATTTAAACGTAGCATTAACATTCTGTCGTGTACATACTATGTTTTGTGAGAATTAATATTCGAATTGCAATATGTGCATATTATGCAAATGAAAACTTAACATTCAAATTTTAAATATGTGCATACTATGCAAATGAGAACTTAACATTGAAATGTATGAAACATAGATATTATACGATGTAATAAGGTTTGGAATTGATTTATATCGTGGTTATATGGCAGTGATGTGATATGGAGATAGTGTTGTTGGCAATAAATTTGACGCTGACATGAACTTAATGCCATTACAGGCATGGTCTGGTAAGTGATACGAAGGATCAAGCAATTATGAAAACCTTGTGTCATGATCGTGGATTGTCTCGCTGGCTCAGATCTGTAACTGGTTCCACATGAAGAAGTTGTAGGTAATGTGTGAACCTTGCCGAGCTGTAAGCTCCACCTGGTAATATGGAATTCCAACTGGGCTTGCTATTAATGAAGTTATTAATAGGTAGGTGATCGTATGCCTGTCTCAGGTAATGGCATGGCTTGGTTGGTCAAATCTCACCCATTGATCTAACCTTTCTCAATCGTGGAGAACTAAAACCCTAAGGCATTCACTATACTGTGTTATTTGTTTGTTTTATAGTCATTTGGAGTTTTGGTTTTGGGGAAGAGGCCGACAGGATACTGAGAAGTCGGGTTCGACCCTTGGTCGATTCTCTGGTGGTTCTGTAACTTCACATCTTCGAAAATAATGGTGGGAGCTTGGTTAAATGTTGCAAGTCTAGAAGTGTTGAAACCTGTAGATTTCGTTGTGAAATAAGAGAGGGTTTCTCTAGGGTTTGAATTTGTCGTCTGAGAAAACGTGACTGTATTACTGTGTCTGTTGTGTTAGTTGGATGAACTGGAAGCGTGAAGCATTCCATCTTCCTGTTCTATTTGAAGGTAAGCTCATCTTTGCAAATGTTGATTGTTATATTACAATATGGAATTATGTAATAATTGTTGGAACTTGTTATAACTTCGTGTTAGTTGGTGTGGCAGGTACTGCCCTCATTGTGGATTTTACAGTGTTGGGGTTCTATTGGTAATGGATGGCTTGCTCAACTCCGGTAAGCCCCGGTGGCATAACCCTCCATAGGTTCTCCTGGTAGACTAAGGCCATCGTTGAAGTTGTAACAGCTTTGTGTTTTCTGGAAATTGTTGTTTTGTTTTTATGCCTGTAATATGAATGCCTTTCGGCTTACAAGGCCGATGTAACCATGTTTAGGTTACTGTATCATGTTTTGGATTTTGAGTTGAACTGGGTGATGTAGTTCTGTCGACGAGTGTTTCAAAATTTGTCGAGTTTTCAATGAATAAAACGTTTAAGAGTTGATTTTGCAGTAGTTGTTTTGTTTCGTCATTTTGGGGCTTGACCCGTGAGCATAACTTATGATTCGGTGATTTAAATGTTGAAAAGAACTGAATTCTAGCAGGTCTCTGTGTTTATCTTGGATATAATACAATGTGTGGTTTGTAAACTAGATTTCAATACTTCTGTTGCTATCGTTTTCATTTGTGAACTATGAAACTTTGAAATGTAAAATGATGAAATTGGGAACCGTGTGATGTATGTGAATTTGATAAATAATGAAATACTTATCTGCTCTCGATTTCGTCATATTTATTTGGGACAGAAAGGTGATAATAACCTGTAATGAAACAATCTTAAAATATTTTTAAAGTATTTGATTTAAATGTGTAACAGTCGGCAATTGGGACAGTTCTCGAATGTTGTATAATGTTTGATTGAAAGGGTATTACCCTTGGTCAAATGACCAGAATGATGATTATGATTTGATTCTGATACTAGAATAAGGAAAAGTATTCTAGTTCTGTGTTACGAGGGTTTGTAAATGGACTGTTTGGGTTAGGGTTTTTCTACTATATGTTTGGAAAATTTACAGCAATAATAGATTTGTTTACTTGACTATCCTGTGTGTTCAGTAAACGAATAAGTAGGAAGATAACAATGAAACTACAGTAAACTTTTGAGAAGAAAATATGGAAACAATAAACCCTATCTTTAAAAATTGAAATGACAGATTTGATTTGAACATTGATGTTATACAATTATCTTTAATTTATGTATCAGAAATGGTTTCAGTAAAGAATGTATATCACAGTAATTAGTACTAATTACTAACAGTAGGAAAATTTACAAAACATACAATGTTGTTCTTTCATCATCTTGGCAATCGCCTATCATATCTATCTACCTTAATTCATTCTCTGTAGTAGAGTACGATGCCGATCCATTAGCATGGGGAAAAATGCAGAGAATATTTAATTTAATCTTTCATAACTGTATTCAGTACTATTCAGAATCTTATTTCACTTAGAAAATAAAATAATTGAGTCTGTTCACTAATATCTTTTGAAAACAGAAAATGTAATTATAACAGATAGTAAACTGTTAACATCATAAAATTTAGGAAAGGTAAGTAGAACCTGTAAGTGAAGATAGGGCCGACAAACACCCAAGGAGGCTTGTTCCTCCCAACCTATTCCAGAAGAAGCAGCTCAACTGCTGGCTTCTTGTGAACCCCCGAGCCTGATTACTGAGCCACTAAGTAGATGGAATCTGTGTAGAAGCAAGGCACTCAAAAATGCCTTCAGCACTCAGCATCAACCTCCTATAATAACATGGATTCAGCACTCAGCATCAACCTCCCGAACTCAATAAGAGTTTGGCAGACTCACAACATGATCAACAACATAGCATATCCCCTCATCAAATCTCTTAGTTGAAAACACAACAAAACCCCAAGGTAAATTTCCTCGTCAAGAAAAGTGATGAACCCCGGTTCATAATTTGATGGGTATTATATAGACTGCCTAGGTCTTTAATGGTCAGTTTGAAATAAATGATCCTCAAGCTCCAGTCCCATCTTTCAGGGCACTATGACCACATTTCAAGGGAGTTGTCCCATACCAATAACTAGTTAGTTGCATCATGATGCTGCCACTTGTCCATTGCCTTCTACCCCAGATTCCATTCCACTTAGTGGATCAGTAACCACTCTTTCAATAGTCCTCTTAGGTGTTTGTCTCCTATTTTATTTATTTAATAATAATATATTGTGCAAATTACAGTCATCCTTGGACACCTGTCCAACATAAAACTTTACAATAAAAGTTATCATAATGTTTTCTAACACAAAATGTTTTCCAGCAAAAAAGGTATGTTACATGATCTCTGCATAGGGGTCTTTGATTTTCTGTCTTACACATCAGTCTTCTTTATTGACATCTTGTTCCAAAGGTCTAGTTACTTCTTTGAAGCAACTAGTTGGGTTAGTCATTGTTGATCTTGCTATAAGTTTGTTTGTTTTGGTTCGGGTCATCTTTCTTTACTTGCACTCTTGATAAGTCTTGTTTGTTCATTATTTTCATTTGTATTTATTTCGTAGCTAAAGAAAATATCAAATTTGAAAAAAAAAGAACTTCCCCTTTTTATTGCAAGATTTGTCATTTATTTTGCAAAGTAGTTATAGTTGTTATTTCTACTATCTTTGAAAATAATAATAAAAATAACTTTTATTCTTAGGTTTATTTTGATTTTCAGTTTTGAAAGAGAAACAGAAAGCACAATTGTGAAATTTTTACATTTTATATGCACATTATTTCTAGTTGTAACCACATCACACATTGCACGATCCTTTGAGTAAACAATAGCCTTTAAAAATAAATTAATTTAAAATTCATTAGTAACATTCTTTTTTAGGTTACCCATACATCAACTAGCCTAGGCTAGAATCTTGGATTATAACACACTTTAACTATCCAAGATTTTCAAATCTCAAATCATAGTGCAAACTGTCGTTTAGGTAAATCCACTCTTATAGAAGTATTCTGGGAAGCTCTACTCAAACCAGAGTTAAGCACGAGGTCGTGTGAGGGTGAAATTGTTGGCGATACCCCCCCACTTTTCATTCAAGCATACACCAGGGCTGATTCGCGTATAGGGGTCCATTAGTGCCTTAAGTAATTTCGGATTTGGGCTTTTCTACCCTGCCCATGCATTTTGGCTAGACTAATGATTGTCCCCTCATGATATTTCTATATTTGTGGTAGCCTTTAGTATCTTGAATTTAGGGCTCTACACAAGTATAGTGGAAGGATATTTCCACCGCACCTAGGACAGCCACGGGAGGTAACGCTCTACAACAATTCAGGGAGGGAATTTTTGTGATTCAAACACTTGCACCCATAGAATTTGTATGTGGACACCGTGTAACTGACCTACGATATTCTACTAGTTTGTGCTGGGTCCTCATCATCCCAGACTTACTTTTGAGAGTATTATCTTTGTTTTCCTGGTTTGGATCACTTTAAGACATTTTTTAGTGGTATGTTGTTTGCTCCTAGTTTTTAGTGGCACCTAGGATAATTACTTAGTATATTTTTCACACAATTGTGGAGGACCAACCTCTTAGAAGGTCACGAAGGTTGTAGAACCTTCCTCCATTTACAGTGGAGCCTCCACCTTTACCACAATGAATGAGAACAGACTCTCGTGGTTCTTACGAACTTACGGGAACAACTGAACCACCCAGAGAACCTCATATGATCTCTCAAGATCAACCGGTTCGGGAACCCTTAGAGATTGAAGACTTGACAACTCAAGATTTTTCCACACCTTTCAATCCTCCTTTGACTGGACCCAACGACCCCTTGTTAGTAAGTGTAGTTTCTCTAGGTCTTCTAGAGTTAAGCATATATCGGTTTACACCTGGTTCATTCATGGACAACATAGGGGATGTGTCAGGAGTTCCACATACTTATACAATAGCTATCTTATCAGGAGGTTTTTCTCCTCCGTTTACACACACATCGATACCAAGCTCGTTGCAAGCTACTTCTACTCCGAGCAATTCATTTAATTTCAATACTATACCCTTAGGATCGTATAGCTCTCAAGATAAGACTGCATATAGTTCTTTTGGTTCTACTATTGGACCATCCAGTTTCCCTTTTTCAGGGGTACCATCAGTTTCGTTCACATCTTCCCCTTTTGTACAAAAATTCTAGGCTAACCCTCAGTCTGCTCCTTTTAGTCACGGATTTCCTTGGTTCGGAGGACACATTGTTCCTTCGGCACCTTTTGTAGGCTCAATGCCTACTTCTTCCATTTCATCTACATCAGGGTTCAACCCCTTCACAGGTTTTAATGTGCATCCATCCAATGTACATGCTTCGAATATACCTCTAGGGAGTATTCCCTTTTCATTGTTTGGTGGAGGGGGGTAGTAACATTTTTGTCAACCTACATTTCAGGGGTGCTTATACCCAACCGCAATGGACGATTCCACAAGGAAGCAATCCCTTAGCAGATGGTTGGAGCGACTTTCATAATGCATTTTCTTCACAACTGGTGGCTGGGGGAAACCATAACCAACACTATAGGAGCCATGTTTTGGGTGGTTCCCCCTACCAAATTCATTTTAATCAAATTCCATCGGTTAGACCCCGTTTTCCTTTATTGGAAACCTTAAACTTTCCAGATCTTTCGAAACACACCAACGATCTGGTGCGACATCACCCGGCATGGCCACCCGTCCCAACCAAGATTTCCTCGGACATTTCGAAGTTCGAAGGTAAGACTGGGGAAGACCCTCATGACCATGTTACAACCTTTCATTTGTCACTTGTGGTGGTCTTCAAACTCGCTTAATGATGATTCCATTAGGTGGAGGCTCTTTCAAAGGACCTTAAATAGTGTCGTAGCCAAGTGGTACATTGAACTGCTTGTTGCAGCTTATGATAACTTTTGGGACCTAGCGACGGTCTTCCTGAATCACTTCCAACTTCCAGTCTAGTATGATGCTAGTACTAATCTCCTGTCTACTTTTAGATAGAAAAAATCCACTCACCTTTTTTATCACATTCAGGAGTGGCGAAGACGGAGGAGGCTCATTAAGGCTGAGATCCCTCCAGAGTTCCTTTTAGAGTGGTATCTGAAGTCACTCCTTCCTTATATTTCTAACAATGTTGCAACTTATGGAGTAAGTTCTGAGGAAGAATCAATCCTGAGGACCCAACAGCTTGAATTAGTTTATGCCCAATCCGGTATCCTCTATGAGATCATTCCGGATGCACCGAGGTCTAATATAGATCTTGGAAAATCTAAGCCTGGACCACATGCCGATGGCATTGTTGGTTCAACAGATTCAATAACACTTGAATCTTTAACCAAACAAGTTCATGCACTCTCTGTGAAGCAGTCTGTTGCTGAAGCAACTATGGTTTCAACCTCCCCTTGACAAAATATGTATAGCAGGTGCAGACAAACCAAAAGGGTTCTCGGAAACCCAACAACAACAAAAGGAAGGGCAAGAAATGGGAGGGGAACCATCCAAAGCCCAACAATACGGAAAATGCCAAGGAGGGAAAGAAAGAGAAAATGAAGGTAAAGTTTCCTTTTAAGTTGTGCAAGGACGACCACCTTACTCATCAGTTCCCTTTATTGGATGAATCCCAGGAGTTACTTCGAGAAAAGAAACTGGTTGTCTTAAAGGATCCATTTCCTCATGGACAAGGCCCAACTTTAGAAAACTCTAGTGCTGGGGGAAATCGTGCCTTGTCAGCTGATCAATCATTCATTAACATGGTCAACTCACACATGTTTCTGCAAACCAGAGGCAAGAACTATAACCCAAAATCACAACAGAAAGATAAGGATGTTCCTGAGTCATCTGCTCCTCTTCACATTGAGAGACCAACAAATTCTATGCCTAGGATACCTAAGGGTGTCTACAAAAGGGCTATGCACAACCCTAATGCATGCGCTGCTCCTAACTACTCTATCGTAGAGGATATGGCCCAAACGCCTTGTGCAATGTCCACATTATAAGTCTTGCAAAGCTTCCCTTTGTAGCAGAATGCGCTTCTATCAGCCATCGGGAGCATGGATTATTCAAGTATGCTTGCATGGTTTGATATGTCAAATATCAAACCCCGGTTACCAGATCACGTGGCCTTCCAATTTGACGTAGTCCATGGCCCCAAAACCATTGGACGAACAGTTGTAGATGAAGGCGCGTCTATGTGTGTAATGTCAATATTCTACTGGAAAGCCCTTGGCTCGCTTGAGTTAGCCCCTTCCAACACTATACTTACGGATTTTGACGGGAGATCATTCTTCCCACATGGAGTCTTTCCCACGTTCGAAGTTGAACTTGCCGGTAAGTTAGTGTCTGTGGAGGTTGAAGTTTTGGATGCCCCTCTTGACTACAATTTGTTGTTAGGAAGGAGCTAGACATATGTGATGCAAGCTGTCCCATTGTTCTTCTTCCGAGTACAGATGTTCCCACATGAATGGAAGATCATCACCATTGATCAAATTTCCTTCACTCGAAAGAATAACACTACTTAATCGGATTCAACTATCCCTTTGATTTATCAGACTCACTCGCCCAACGAGAGTTTGGGAGTAGGCATGTATGCATCATTAATGGGAACTTTTGACCTACCTACTCTCATCAACTACATCGTTTCCACGATTTATACTGACATTTTGTCTCGGGAAATCTTCACGGTCTGTCGAACAACTGATCCATGGATTCTTCCCACTCATTCAAAATCAATTATGCCCTTATCTGTTGCAGAAGTGGGATACCTGTTATAGGTCAAACTTGCACCTCTCCGTCCGTGATCACCTTGAGATGCTGATCACACAAAAGGACAACTTGGATGGAGGAGCATGTTGACCCGGGATGATACTTTGACTCACTCCATTTCCTTATATTATTGGAAAAACCCAAAAAAATATCATTTTGAGATATGAGCGCTACTCTACCTAGAGAGACTAGCGCCCATACGCTACTCTGGTGTATAATAGTAGCGCCCATATCCTAGTACACACTACTCCTTCTCAGCATAGTAGTGCTCACCATTTAAAATTGAATGAGCACTAGTTGATAAGTACTAAAGTAGCGCCCTATACGCTACTTCACTGAACAAGAGTCGCGTACATATTAAAAGATGATTAAAAAATAAATTAATTTCTCGAGGAGGATTATTTGCTGGTAGTTTCCTAACTCCCCCAACTTCCTCCATAACTATACATCAACCTGAACTACTTCTCCAATCTTATAAATACAAAGAAGATTAAAGGAGAAAGGTTAGAGAACCTAGATGGTGAGATGAATTAATGGAGAAACTTTGAGACCTAGAGAGAAGTTTGCATTGGAGGAGTTGATGCTGAAGATATCCAAGCCAGAGAAGAGCCAGAGCCCAGAATCAAGTTGCAGGAGCCTGTTTCATGATCAGGTATACTTGTATATCATTCTACTTTTGACAATAAAGGTTTAAGTGTCTTTCTTGTTCCAATTTAAATGTGTTCTATAATGACATCTTGATTTGGATCTGTTTTGGTCAATGCTGAATGTTAAACATTGTTTTTGTTTCTTTGAAGCTTTATATATTGTCCAAAACGCTTTGAGAAAGGTATTGTTATTGTAGGTTTACTGAAGAGAAGGTGGATTTGGAGGTTGAACACAAGATCAAGTAAAAGCTGGGATCAAACTTCGATTGAAAGGTGTGTTTCCAAAATCCATAACTTATTTCTTTTCATAAAAATATTTGTCATATCATCAATACACTTACCTGTCACCCCAACCAAGTTGATAGCATTAGTTTCCTTGCTAGAGGGTAGATTTGCCCGCCAACAGACTGGCGACTCCACTGGAGAAAGTTGAGTTTTGGCTCTAGGAAACCTTGTTCTTGTTTGTCTTCTTAGAATTGTTTTGACTTCTTTGATGTGTTAAGAAACCCTGTAGGTATCCCCTGACTGTTTCTTGCTGCTTTCATCAGTCTTTTGGTTTATTTCAAATTCAGTTTTTTAAGCTTTTGAGATATCAGCGCTACCCTAGTGTATATACAATAGCGCCCATACGCTACTGTGCCATACATACAGTAGCGCCCATCTCTGTAAGGGCGCGAGTTTTCCTACTGCACAGTAGGGTACACTTTCTGAAGCATTCTTTTTTGGTTTGCTTGAGTTTTAGCCATTCTTGTGGTTTGCTAACTTTGCTTTTGGATCTCTTTGACTGTTGTATGAGGTTTTTAACTTTTGTTTAAGTCATAGAACCTTTTCTTGAAGTCTTTTCCATCTTTTGAATCGCTTGTTGACCTTTGGAACATTTGGATTGTTGGTGACTTTTTGGAAGACTAGGTTGTGTTTTGTGTTGAGCACTTCCACTTTTTTAGACCCTGACTGCATGTTGCTAGTTTACAAACCTGCATACTCCTGTATCCGCTGTTTGTGGTGACGTTTGCCTGCTCTTTACTCAGCCTATCCTTTGTTTTAGGGTTTGGTCCGTGTAGAGATTCTAGGGTGTCTTCCGATTTGATTCATTTCCTTTCTTCCTGGACTTATTGTCTTTTTACGGTTGCAAGTGCTTTTAAACAGTTGTAGGCTAGTTCATTTCTCAGTTTCTTTGTGTCAATAGGGCAGCTTGCTTGTCTACTTTTGCTTGGTATTGTGGTCTTGCTAGGGCTAGATACTTTAGGTCAGTCCTTTTGTGTCTTTCTCCTTTGTTTTCTCCCACTTTGTTTCCAAGTTTAGAGGCTTTTTCTTTGCAAAAAACCAGTAGATCAAGTCTTTTTCAAGCTAGGGTCTTGATAGCTATAAGCCTAAGAACTTTTTAGCCATACTTACACACATTGCACAAAAGTTTTATTTTTCTTGCCATTTTTATATAGTTCTTTTTCGTTTATAGAAAAAGCAAAAAAAAAAAAATTGGTATTTTGAGTTTAAATAAAACTTGTTTTTGTTGTTACAAGATAACTTAGGATATTTTGTACAATTTCAAAAAGAAAGCAAAATTTTTTTTTAAGTAGGTTTGCTTAGATTTTCAGTTTCGGAAAGAAGTAAATAAAAAAAAAATGAAAAGAGCTTTGTTGTAGAAAGTTTTGATTTTTATGCACTTTTGTTTTCTTGTTATAACCACGCCACACAAAAGCACTACCTTTTTTGAGTAATAACAACCCTAAAATTTGTTAATAAAATGAACTAGAAACATTTTTTCTTTTTAGGGATACACTACACCAACTAGTTTTGGTTAGGATCTTGAGTTTAAATCACCTTAAACCACTCAAGATCACACATTGCGCAAAAATCGTAGTAAGACTATCACAGGTAAACCCACCTCACTCAAAACTTGCCTGGGATCTATGCAG
This sequence comes from Larix kaempferi, assembly GCA_027924585.1. NCBI lineage: Eukaryota > Viridiplantae > Streptophyta > Pinopsida > Pinales > Pinaceae > Larix > Larix kaempferi. Next base: position 26,753,427 of record BSBM01000437.1, read on the forward strand.
TAGGTCATTGCAAGATCAGATTGTTGGGAATACCCCTCCTACTTTCTGTTCGAGCATATGCCAGGATCGGATTGCGTATTGGGGACTCTTTCGAGTTTCAGGCTTAGCTACCCTGCCCATGCTTTCTGATTCAACCGGTGACTGTTCCCCCAGGAGTTTTCGGTGTTGTGGTATCCGTAGTATCTGACTCTAGGTTCATACACAGGTGACAGCAGAGGGTATATCTGTTGTACCTAAGACAAACGTGGGAGGAAATCCCTTGCAGGTCTTTGGGAGGGCGGTTGGGTGATTCCATCGCTTGCACCCTTAGTCATTATATTATGGACCCCGAGTAACTGTCTTTCTTCCTTCGTTGATCTGTTCTGGGCCCTCATCATCCCAGACTCTTCTCCGGAAGGCATCTTTGTTTGCCTGGTTTGTATACTTAGAACTTTTTTTAGTTGGCGTGCTGTTTTCCCCCTAGTTGTAGTGGCCACTAGGTTCTAGTCTGTTATTTTATATTTATAATCATGGAGAATCAAGAGCTTCGTAGATCGAGGAGGTTTCAAAACCTTCCACCACTTAGGACAGAACCTTTATAGCCAGCTAGACGACAGCGGGTAAACCCCGGTATTTCTCCAGAAATTACTCCTGAAACTGAATTTCCTGAAGAAATTCTTGTAACAAAAAATGTTGAAATTGAGGTTCCTGAGGAACCACTACCAGGTACCACAGATCAGCAACACTTTAGTATAGTTGAGGTGGTAGAACTTAATTCTACGGAGTATAGCACTCCTTTCAATCTTCCTTTAACCAATACTAGAATTCTGCTTCTGTCACCTGTTGGTTTCCAACAACCCCATTTCAGTGCAGATAATTCCTTACCCGGACATCTGATGTCTAACCTAGCAGGTGAAGAGGGAGTTCCCCAAACTCCCACTTTAGGTATGAACACCAACACAGTAAATCCCTTTTTTACTGCTACACCAAGTCAGGCATAAACCATATCTGTGTCTACTCCATCTTTCAGTTTCAATACTGGTACATTAGGTATGCCTAGTTTGACAACGATGGCATCTATTCCTACACCTACTGTTGGACCCAACAGTACAACCAACTGTGCAGCACCTCCTGCTTCTCAACCGTTATATCAGATTCCTAGTACTTGGATTTCCACACCTGTTGTAGGACCAAGTGCTTCTGCAAACATGCCAGTCATGGGCACCATGACTGCACCGTCCACATCAGCTTCTACTGGTTTCAATACCTTTGTAGGCCCTAATATGAATCAAGGTAGTATGCCTGCAGGTAATGTCCCTTTTTTCTTATTCTCAGGAGGAGGGGGTAATACCTTTAACCAACAATATGGCGGGGCTAACACCCAGCCACAGTGGACGAACCCGCAAAGCACTAATCCAGTTTCATATGGGTGGGGAAATTTTAATAACTCTTTCATACAACAACAGATGGCAGGGGGCAACCCCTACCAACAAATAGCTGGGGGCAACCCCTACCAACAAGTAACTGGGGGCAACCCCTATCAATAGATGGTAGGTGGCAACTCCTATCAGCATATGGTCGGGGGCAACCCTTATCACCAAATGGCTGGGGGCAACCCCTACCAACAATTCATGGGTCAAACGATGGGTGGTTCCCCTTATCAAGTACCGTCTTACCGACCTCGTCTACCATTTCTGGCAACTTTAAATTTGCCAGATCTTTCCAAACTGACGAATGATCCTGTGTGTCATAACGCGACATGGCCATCAGTTCCCACCAAGTTACCTTCGGACATCCCAAAGTTCGAAGGCAAAGTAGGTGAAGACCCCGGTGACCATGTCACTACCTTCCACTTATGGTGTTCCTCAAATTCGTTAAACGAAGATTCCATCAGATTGAGATTGTTTCAAAGGACCTTAACCGGTGCTGTAGCTAAATGGTACATTGAGTTACCTGCAGCAACATTCTCTAGTTTTGGGGATCTTGCCACAGTCTTTTTGAATCACTTCCAGCTTTCTGTTCGGTATGATGCCGGAATAGAACTTTTGTCTACTTTTAGACGAAATAAATCCACTCACTTATCTGACCACATTTAGGAGTGGCGAAGACGGAAGAGGCTCATTAAGGCCAACATACCTCCGGAGTTCCTTCTTGAGTGGTACTTGAAATCACTCCTTCCTTATATTTCTAAGGAAGTAGCTACATCTGGAGTATCCAATGAGGAAGAAGCCATCTTATGGACTCAGCAGTTAGACCTTGTGTATGCACAATCTGGGTTACTGTATGAGATCATACCCGATGCACCGCGATTGAACACCGATCCGAGTAGACCGAAACCTGGACCACATGCTGACAGCATAGTGGGTTCAGTTGACTCTGCAGCTTTCGAAGCGCTGACTAAACAGGTTCATGCCTTATCAGTCAAACAATCGACTGCAGATGTTTCCTCCGTCACGACCTCTCCTTCTACTTCTGAGCCTGTCAACCAGGTTCAGAACAATCAAAAGGGCCCTCGGCAGCCCAATAACAAAAAGAAGGGCAAGAAAGGAGAGGGGAACCAACAAAATCCCAAAAAAGACAATGCCGAAGAGGGTAACAAAGAGGAAAAGAAGGTTAAGTTCCCTTGTAAACTTTGCAAGCAGAACCACCTCACTCACCAATGCCCTCTTCTTGAAGAAGCCCAGAAGCTCTTAAGAGAAAAGAAGCCTGCCATCCTGAAAGATCCATTCCCTAAAGGGCAAGGCTCAACTTCTGGCACCTCAAAAACTGTGGGCACTACACATGCCACGGTTGATCAAACGTTCATTAACATGGTTAATTCGGATGCACTCTTGCAAACCAGAGCCAGGAACTATACCCCGGAAGCACAGAAAAAGGATACGGAGATTCCAGAATCTTCCACTCCACTTCACATACCTGTGGACCCAATGCCCAAGATCCCGAAAGGTGTCTTGAAGAGGGCATCGCACAATCCCAACACACAGGCTACTTCTAACTACAATGTGGTTGAAGACTTAGCCCAGACCCCTTGTGCCATGTCTACTCTAGAAGTCTTGCAAAGTTGTCCTTTACAACGGAATGCACTTTTGGTAGCTATTGGAAGTATGGAATCTTCTAACATGTCTGCGCGATTTGATATGACTGATGTCAAGTACGGGTTGCCCTATCACGTTGCCCTTCAGATTGAAGTCGTTCATGGTCCAGTGACCATCAGATGAGCTATTGTAGATGAGGGCGTGTCGACTTGTGTAATGTCAATTTCCTATTGGAAAGCTCTAGGTTCTCTCGAGTTAGCCCCTTCTAACACACTGCTTACTGCATTTGATGGCAGAACTTTCCGTCCACATGGAGTTTTGCCATCATTTGATGTCACTTTGGCTGGTAAGACAGTTGCTGTTGAAGTAGAAGTTCTGGACGCTCCGCTTGATTACAACATGTTATTGGGCAGGAGTTGGACTTATGCCATGTGAGCTATTGCATCGGCAGTTTTTCGAGTGGTCATGTTCCCATTTGAAGGTAAGATCGTTACAGTCGATCAACTTTCTTTCACTCAGAGAAACAACCAGACTTCTTCGAAAATCATAGTTCCTTTGATTGATCAAACCACCCCAATTGGCAAGAGTTTAGGAGTAGGACTTTACGGGTCACTAATTGGCACTTTTGACCTACCGACTCCTACCTTATTCGTTGGTACTGAGGGATGTTCATCATCTGAAACTTCCATGGTCAGTTTAACAACTGATTCTGAGTTTCTCTCAACTAATACAAACCCCTCCAGACCCACCCCTGTTGTAGAAGTTACCCACTCGGATTCTTATCAAACTACAACAGAACATTTGTCAACTCCATTGGTGTCTATCGAGTCAAACATAGATTGTGCCACTACTCAGACACCAGACCCGATCCACTCTCTTGATAGTTCAAATACTACTTTACCTTCTGAAGAAGAAATGTTAGAAGCCTTGACTGACCCAGATCATCCTCGGGAACATATAGATCCTAGGTCCTTCTTGGTTCCTGTTCTTAACTTGTTAGAGAGAGGTGAATTTTGTTCACCACCCGATGAAAATACTAATTTCACTTCTTCACAAGTTGGTGTTGTTGAAGCAAATAGATTGCATACCTCGCTGGTGAACATTTTCACTGGGGTCAACGGAAACATTTTCTTTGAAACGGGATGTTATCTCGATGAGATCATTCCGTATACCAATCTTTTCCATGATTTCCACAACATCTTTGCCCGGCCTCACGAGGAGGATCCAGGCATTGACCCTACCTGAAAAAGTATTATGCTTAGGCTGAAGTACTTTTTATTGTAACATAGCTGTATATTTTTGTAAAGCTAGTTTTTGTTATGCTCTTTAGGTATTCTTATGTGTGTTTCGTTTCATGTACCAGATGTCAATCGAACATTTCTTAGGATTTGCTGATGGCGCCAGTCGCCACACCTGTCAGTTGGCTGCAGCAGCTTGGGTCATTTATTCACCCGCTGACCAACTTGTCTCTTCGGGGGGGGGTTTGTTTGGGTCCTACCACGAATAATGTGGCTGAATACAGTGCAGTTATAGAACTTCTCCGAGATGCTCTCAGTCATGGCATTTCACATTTGGAGGTAAGGCTTGACTCACAATTAATTGTATTTCAGTTAACAGGTGTCTATCAGATCAGGGATCCGGGATTTCTACGTCAGTTCCTACGAGTTAGACTATTGGAAAGACAAATTCATTCTATTATATATGAACACATTCCAAGAAGTTTAAACACATTAGCTGATTCATTAGCAAACTATGTGTTAGACTGGCATTTGCATCATACACCTTCATAAACAACATTGCACACATCAAATTTAAACACATACACATGTAAATAAACGATACTGTATATAGCCGATACTGTATCAAAAAATATGAGTTTTGAGTCACAAGCCTATCAAGTCAAGTCATAAAAGTACAAAATTGGGCATAGTATCCTCAAAAATATATACATAGAATGTATCCCTCTCCTATGGAGAAGGAGGGACCTCCTCATCATCTACTGCATTGCGATAGCAAATGACAAGCCTAGCTATTTTCCGCAGCACCCTAAGCCATGCTGGGGGCACCCCAACAACATCTTCCTGCACATCAATAGGTATCTGATCCATACGGCATGTAGGAACTTCGTGAGTCAACCGACCTATCTTTCTCTCTAGGGTTCCCAACATAGCATCTGCTGCAGTAATATCAGCTGTCCTCACAAAGATGGTAGGATGTCCCTCAGGACGAACAGGCCCGACATCTGCATGTGACACTTGATTAGAACTTCAAAATTCATTCATAAAAATCAAATACTTGAAAAAGTTTGAAAAAATCAAATAATCCTCAAAATTTAAAACATACCAATATCTCCCCAGGCTCCACCTGGAGGAAGCACCAGTTCTGGATCATGACGAAAATCCAATCCAGCATATGGAAACTGCTCGAAAGCGGGCACTTGCCTCTCCCACCACCCCTAGAAATCATCAGTATGATAACAATAGTGACTTTCCCCACCACCCTGGCGGAGGAATATGTCACCCCAACGGCCTAGTCTGGGCTCACGGGGGTTAACCTGAGGTAGAGGCATCCCCAAACTGATAGCAGGCATCCTCTCAAAGAAGAAAGTACACAAAATACTACTGTACCCAAAATTCTTCATTGTGCCGGATTTGCAACCTGTCAATTGAGATTTCATGTTTGCCAACAAACTAGTACACCAATCATAGACATGACCGTGTAAGCATTGTACACCAATATGCATAGAGTGTCTGGAAGCTAAATGTTGTGAAGCACTACCTGCCACTCGGTTGATCATGCTCACTATGACTTTCAAAGGGAGACCGTCAATAGTTGAAATCAAGACTTGGCTTCCCGATTTCTCAGCTCCGGAAACACAATATGTATTCACGTACTCTTGCACTGATCTTACACCCACACGAGAAGACCCTTTCAGATTGATTACATCTCCTCTCCTTGAGAGACCAGTAATGAAATATATGTCATCAACAGTAAGCTCCAGAGTTTGCCAATGGATGACAAAGGTATTGGTATCCACATCCCAATACTGAATCAGTCTTCAAAATAGTTTGTTTAAAGCCCTCATGTTTACGGTTCGATAAAACTTCAACAAACCGCATCTTCGGAGAGCGTGGAGGGTGGCCGGATCTTGCATGGCCAACCTATCCATGTCCTCATGCTCCCTCTCCCTCCATTGAAGGACCATCCTGCACAAAAAACCAAATTTTTTTGAGTCTCGGCGCTTGAATGTAGGTTTTCAAGAGTGTACGCTACTGTGTATACTGCACAGTCACGTATGGGTGCTACTCTGCTTCAGCACAGTAGCGCCCATCACGTTTATACGCTACTGCTATGGTTACACAGTAGCGCCCATCACGTTTATATGCTACTGCTGTGGTTACACAGTAGCGCCCTCGCAGCAACACTTGTGAGCATCACGTTGCAAGCCATTTTTTGCTCAAAAATGGAAAAATAAACCATGAAAATGCAAGTCAGGTGGATTTCAACTTACTTGGTGGAGGAATAATGGCGCTTGGATGCTTGGTTCGATCGCAATGGAGATTTGAAATTTGAAAAAGGTTGCCCCAATCTTTGCCCTACAAAACAAAATTGAAAATTGATTTTTAAAAATGAAATTATATATAAATTGGATTTTGATTTTTACCCATAATTGTTAATTTTCTATAGTTTCAAAATTTTCAAAAATCCCTAATTAATCAATTGAAACACACAATATGGTATAATACTAATCCAAGCTCAATTTTCATTTAATTTTTGTCAGATTCGTCTCCTAAGTTCAAAAATTCTTGATTATAGACCTTGTCAACTAGTTAAATATTTCAAATTCATATATCATTCGAGATTTTTGCCACATCGACTAATCTTTTGTTGAAGACCTAGTTTTGGCAGAGGATGAAGATATGATCCTAGAAGCTGACCTTTAAGTCATTTTAAGCTCTTGTTTGGACTATCTAAACCTAAACAAGATTGCCGAGCAAGCTTGTCCTCTTCGAGCTTGTTAAAGTAATCGAAGGCTCATCCACTCAAGTATAGAATTACCCCTTTTCCGGGCCTAGGTGGATTAACTACGGAAAAGGTATACTCTAGGTATACTCCTGTATGTGCTAGAAGAGTTCTCCTTTCATTGTTTTATACCTTTTCTGGGGAGGAGACTAACTGTATGAAAAAGGACCTTTTGGAGCCTTTCTTTAGGGTTTTCAGGCTCTCTAAACATGAAAATAGCAAGCGAGCATTCACCTACTCGGGCTCGATGTGAAATCCACGAGAGGGTAAGTAGAGGACTGTTTAAGTTTTTCAACTCTATAAACAAGAAAACACCGCTGAGCACAGACCAATCCGGGCTCGATATAAAATCCACAGATAGGTGAAAAGAGGATTGTTTAAGTTTTTCAGACTCTATAAACAGGAAAACACCGGCGAGCATTAATCTGCTTGGACTCGATACTAAAATCCACGAGTAGATATATGGAGTTATTGTTTAAGTTTTTCAGACTCCTTAAAATTGAAAACACCGGAGAGCAAGAACAGATCTCGGCTCGATATTAAAATCTAGAGATCAGTAATATAGAGTAATCTTCTATCTCTTCTTCAAACTCTATAAATAATGAAGAAGGTCCTGAGTCTTCCTCCTATGGGCTCGTTAAACTATTTACATGGTTGGATCTATTGAGTTTTCATTCTTTCTTGGACTCATTAAAACAACAAGAAGGGTATTCTTTTATCTAAAAAGAATAAGGAACAGGAAATACATATCATATCTTCATTGTCAAAGGCAGTTCAGTCAGTTCTATCCTTGAACACAGCACCTACTTGAGTCTATCTTGTCGGTCGGGTTTAGTTGTTGACCTCAGGGTGAACCTTTCCTCTGAGTTGTTTACTCCCCCGGTTAGTTATTCTTCCAACCATATGGAGGGTCTGCTAATGTCTCTTACATTTCAGACTTATTATTTACCCCATTATGTCAGAAACTGCCTGAGTCACTTTGTGTCGTGCTCAATGTTCAAGGATATACCCTGTGTCGGCCATTCTGCAGTTTACCTTAACCTCATGTGTTGGCCTTCCTAGTGTCAGTCTTGTTACATATTCCATATCAAATCTTACCAGTTGAGTGTTCCTTGAGTTGGATGATGGAGGATGCCTTAAGGCCTCCCTTCCAATGGACTTCTTCCCATCGACATCAACTCATTATTCTAGGATTGAAGTTTAGAGTTTTGGTTAGTACCTTGGAGATTGCAGTCACCAGTGGCAATTTTCCTCGCTGTTGAATGATGAGAATACATCAATGTCTCTTCTTCGATAGGATTCCCAAGTGCTCGACTCCAAGTCCATTTATTCACATTTGGCGAATCGTACTTGGTACCTTGGACCCCATCATCATTATCGGTGGAAGTCCTCGTGTTTGTTAACGGTATACATCAATGACCGGTAATCAAACGATGCCCCCCATGTTCGACTGTCAGCTCATCTATTCACATGGTTCAGGTTTGTACCTAGAGTTGTTTCGGATGAAGACCTTGGGATTTTGGATGACATTACCTCATTTTGTTATCACCCAAGTTGCGCAAGACTGAGCCTCACTTATATTCGGCTCTCCATGAGACATAGATCCAGTTTGTTGTTATGGCTATGATCTCTCAGTTTGACATGGATCCACGCTTGTATTCCAAGTGGCCATGCTTTATATACATCTCCTTGTTATGTATCGGATATCATGTTGTATCACACTGCACATCTATATGATGTCAAAAAATGTAATTGCTAGCTGACCTTGATCTTTGTTGCAGGTGTTCTTGTGACTTGTTTTCTGCGTCTCTGTGGTCCTCCTCTGGCTTTGGATTATAATGTATTTCGGCCATCGTTTCCCTCTGACCTCACACATTAGGGGGCATCTGTTATAGGTCAAACTTGCACCTCTCCGTCCGTGATCACCTTGAGCTGCTGATCACACAAAAGGACAACTTGGATGGAGGAGCATGTTGACCCGGGATGATACTTTGACTCACTCCATTTCCTGATATTACTAGAAAACCCAAAAAATATCATTTTGAGATATGAGCGCTACTCTACCTAGAGAGACTAGCTCCCACATGCTACTCCAGTGTATAATAGTAGCGCCATATCCTAGTACACGCTACTCCTTCTCAGCATAGTAGCGCTCACCATTTAAAATCGAATGAGCGCTAGTTGATAAGTACTAAAGTAGCTCCCTATACGCTACTTCACTGAACAAGAGTCGCGTACATATTAAAAGATGATTAAAAAATAAATTAATTTCTCGAGGAGGATTAGTTGCTAGTAGTTTCCTAACTCCCCCAACTTCCTCCATAACTATACATCGACCTGAACTACTTCTCCAATCTTATAAATACAAAGAAGATTAAAGGAGAAAGGTTAGAGAACCTAGATGGTGAGATGAATTAATGGAGAAACTTTGAGACCTAGAGAGAAGTTTGCATTGGAGGAGTTGATGCTGAAGATATCCAAGCCAGAGAAGATCCAGAGCCTAGAATCAAGTTGCAGGAGCCTGTTTCATGATCAGGTATACTTGTATATCATTCTACTTTTGACAATAAAGGTTGAAGTGTCTTTCTTGTTCCAATTTAAATGTGTTCTATAATGACATCTTGATTTGGATATGTTTTGGTCAATGCTAAATGTTAAACATTGTTTTTGTTTCTTTCAAGCTTTATATATTGTCCAAAACGCTTTGAGAAAGGTATTGTTATTGCAGGTTTACCGAAGAGAAGGTGGATTTGGAGGTTGAACACAAGATCAAGTAAAAGCTGGGATCAAACTTCGATTGAAAGGTGTGTTTCTAAAATCCATAACTTATTTCTTTTCATAAACATATTTGTAATATCATCAATACACTTACCTGTCACCCCAACCACGTTGATAGCATTAGTTTCCTTGCTATAGGGTAGATTTGCCCACCAACAATACCAATATTTACAAAATGCTGCAATAGATTATATCTTGACTTCATCTGTCTCCACAAAGTCAGATATTGACTATGCACCTGAGTGGTCAGTTAACTCTATCCATTCTTTTGATTTTCTGGATACCGTTTTACCTTCTAATGAGGCTATTATGGAAGCCATGACAGGTCTGGATCATCCGTGGGAGCACATGCATCACAGATCTTATTTTCTCCCATATCTAGACAAGATAGAGAATGGTGAATTTTCAGTGAGACCTGGTGGTGATATCGATTTGTCCATCACTCCTTCTATTACAAAAACAATTTATGCTGAAGGAAATATGGAAAACATATTGAAAACTATGCTGATCGATATCTCCACTAAACCCAACATTGTGGAAAACATATTTATTGGAGAAAATTGTTCTCTCGATGAGATCACTTTGTATACCAACCTATTTAAGGAATTTCGCAACATATTTTCCTCTTCTTATAAGGAGATGCTAGGAATCGACCCTGCTATAGTTGAGCATGTTACGATGACTTACCCTAATGCTAAACTAGTGAGGCAAAAGCTTCGTCCGGTAAACCCTCGGAAAGCAGTGACCATTAAGGCTGAGGTTGAAAAACTGCTTAAATCCAGCTTCATCTATCCGATCGACATGAAGGAATGGGTCTCCAACCCAGTCCCAGTCGACAAAAATAAAGGAACTATACGTGTCTGTATGGATTTCAGGGACCTTAACAAATCCTGCCCAAAGGACAACTACACCACACCTTTCATAGACCAGATCATTGATGCGTGTGCGGGCCATGAAGTCTTTTCTTTCATAGATGGTTTTTCAGGATACAACCAGATTCAACTAAAACCTAAAGACCCACACAAAACGGATTTCATTTGTCCTTGGGGTACCTTCGCTTATCGGAAGATGTCATTCAGGCTAAAGAACATTGGAGCCACCTTCCAGCAGGCCATGAACTTTGCTTTCCATGACATTAAGCATGTGGTCGAGCCATATCTGGATGATATTCCACCTCGATATCATAAGAGATGAGATCATCCTAATCATTTACGACTTGTGTTTGAGATATGCAGATACTATAAGATGAGGTTCAACTTCAACTTCAAGTTGCATATACTATAAGATGAGGTTCAAGTTCAAGTTCAAGTTGCAGATACTATAAGATGAGGTTTAATGATCATCCTGACCATTAAAATCCTTTATGTAGATGAGGTTCAAGTTGAAGTTTCTAGGAGTAGGAAGCAGTTGGTGGAGGTCTTGCCTTCTGAATCTCAATTGATAGAGGCTAGACATCAATACATTTTTATTCATGACCCTAATAAAATTATCTTACCATTGCTTGTTAATTGTGATAAGGATGTTTATGGTCAAATAATTTATAGGGTTATTCTTCCTTCTAAACCATCACCCTTGCAAATAGATTTGTCGTCATCTCCTATTGGCGACCATATTGACTCTGGTTCTTTCTCTTCATCCTCATTATGGAATAGAAATCCTTAGAAAACTTTGGATGTCGGGGTTAAAAACCCGCTCCCGTCTTATGCAGGTATTGTAGGGGATAATTGTGATTCCATTATGATTTCTTCCATTAGACATCCCAATGTAACCTCTCACAAGAAGACTATGAATAAACCTAGTAAAAATAAAGATGGCATTCTGGGGGAGCAACACAAATTTATTAATCCCAAAGTTTCCTCTTTATACTCAGTGCCATCAACTTTGTCCTTTGATTCTCCTCCTTCCACTAATCTTGGGGCTCTTAGAGAAAGTTTGCCCCAGAATCAGGGTTCTTAATTATTTTTTTGTCTTTCAATATTAGAGGGATTGGAAGTCCTCCCAAGAGAAATACCCTTAAGATATTCTTAGATATTGTTGGTCCGGTGTTGGTGTTGCTACAAGAAACAATGAATTCCTCTTTCAAAGCTTGTGATATATTTCTAAAGATTAGGCCTTCTAGGAAGTGTTGTGGACTATATGCTTGTGGGTTCTCAAGGGGTGATATTGGTGTCATGGAACTCCTTAGTAGTTGATTTGAGGTCTTACTCTATTGCCGCAAGTATACTTTTGGAAGGTCAGGTAAGGGGCATGGACAACATTATTAGAATTTTAAATATTTATGGTGTATACCATCATCGACGGGATTTTTGGGATAATGTCTTTAGCTTTGGGATTCTTCATGACCCCTCTTTAATTGTTATTGGTGACCTTAAATGAACATTGACTTCGAATGAGATATGGGGATATAGTAATGTAATCGATCTGCTAGTATATTACTTTAGGGAGATATTTGAGAATGATGGGTTGATTGATGTGATTCCTAGTGTCTTAGTTCCTACTTGGTCTAATGGTCGTACTGGAAGAGTTGGAGTGGCTAAGAGGCTTGATAGGTTTTTAATGGTGGAAGGAATTGGGGAAGTTGTGGGTAGATTTCATTCTTGGGCTACTGTTATAGGTGTTTCGGATCATAGAGCTATATTTCTTCAATTGGAATTTGAGAACTATTTTTTCTATTATTCTTTCAAATTTAGTCAAACATGGCTTGAGGAACATGATTTTTGTGAGTTTGTTAGACATAAATGGATTTATTTTTATCAGACGGAATATTTATCTCCTGAAGTGTCCAAATGGGATAAACAGAAGAAGAAGGCTAACTCTATAAACTTGGTTCAGATTGAAGCTAAAATAGCCACTCTGGTTGGAATTGTGGATGAAGATTACTTCTCAGCCAAAAGGAAATAAAAATTGATTAGTTTGGAGATGCAAAAGTCTAAAATTATGAAATAGGAAGAATATACTTGGAGGCTTAAAAGTCGAGCAATATGGGTTGCACAATGGGACAATAGCACTAAATTTTTTTCAGTGTTATGCCAACAAGAGAATAATTTTGAATTCAAGATGAACTAGAGGATTCTGCTGGAAACCTAAGGAATGACCATAAATATTTAAAAGAATTTGTTGTCACACACTTCAAAGATATCTATGAGCAAGTCAATTACTCTAATTTAGAAGATCAATTGAAAGTATTAAAACATTTTCCGAGGATCTTTAGTATTGAGGAAGGTGAAAAAATTGGAAGGGAGGTTAGCTTGGAGGATATTAAAGCTATCTTGCACAAGTTTGAAAAGGATAAATATCTAGTCCAGATGGATGGAAAGTGGAGTTTTTAATCCATTTCTTTGATTTGGTTGGCAATGAACTACTTGAAGTTGTAGAGGAGTCTAGGAAAAAGGGGTATATTCATGCAGATATGAATGCTACTTATATTGCTTTGATTCCTAAAATGGATAAACCTAATACTTTCAATGATTACATACCTATCTCACTTTGTATTTGATTTATAAGGTGATCATGAATATTATCACAAATAGAATTAAGCCTATATTGGCTAGTTACATTTCTAAAGAACACTTTGGCTTCTTATTCAGTAGACAAATTATGGATGTTGTGGGTGTGGCCCAAGAATGTATTCACTCTATTAAAGGAAGGGATATTCAAGCTTTCATTATCAAGATGGATTTGATAAAAGATTATGATCAGGTGGATTGGACTTTTCTTAAGTTTGTTCTCATTCGGATTGGTCTTCCAATTGAGGTGACTTGTTGGGTTATGGCATGTATCTCCTCAACTTCCTTTGTTGTTCTGGTTAATGGATCTCCTACCTCTTTATTCTATTGCATTAGAGGGCTAAGGGAGGGTTTCCTTTTATCACCATCATTATTCCTTCTAGTTATTGAAGGGCTTAGTAAGCTTATTAATGATGCCAAACTTCGTCAGAAGATCAAAAGTATTAGAGTTTCCAATTCTCTTTTTATCACACATCTATTTTTTGTTGATGATGTGCTTCCAATTCTCTTTTTATCACACATCTATTGTTTGTTGATGAAGTGCTAATTTTTGGGTGTGGTTCTAAGGATGAATGGGATATGTACAAATCCTTAATTGATACCTTTTGTGCCACTTCAGGGATGGCTATTATCCCTCATAAATATATGTTTTTATACAAATGTTTTGATGAAGGGATCCATGTTCAGATATCTAGCCTCTTTCCATTTCAAATGGAGAAGCTGGATTATAGCATCAAATACCTTGGATACTATATGAAGCCTAATTGTTACAAGATTGAAGATTGGAATTGGCTTATTCAGAAGGTGTACAAGAGTATTAGTAACTAGTCTTTTAGAAGCTTATTAATTGGAGGTAGACTTCTCTTGGCTTAATCGACGTTGGATTGTATTCCAGCCTATTGGTTCTCTCGTGGTATGGTTCCTTCCTCTGTTGTAAATTCTATTAGAAAGATTATTTTTCACATTTTATGGGATGGTAATATGGAAGCTACTAAATTTCATCTAACTTCATGGGAGATTCTCTCTTTGCCAAAATATTTGGGTAGTTAGGGCCTTGAAAACCTAGAACATTTTAGTTAGGAACTAAGTGCTAAAAGCTTGTGGCAGGGATTGTTTGGGGATAGTTTGTGGAGAAGGGTTATTAAAATCAAATACTTAAAATCTTGCTCTATATCTCATTGGATTTGGAGCCCTCAAAAGAATCCTTCTAGTGCATCTATCATTTGGAGGGGTTTACTTCATTTTTTCCTAATAGTGGGAGGATGGTTGAGATGGAAAGTAGGAAAAGGCACTCAAATTTTCATTGGCATTGATCCCTTCATTGGTTTTGCAGGTAATTACAAGCTATAAACCTCTTTACTTACATAAATTAATAAGGCTAAGATCCAATTACTAGCATAGGTGCGACATTGTTGTCTCTCTGAACTCTCATCCTCATATTGGTACTTGGAAAATGATTTAGGTTTATCAGTAGAGGTCGCAGATGAATGGAATGATTATGTTATGAATTTAAATGGAGCTGGGATTTTACTAACATATCAAGAGGATGGTATCGTATGGGATTGGGAAGGTGCTAATGGTGTACTCACACCTAAAATGCCATATGAGACGATTATTGTTAACCAAGACAAATGCAATCTGAAGTGGTGGTCTAAATCAATATGGAAATGGAGAATTCCACTTAAAATTAGATGTTTTCTATGGATTTGTCTTAAGAATAAAATTCTCACATGGGATAATCTACTTAAGAGAGGATTTATTAGGATTGGGATTTATCTCTTATGCAAGAAGGAAGTTGAATCTATCTCTCATATTTTTTCACTATGTCCTTTCTTTATATATTTTTGGTTAGATCTACGTGGCCTCCTTCATTTTCAAGATGAATGGATCTTATTAGATTTTCAAGATTGTCTATCATAGTGGTTTCATTCAACTGTAAAGTTCAAGGAGCTCCCTCTCTTTATGATATGGGAGGTTTGGAAAGCAAGAAACATATATATATTTGAATATTCAAAGCCTTCTATTCCCTTTGTTTTCTCTAAGGTTATAAGATCTCTTTCTAATTATTTTAAAGTGAAGTCCAAGCATAAGATTTGAATTCTTAAAATGCCATTAGTGGAGGATGATATGTCCATTGGTTATTTTGATGGCGTTGAGAAGGAGGGCACTTGTGGTGCTGGAATGGTACTAAATATTAAAAAGGATCATCAAGTTAATATGTGGATGGGTGCTAGAAATGGATCCAACACTAGGAAAGAACTTCTTTCCATATAGGGATTAGTATGGTTCTCTCAAAAAAGAGGCATAATCATATCAATATATTTAAAGACTTGAGGGTGGTGATAGATTGGGCTTCAGGATTGTCTTGTTTATAGTTCATCAATATTGATCAATGGGCTGCTATAATACGAGTGTTGATCAACTATTTCTCTTTAATTTCATTTGGTCATATATACAAGGAGCTTAATAGCATAGCCGAATAACTTTCCAAAAATTCCATTGGGGCTATGGATACCTTTTCATTGTTTCCATTGTTATAAAATTCGCCAGCTCTGTCAAGATTGTTCCAAATACTTTCAGGCGGATTTCAGTGATTCCACGGATAAGTCTTTTGCACAGGAAAAGTTTGATGATTCAGAACCTCATTTATCCTTTCCTCTAACTCTGGATGCAAACATAACCACTTCTTTTATGAGTAAGTTTCAGAATTCCATCCCCCTGCTCTTAAAATTTCTCTATGTGGATGAAATTATTGGGGCTATGAAACTATCTTATCCTATATTGGGGAGGTATAGAGATGGTTCTCCTTTGGGGACCTTTCCTTCGAACTCTCAGGATATGGGCATTAAAATCCTTGATGTAGATGATGTCCAAGTTGAAGTTTCTAGGATTAGGAAGCAGTTGGTGGAGGTCTTTCCTTCTGAATCTCAATTGATAGAGGCTAGACCTCGAGACCTTTTGATTCCTAACCCTAATAAAGTTATCTTACCATTGTTTGTTAATTGTGATAAGGATGTTTGTGGTCAAATAATTTCTAGGGTTACTCCTCCTTCTAAACCATCACCCTTGCAAATAGCTTTGTCGTCCTCTCCTATTGACGACTAGATTTACACTGGTTCTTTCTCTTCACCCTCATTATTGAATAGAAATCCTCAAGACACTTTGGATGTCGAGGTTAAAAACCCTCTCCCAACTTATGCAGGTATTGCAGGGGATAATTGTGATTCCATTATGATTTCTTCCATTAGAAATCCCAATGTAACCTCTCATAAGAAGACTATGAATAAACCTGGTAAAAATAACGATGACATTTTGGTGAAGAAACAAAAAATTATTAATCCCAAAGTTTCCTCTTTATAGTCGGTGTCATCAACTTTGTCCTTTGATTCTCCTCCTTCCACTAATCTTGGTAACCTTAGAGCAAGTTTTCCCTAGAATCAAGGTTCTTAATGATTTTTTTGTCTTTCAATATTAGAGGGATTGGAAGTCCTCCCAAAATAACTACCCTTAAGTGATTCTTAGATATTGTTGGTCTGGTGTTGGTGTTGCTGCAAGAAACTATGACTTCCTCTATCAAATATTATGATTTCTTTCTAAATATTAGGCCTTCTAGGAAGTGTTGTAGACTAGATGCTTGTGGGTTCTCAAGGGGGGGTATTAGTGGTCGAGAACCCCTCAGTAATTGATTTGAGGTCTTAATATATTGCTTCAAGTATACTCTTGGAAGGTCGGGTAAGGGGCATGGACAAAATTTTTAGATTTTTAAATATTTATGGTGCGTATCATCATCGACGGGATTTTTGGGATAATGTCTTTAGCTTTGGGATTCTTCATGAACCCTCTTTAATTGTTGTTGGTGACCTTAACTTAACATTGAATTCGAATTAGATATGGGGATCTAATAATGTAATCGATCTGCTAGCATCTTACTTCAGGTAGATATTTGAGAATGATGGGTCTATAGATGTGATTCCTAGTATCTTGGTTCCTACTTGGTCCAATGGTCGTACTGGAAGAGTTGGAGTGGATAAGAGGCTTGATAATTTTTTAGTGGCAGAAGGAAATGGGGAAGTTATGGGTAGATTTCATTCTTGGGATATTGCTATAGGTGTTTCGGATCATAGATCTATAGTTCTTCATTTGGAATTTGAGAACTATTTTTCCTATTATCCTTTCAAATTTAATCAAACATGGCATGAGGAACATGATTTTTGTGATTTTGTTAGACATAAATGGATTTTTTTACCAAACAGACTCTTTATATCCTACCCACAGGCTAGTGAAAAAGATTAAGTTTCTACAATCTGAAGTGTCCAAATGGGATAGACAGAAGAAGAAGGCTAACTCTATAAACTTAGTTCAGATTGAAGCTGAAATAGTCACTCTGGTTGGAATTGTGGATGAAGATTATTTATCATCCCAAAGGAAACAAAAATTGATTAGTTTGGAGATGCAAAAGTATACAATTATGAAATAGGAAGAAGATACTTTGAGGCTTAAAAGTCGAGCAATATGGGTTGCACAAGGGGACAATAACGCTAATTTTTTTCAGTGTTATTCCAACCAAAGAAGAATTTTGAATTCAAGATGAACTGGAGGATTCTGCTTGAAACCTTAGGAATGACCTGAAAGATTTAAAAGAAGTTGTTGTCACACACTTTAGAGATATCTATAAAAAAGGGAATTATTCTAATTTAGAATATCAATTGAAAGTATTAAAACATTTTCCCAGGCTCTTTAGTATTGAGGTAGGAAGAAAAATTGGAAGGGAGGTTAGCTTGGAGGAGATTAAAGCTATCTTGCACAAGTTTGCAAAGGATAAAATTCCTTGTCTAGATGGATGGACAATGGATTTTTTTATCCATTTCTTTGATTTTGTTAGCAATGAACTACTTGAAGCTGTGGAGGATTCTAGGAGAAAGGGGTATATTCATGCAGATATGAATGCTACTTATATTGCTTTGATTCCTAAAAGGGATAAACCTAATACTTTCAATGATTTCATACCTATCTCACTTTGTAATTTGATTTATAAAGTGATCACGAATATTATCTCAAATAGAATTAATCCTATATTGGCTAGTTACATTTCTAAAGGACACTTTGGATTCTTATTCAGTAGATAAATTATGGATGTTGTGGGTTTGTCCGAAGAATGTATTCATTCTATTAAAGCCATGGATATTCAATCTTTCATTCTCAAGATGGATTTGATAAAATATTATGATTAGGTGGATTGGACTTTTCTTAGGTTTGTTCTCATTCAGATTTGTCTTCCAGTTGAGGTGACTTGTTGGTTTATGGCTTGTATCTCCTCAAATTCCTTTCTTGTTCTGGTTAATGGATATCCTACCTATTTCTTCTCTTGTAGTAGAGGGATCAAGTAGGATTTCCCTTTATTACCATCATTTTTCATTCTAGTTACTGAAGGGCTTAGTAGGCTTATTGATTATGCCAAACTTGGTTAGAAGATCAAAGGTATTAGAGTTTCCAATCCTCTTTTTATCACACATCTATTGTTTGTTGATGATGTGCTAATTTTTGGGTGTGATTCTAAGGATGAATGGGAGATGTACAAATCCTCAATTGATACATTTTGTGTCACTTCAGGGATGGCTATTATCCCTCAAAAATATATATTTTTTTTTGTACAATTTTTCTTATGAAGAGATCCATGATCAGATATCTAGCCTCTTTCCATTTCAAATGGAGAATTTGGATTATGGCATTAAATACCTTGGATAGTATCAAAATCCTAATTGTTACAGGATTGAATATTGGATTTGAAGTATTCAGAAGGTGCACAAGAGGATTAGTAACTGGTCTTTTAGATTGTTGTTAATTGGTGTAATGCCCCCCTCACCTAATCCGACCATCGAGAGGGAACGCTAGCCAAAAGCGGGGTCTCAAATTTCGCCCCAAATGCATAATAGAATTTTAAAAAATAAAATGTCTGTAGAAACTTAAATAAACATGCACAATGGAATTTAAAATCTATCCACACACAAATAGCATGCAATTACAAGCATAAACAGTACATGCATGAAGTAAAAACATTTCAAAATCAAATGCATAAGATTACTTATCTTTATCCAATGCAGATCCAAGCAATTGGTTGTGTAAGAGCACTTTTCCACCCAACCATAGGCACTCCGTCCAGCATATACTCTTTCTGCTGGGAGGCCACCCCCAAGCTGGGCTATGAGTCCACCAAGACGTTGGAAACACCTACAAGATTCTATCTCTCAGCTCGCAACATATTCTTCTCTCTATGCTTAGCCAAATGCTCATACAGAGCTCTACAGGGGTCTCACTCATCCCTCACAGCCTTAGCTTCCACAATACCTTCCCCACACAAAACCCTTCTAGCTCAGGAATCCCCTTCACCGATTCATGGTTCTCTTGGGAGATCCATCTTGCTGGGTGCTTCCAGTGTGTGCATAGACTAAGTCCAACCTAATATTGGCTACTATAGCACCACCTGTAGCCTCATTTTTTGTCCTCTCAAGAACCTATGAGCAACAGAACTCCATGGTTAAGGGTTCCCAGCTTTCCCAACTTCTCTGCTTACCTACAACCAACAGTTTTCACTTCCTAATCTGTAGCATGGTCTCCAAATTCAAATTTCCGGGTTCAAAAAAGCATGGTAAGTTCATGGACAATAATGGAGAGCTCTGCATCTCTGAATCTGCGTGAAAGAATGAGAGAAAATGAGGGTTAACTTCAAAGGAAATGAGAAAATGGTGAAAATAAAACTGACATAACTTATGTCCGTATAAGAAAGGATTCCTGGTAGCTATAGCTTGACTTCTATCATGATAGAACTGTCACAAAAGTGCAGTAAGTCCCAATGTGCTTCAATAACTACATGAGGTGATGTTTCCCACTAACCACACACATGCATTAATGATTGGAAAATGGTCAAAAAAGGAGATAATTGGCTTATTCAAGGCACATGATAGAATTAAGGTGTGAGTTCTAAGGTTGACACTTGGAAGCAAGGATTTAGTCACCCATGGGCCCCCTTTCCTCTTCCCCTCTGGTGGAATCATAGCCCATTTGGTGCTCTTTACACAACCAGTCTTGG
Source organism: Larix kaempferi (assembly GCA_027924585.1). NCBI lineage: Eukaryota > Viridiplantae > Streptophyta > Pinopsida > Pinales > Pinaceae > Larix > Larix kaempferi. The sequence goes on from BSBM01000437.1 coordinate 26,773,835, forward strand.
ACCATTTTATTATTTATGCACATAATATTTACATAATATTCTAAATGAACATAAAATCCAACCAAACAGTCCAAATAAAATATAAACATCATTCATGCCTAGACATTCACTAGTCGGGCCTTGGCCTTAAGCTCTGCACTAGGAATTCACGCTAGCATATTTACATCATTTACATAATTTTGGACAAATATATTCCAAGTAAAAACTAGGGGTATTACAATTGGAGGTAGACTTGTCTTGGCTTAATCGGTGCTGGAAGGTATTCCAGTCTATTGGTTCTCTCCTGGTATGGTTCCTTCCTTTGTTGTAAATTCTATTAGAAAGAGTATTTTTCACTTTTTATGGGATGGTAAGATCGAAGCTACTAAATTTCATCTAAATTCATGGGAGAGTCTCTCTTTGCCAAAATATTTGGGCAGTTGGGGCTTTAAAAACCTAGAACGATTTAGTCAGGAACTGAGTGCTAAAACTCATGGAAAGGATTGTTTGGGGATAGTCTGTGGAGCAAAGTTATTAAAACCAAATACTTAAAATATTTATCTATATCTCAATGGATTTGGATCCCTCAAAATACTCCTTCTAGTGCATCTATCATTTGGAGGGGCTTACTCTATTCTTTCCTAATAGTGGGAGGATGGTTGAGTTGGAAAGTAGGTAGAGGCACTCATATTTTCATTGGCATTGATCCCTTCATTGGTTTTGTAGGTAATTACAAGCTATCAACCTCTTTACTACACAACTTCATAAGGCTAATATCCAAGTATTGGCACAGGTACGACGTTGTGGTGTCTCTGAAGACTCATCCTTGTATTGGTACTTGGAAAATGATTTAGGTTTATCAGTAGAGGTGGCAAATGAATGGAATGATTATTTCATGAATTTGAATGGATCTAGGATTTTACTATTAAAATATCAAGAGGATGAGTTGGTATGGGATTGGGAAGGTTCTAATGGTGTCCTCACAGCGAAATGCCATATGCGACAATTACTATTAACCAAGACAAATACAATCCAAAGTGGTGGTCTAAATTGATATGGAAATGGAGAATCCCACTTAAAATTAGATGTTTTCTATGGCTTTGTCTTAAGAGTAAAATTCTCACATGGGATAATCCACTTAAGAGAGGATTTATTGAGATTTGGATTTATCTCTTATGCAAGAAGGAAGTTGAATCTATCTCTCATATTTTTTCACTATCCTTTCTTTAGATATTTTTGGTCAGATCTACGTGGCCTCCTTCATTTTCAAGATGAATGGATCTTATCATATTTTCAAGATTGTGTATCCCAGTGGTTTCATTCAACTGTAAAGTTCAAGGAGCTCCCTCTCTTTACGATATAGGAGGTTTGGAAAGCAAGAAAAAAAAATATTTTTGAAGATTCCAAGCCTTCTATTCCCTTTATTTGCTCTAAGGTTATAAGCTCTCTTTCTAATTATTTTAAAGAGAATTCCAAGCATAAGATTTGAATTCTTAAAATGCCATTAGTGGAGGATGATATGTCAATTGGTTATTTTGATGGTGTTGAGAAGGAGGGCACTTGTGGTGCTAGAATGGTACTAAAGATTAAAAGGGATCATCAAGTTAATATGTGGATGGGTGCTAGAAATGGATCCAACACTAGGAAAGAACTTCTTTTCCCTATGGGGATTATTATGGTTCTCTCGAAAAAGAGGCATAATCGATATCAAGATATTGGGAGACTCGAGGGTTGTGATAGATTGGGCTTCAGGATTGTCTTGTTTATAGGTCATCAATCTTGATCAGTGGGCTGCTAGAATCTTAGTGTTGATCAACTATTTCTCTTTAATTTCATTTTATCATATATACAGGGAGCTTAATAGCAGAGCCAACTCTCTTTCCAAAAATTTCATTGGGTACCAAGTTGTAGTTTTTCAGTATTGAAAAAAAAAATCAATAATGTTCGCAATTCAATAAAGTCCTAAAATTGAGTGGAACATTATACATTTTTTGAGACAAACACATTGTAGAACAATTTTCATATAGCTTTGAGTTATTTTAAAGTTTGTGTCATAGGTATTTTTAAAAGAACAAATGAAATGAGCAGCAAAGTTACTTATACATGCCTCATAAAAATATTTTAATGTTATGGTTTAGAAATGTTTTAATGTAATAGTTGCATATGGTACAAAGTTTGGTAGAAAACAATTGAAAAGTAAACAATAAGTGAATGATACATATAATCATTATTAATAAACTGAAATAAGTATATTTTTATAAGATGTATTGTTAATTTTGATATTTCTTATAGAAAAGTATAAACCTTGGAAATAAAATATACTTTAATATTTTAAGATAGAGCTTAAATACTTAAAAGTGATGAGTTGTAAAGTTTGTCAAACATTCTCTTTTAAAAATGAAAAATTGGTTATTCTATTTTTTCAATAATATTAATTACACAATTTCCTTGAGCGGATCAACAAGATTAACCCAAGTGTAACAAGTGTACAGTTAGGATTCATTTCATGGTTGTCGTATCGCGTTATGCTTAAATGCATCTTGATTAAGATTTAAGCAGTGGTTAAAGAAAGGGGTCACAATATAATTCATTAAAGTTTTATACTTCTAAGCTTCAATTAAGAGGTTGTTAAAGAAAGGGGTAACAATATAATTCACTAAAATTTTATACATCATATCAGTTTTTGTTTTTTGTTTGTTTGTTTATTAAATAGTATTTGTTTTATGTTTATATTAATTAGTTCAATGTTTATGTTATACCATAAATGGATAACTCTAACATCTCATAATTAGTTTAATTCTTAGCATTCGTTTAACAACCAGCCATCTCCACAAAACTAAGTGGTTGGTTGTGTTTATTGGCATTCAACGACCACTTTACTTGTGATTGTGCTAGTATAAAAATAATATTCATATTGTAAAGTTTGTTAATTACACCCATAGGTGTTTTTATTTTAGAATTTGGGGTGGATTAGAGCCTATGATTTTCCTAGATTACAGAGGATAAGACAAGTGTATTGTTCAAATTGATTTTATAGCAGTGATTCCAAATTTGAAATAAACAAATGATAGCTATGATGAATAAGTAGTAATTAATGCATGGATAATAAGTAGTTCTTTAAGAAACTGCATGGACTATAAGCAATTCTTTAAGAAACGAGAAATTTATTAACAATTAGTTCATATAACTAGCATGAAGAACAAGTAACTTATTTTAATGATATTAATAATTTGAAAAAACATGTTACAAAAATATTTCAACAATAAATTAATTATATTATAAATTTTAATAAAGTATATTTAACTATGTAGAATTTTCTTTTTACAAATACCTATATATAATTACTAGAAAGAAAAAAACATTATTGTACTAGAAAATTAATAATAATTTAAATATAAAATAATCATATAAAAAATGTCTTTCACTATAAAGCTCTCTTCTAAAGTTTTAGTTATCTACTCATCATTCATTTAATACACATATTATATTTATTTTAATAAAAATAATTTACAACCATACGTATTATACTTTATTTTAAAGTTATCTACTCATCATTCATTTAATACACATATTAACTTTATTTTAATAAAAATAATTTACAACCATACGTATTATACTTTATTTTAATAAAAATAATTTATAGCCATTTTTAATCAATATACATTAACCTTAATATATTAAACACTCTTCCATGAATTAACTATTCAATTTCTCAATTAAAAATTATTTAATTGTAAACTTTTTCGAAGAATACAACAAACATAAATATTTTTAATTGATTTAAAATTATACATGTACCAAACGACATAGGCTAACTTCGCTTTTGGAATTATACTAACGGTGTTGTTAATGATACAATGATCCATTAGTGGGGATAGATGGATTTCATTCCATCCACCTGGGTTCCATTCCGTTGAAACATTTTCTGGCTTGGATGATCGATTGACGGTCTGCTCGACCTACCATGCACGATATGTGGGGAAGTTTGTTGGGATTTCCTGTGTGTGTTAGCTTTCCTTGATTCGTTCAGAATAACAAGAAGGTAGTATTTTCTGCATGAAAAAATTATACTAACCGTGCCATGAAAGTTGGATGCATAATCCACATTTATTTGTGTTTTGTTATGATAATTAATATTTACGTATAGGTAGGACATTTTTGCATAAGTAGTTTTAGTTAAGTGGATGTTTTAATATAAACATGATACTTGGCAGTGTTAGAGTTTATTAAATATTTTTATTTTAAAATAATTTAATATTATCATATCAATGATATTAATTTATAGGACACTTGGTTGGCGATATGATGTATTTTTTTATTTTTTATTATTTTTAATTGATTTTTTATATTTGACAATTTTGTTGCATGCCACATGAAATCAAATCCTTAAGATAAACCAATAATAAAACAATATATATATATATATATATATATATTTAAAATAATTTAATTTATAATTTTTACAAAACTTAAGTAAAAGTTTAGAAACAAATGTAAACTAATTAAAATCAAAACTATTTGAATACCGAAGGATTACTATATATCGTGTAAAGACGGGTATAATAAGCGGGTATGTTGGAAGGATGTGTGATAATTTGTAGGGATCTAGCAACTGTAACAAACTCACAATCAAACTCTCAAGAATGTTGCAAAGAGAAGAGAAGCATACACTCAATAATCACTCATTAACATAGAATAATGGACAATGTCAATATCATATAATAAATAATGAATGTAAAGAATGTAATACAATGAAGTGTAAAGGAGCATCATATAGGATTCGAATTAGCCAAGTAGGGCATTTGAATCTGAGCTCAGAGTCTAACTTGGATAACAATGGAGACATCATCTAGTCAGTAGTATCAGTCATAAATGGTAAGAGCCAGTCAAGTGTGTCCAACTGAGTCTAACAGAACCATCTAGGCATAAATTAGGGAATGGAGACTCAAATAGTCAAGTGGAACTCCAAAACTATCTAACTAGAAGCTACAAGCAGTCAGCATGAGCAATCGATGGAACAACTGCTCAATCAATGCACTAACTAAGTGATAACTCCCGGTAGGTGAGAAAAGGAGCCCTAACGAAGTGATAATTGGTGGTAGGTGAGCAAAGGCACCCAAACTGGCTGTGGTAGGTGGGAAAGGCGCACTTGCCATGCAGAAAGGTCAAGGAGGGCGCATTAGGTAGGTAGGAGGCCAAATGGGGGCTAAAGATAGGCTCTAGAGAGCTAGAAGAAAGCTCTAGGTGCTGGGGAGACAATCATGATGATGACTGGATGCATGCAATGGCATGCAAATGTATGCAACATGCATATTTGCATGCAGGCATGCAAAATATAAAAACGATGGTGTGAATATTCCAACACCCCCCAACAAGCTATACTATGATATAAAACTGAAATCTAAAAAATAGGGCCCTGGTGACTAAGACCAAATGTCACCCCATACAATCAATCTAAATAAACTAAGTGAGGAAAGAGGGAAAACCCATTGGGAAGAAATCCCTCCCTCGAAATAGACTGAATGATGCTAATGTATCATATCATCACTCAACCCTAAAGGAGGTAAGTGTCATTCTTTTCCGAAGAAGGCTCGATCGATCTGAAATGGATCAGCAATGTGAGATGGATGAAACCTTCCATTCTGGAAATCTGATTTGGTTCTTCTATGATCATGTGGATCACCAACCAAATCACCGGCAGATCGAAGTGTAGTTGTTTCCCATCGAGGAAGAGGAGGAATATCAGCTGAGAGATCTTCAGGTTCTTGTGGATTTGGATCTCCCATTCACTCATCTTCATCATTAGTTTCTAGACCTTTAGGTTCTTGTGGATATAGATCTAGCATTCCATCATCATCATCTCCATCTTTAGATTCTGAATCTGAAATATCATGTGAAGATGCATCTACAACTGGCTCATCATCATATCCAAGATCTAAATCTAAAATCTCATGTGATGATGCTTCTCTCTCTTGATCATAAATCAAAGGAGGAGGTATCTTCCTTCTGGGAAGAAGTGGATCATGCTGCAAAAACATAATATGAAGATGAAGCATGTGATTCGAACCAACTGAGGTAGAATCAAAACCATGAATGTGTAGATAGTTCCTTGATATCTCCTTTGAACCAACATAGGTGAGATCATAACCAAAGAAACTATGATATGATGATGGTGAATCTTCAACAAGATCACTGGTGGATTCAACAGTGGTGGTGGCCCATGAACCAATAGGTGCTAGATCTTCAGGTTCTTGTGGATCTGGATCTAGCATTCCCTAAAAAAGAGTTATCTTCCTCTTGGAAAGAAATGAATCATGCTCCAAAAATATGTGCTTGAGTTCTACAACAAGGGATGCAAGCAAATCAGATCCAAGACTTGGAAGATGGTTTCTCTTGATCTCCTTTGAACCAACAGGGGTGAAATCAAAACCAAAATCATAGAAAGGTGCATGAGTCATGAACCCAAGCAAATGATAGAGTCTTCCATCATCAGTGAAACTCTGAAAACATGTGCCAATGACCAAATAGGAATCCAAAGAAAACATATGATGAGGAAGAGCGAATGCATTACCTTCCAAATCTGATTTTTCCTTCAAAATACTCAGTAGGTCATCATCTTACACATCAACAGGTGCATCAACTCTATGAAATTGTATGTAGTTCTTTGATATCTCCTTTGAACCAGCAGGGGTGAGATCAGAATCAAATGAGCCATGACATAATGGTGATGGCTTGAACTTCAAATCAAATCCAAGAATTTGATGATGGTTTCTTATGATCTCCTTTGAACCAACAAGGGTGAGATCAAAACCAAAATCACAAGGATATGCATGAGACTTGAACTCAAGCGAATGATACAGTCTTCCATATTCGGTGAATCTCTAAAAACATGTGCCAATGACCAAATAGGAATCCATAGGAAGATTTGGATGAAGGAGGGAAAATGCATTTCCTCCCAAATATTCCAAGATGCTCAGTAGGTCATCATCTTGCACATCAGCAAGCTCATGGGAAATAGAGATTGTGAAGGTCTCTTCAACTTCTTGAGTAGTAACTGATATATTTTTCTTAGACTTCAGATAGGAAGATGGATCAATTGAAACCATGTGTTGTACTTCGACTTCATCTTGAACAACTTCATCATGGGAGATGATGGAGGATGAGTCATGAATAGAGAGAGCACTATAGGAAGTATCATTGGGATTGCTTTCCACATGGCTAGCATCAACCTCTTCCTCCTGACTTCCAAATAATCTGTCCAATCTAGTCCATAGATCACTTGGATGTTCATCAAGATAAATGAGGTATTCCATATTGGAAAACATAGTAACACATATATTTCCCGAGGCTCTTTCATAAGCATCAAGCCAATCTTCTTTCTCTCCATCGGAAGAAAAATCTCTCTTAATACCAGTACACACATAAAAAAGACCAAGTCTCTTCAGATATGATGTCATCTTTGGTTTCCACTCATCATAGTTGAATGGAGTGAGAGAAGGAACTCCTTCCAGATACATAGAATATGTTGTTCAATTCGAATCTACTACTGCAACTGCAAAAACTGTTGCAACTGTAGAAAACTTCAAAACCTACAAAATAAAAAGAGTTTTTGCTGATGGAGAATGCTACACTTCGAATGAACACTACCTTTTGAACACTGAGCACATAGTCTAAGTCCTCCACACCTGGCTAGACCTCACTGGATTTCTCCAATGAATTCAAGTAATAGCACCAGGATTTGCTATGGAAACTCAGAGGCTTCGGGTGCTTAAGTGAAAGATATATGCTCAAAGAAATGTTGCAACTACTGCAATGGCTGCAATTTGAATAGCTGTTGACTACTCTGATACCATGTGATCATATGCAGGGATCTAGAAAGTATAACAAACTCACAATCAAACTCTCAAGAATGTTGCAATGAAGAATAGAAGCATGCACTCAATAATCACTTATTAACACAGAATAATGGACAATGTCAATATCATACAATGAATAATGAATGTAAAGAATGTAATACAATGAAGTGTAAAGGAGCATCATATAGGATTTGAACTAGCCAAGTAGGGCATTCAAATCTGAGCTCAGAGTCTAGCTTGGATAACAATGGAGACATCATCCAGTCAGTAGTATCAGTCATAAATGGTAAGAGCCAGTCAAGTGTGTCCAACTGAGTCTAACAGAACCATCTAGGCATAAATCAAGGAATGGAGACTCTAAGGGGGGCGCATGAGGTTGTCTAGCTCAAAGTCTAGCTTGGATAAAAATGAAGACATCATCCAGTCAGTAGTACCAGTCATAAATGGTAATAGTCAGTTAAGTGTGTCTAATTGAGTCTAATAGAGCCATCTAGGCATAAATCAAGGAATGGAGACTCCAAGGGGGGCGCATGAGGCTGTCAAATAGTCAAGTGGAACTCTAGAACTAGCTACCTAGAAGCTACAAACAGTCAGCATGAGAAATCAGTGGAACAATTGCTCAATCAATGCACTAACTGAGTGATAACTCCTGGTAGGTGCGAAAAGGTGCCCTAACTGAGTGATAACTGGTGGTAGGTGAGCAAAGGCGCCCAAACTGGCTGTGGTAGGTGGGAAAGGTGCACTTGCCATGCAGAAAGTTCAAGGAGGGCGCATTAGGTAGGTAGGAGGCCAAATGGGGGCTAAAGACAGGATCTAGAGAGCTAGAAGCAAGCTCTAGGTGCTGGGGAGACAATCATGACGATGACTAGATGCATGCAATGGCATGCAAATGCATGCAGCATGCAGATTTGCATGGAGGCATGCAAAATATAAAAATGATGGTGTGAATATTCCAACAGGATGAAGCTAGGGTTTGGAGAATTACTAGAAAATATGGCAGGATGATAGCAGTTGGTATGCAGCAGGACTTGGAGTCAAATTGATTCTTTGGATTAGCCTAGTACCAACCAAGAGAAAAAAGTGGGAACAAAACCTTTCTGTTGCTACTCCTCTTATCGTTCTTACTTCTAGGGTTTTTTCAGTTATTTTCCTTTGGGTTGGTGTTTTGGTTTTTTGGCCACGACTATCTTTAGAGATTTGGTTTATTTGGTCCTTTTGTATTTTTCGTTGTGGTAGCTATAGGAGGAACTAAAAATTTATTTCATTGTGGTCCTTTGTCCTTTTCTGAAAAATGTTACTCATTAAAGGTAGCCTCATCATTTTTGAGACGTGCGACGGTTGTATTACCGACACTTACCAGTCCCCAAGTTGAGTAGGGTTACTCTAGATGACTAGATGCCGCTTCATACTACCTCCCTTTCACTGCACGAGCCCAGGTCTCGACAGTTTTGTCATTTTAAGTAGGAATTTTATGGTTTTGGACGGGAGGATGACTAAAAACTATGGACAATCGCACTATAACGAGGAGGGATCTATTTGGGGAGAAATCTAGATACCACAGGAGACATAATGTGATTAAGGCTAAGGAGGGATTGGACCATTTCACCATTGATACAAATGCAAACCTGGATAGGGTGGAAATGATGGCGAACAGGGATCTGGTGGGTTGAATTGAGTTTGTTGCTGGAAATCGAGGGGAAATTCTTAACTGGGTGAACAAAAATTGGGCCCCAATTGTGGGTTTTACTCCTTCTGTTAACTTATTGATTAATCGTTGGATTATGTTTATATTTCCAGACCCTGATCGAATTGAGGAAATTATTATGAGTACCTATCTCTTCAAGGAAGGTTCCATTGTGCTGAAGCAATGGCATATCTCCTTTGACCCTCTGAAGGAAAAAAAATCTAGAAGACACCTATGGTTGTTACTACCAGGTTTCCATATAGAACTATGGACGGAAAACATCCTTACAAGGTTGGCAAATGCGGTTGGAAAATTTATCATATTGGATAAAAAAATCCTTATTTGGTGTGGATAGGCATCTAGGAAGAGTTATGGTTGAATTTGAGATGTCAAAAGGTTTATCGACAGAAGTGGAAGTGACTTGGGGTGCTCTTTCTTTCAGGAAAAGATTGGATTATTTTAAAATCCCTTTTCGGTGCTACAATTGCAGACAAACGGGACATATTCTTGCTAAATGCCTAAATTATACATGGAAGCTTCTGAAGACTGTATTGCCTTCATTTCTGAGTCTGGGTCGCTAGGGTTTTGCAATCCAAATCTTGCGATTTCAACTTCACATGGCGCAGTATCGGATAAGTCTTATTTGAATTCCTCTACGCCCTATAAGGATGTTTCCAAAGTTGAACTTGATTTTTATATTTCAACGGAAAGGGAACTAAATAAGCGTATTTCTAATGGGGATGCAGTTTTAGATTTAAGGGAAAATTATAATTATGGAGAGGGAGTTTCAACCTTTCCTTTGAATTTGGTTAAAAAACTAGATTTCAATTCGCCTGGGGTTTGTATTTCTCAGAAATGCCCTATAGTGGAAATAGTACCAATTATGGAAGTACCTTTTGACTCAAATAAGAGGGATAATGAGGTTCAGTCTATTCACATTGCTCAGGATGCTAGGGTTTTCTCTAATTCTGAACAAAACCTATTGGCTGAGAGTGGTTATAACCCTCTTCCTCCCAATGATAGTTTCACGCCACTAAAGGTCTATTCTAAGAACCCCTCCTTGAATTCGGAAGTCAACCCCATTCAAAGTTTACGTTTCCAAAATGTAACTATCCGGAAAAATAAAAATAAACCCAAAGCTGCTTCCTCAGATGTTGATGCTGTAAATTTTAAGCCATTCTCTATCAGAATTTATGAATCCACGAAGGGTAATGATAGCATGTATACTCAAGTTTCTAATGGGGCACTTAGAGCACAGAGGCCCATTTTGTTGGGTGAATAATGACCATTATGTCCATTAATGTCAGGGGTTTTGGGAAGGCTTCAAGGGTTAGGGCCTTAACCAGACTAATACAAGCTACTAGCCTTGAGATTATACTGCTTCAGGAAACCATGTGTGTGGATTCTTGTGCTTTAGAGAAAATTGCAAGCTGTTTTCCTGGGTGGGAATTATCGGCTGTAAGTTCAGTGGGTTTTTGAGGTGGCTTATTGTCTGGCTGGAACCCTCGTTATTATAATTTTCGGTCTTTCAGAACCAGATGGGGAATTTTAATTCAAGGATGGAGTGGGATATTAAACAAAAAATTTCCCATACTAAACTTCTATGGACCATACAAGGATAGGGGAGACTTATGGGACTCCTTAAAACTATCTGGTCTTTTGAATATCGAAAATTTAATTAATGCAGGTGACTTAAATTTCACCATGTCAAATTCAGAGATTTGGGGACTTTCTGTCAAGATGGATGATATGGCTGTTTATTTTTCAGAGTTAATGCGTAATTTTGACTTGGTGTATTTCCTTCCAAGTGTTCTTGTTCTGACCATTGGCTGGTCTTTTTAAAATTGAATGATATTAAACTCCCTTTGAAGTTTCATTTCAAATTTAATAGTTTTTGGTTACTGAATGATGAATTTTGCACTCACATTTGGAATTTTTAGCTCAGTTTTGAGGTGGTTGAAGTCCTGAATCCAATGGACCTGTTAGTTTACAAACTTAGAAAACTAAAAGAGGTGGTTACAAGTTGGATCAAAATGTGAAATTTAAAGGACATACAGGAGTATAATTATTTGGAGGAACATATCCAAAATCTACATTTAAGGAATATTGACCAAACTTTGGGAGAAGAAGATTTTACAAAACTAAGATTTTGAGCAAAGGAAGGATCTTATCCTTAGACAGGAAGAGATGGACTGGAGACTCAAAAGCAGAGCCTTCTGGATTGGTTTGGGGGACAAGAACACAAAAAAAAATCATACCTATGCTTCACAAAGGAAAAACACCAATCTTATTTGGGAACTAACAGATGAGCTGGGTAATACAATTAATGGATAGGAGGAGTTGCAATCCTCTGCTAAAAATTATTCTGGAAAAATTTTCACTAATTCTAGGCTCTGTGATTTGGAAGCAGAATTGAGGATTTCCAGAATGTTCCCTAAGTTCTTTGACAATTTGGAAGCAATGGAAATGGGTAAGAAGGTAACTTTGATGGAAGTTGAAGAAACTCTGAAATTGTTTGCTAAGGAAAAAATTCCAGGGCCAGATGGCTAGACAATTGAAATTTGTCTTCATTTTTTTTTTATAATATGGGAAAGGATATTCTCAATATGGTGGAACTATCAAGAATATAAGGCTTCATCTCGGGGCCTTGAACTCTACTTTAATCACCTTGATCCCAAAAAATAACAAGCCTAAATCCTTTTTGGATTTTAGACCAATTGCACTGTGTAATTTGGCTTACAAAATCATTACTAAGATTATATTTGTTCGGTTGAAGTGAGCTCTTCCAAACACATTTCTTCAGAACAATTTGGCTTTCTACAGGATCGCCAAATTTTAGATGCAATTGGTATTTCTCAGGAGATCATTCATTCGGTCAAAAAGAGAAAGCTTAAGGCTTTATTTGGTCAAAATTGATTTGGAGAAAGCTTATGACAGAGTGGACTAGGTCTTTTTGAGACTAATCCTCATACAGATTGGACTTCCACCCCTGGTTATAAAATGGATCATGGCTTGTGTATCCACAACAAACTTTGCAGTCCTGATAAATGGAGCTCCTTTTGTTTTTTTCAAAAGATCCAGAGGCATTAGACAAGGATTCCCTTTGTCTCCACTTTTATTTCTGTTAGCCCTAAATTTTGCTTGACTACAAGAAGGAAAAGTTTAGGCACCTCAAAGGAAAATTGAGTTTTTTTAATTTGGATAACAAAAAGGGATAAACCCACTCCTGACTTATGCTATTAAAGGAAGGGATATTCAAGCTTTCATTCTTAAGATGGATTTGATAAAATATTATGATCAGGTGGATTGGACTTTTCTTAGGTTTATTCTCATTTAGATTGGTCTTCCAGTAGAGGTGGCTTGTTGGGTTATGGCTTGTATCTCCTCAACTTCCTTTGTTGTTCTAGTTAATGGATCTCCTACCTCTTTCTTCTATTGTAGTAGAGGGCTCAGGAAGGGTTTCCCTTTATCACCATCGTTGTTCCTTCTAGTTATTAAAGGGCTTAGTAGGCTTATTAATGATGCCAAACTTGGTCAGAAGATCAAAGGTATTAGAGTTTCCAATTCTCTTTTTATCACACATCTATTTTTTGTTGATGATGTGCTTCCAATTCTCTTTTTATCACACATCTATTGTTTGATGATGATGTGCTAATTTTTGGGAGTGGTTCTAAGGATGAATGGGAGATGTACAAATCCTTAATTGATACCTTTTGTGCCGCTTCATGGATGGCCATTATCCCTCATAAATCTATGTTTTATACAATTTTTCTGATGAAGGGATCCATGTTCAGATATCTATCCTCTTTCCATCTCAAATGTAGAAGTTGGATTATGGCATCAAATACCTTGGATACTATCTGAATCATAATTGTTACAGGATTGAAGATTGGAATTGGCTTATTTAGAAGGTGTACAAGAGGATTAGTAACTGGTCTTTTAGATGCTTATTAATTGGAGGTAGACTTATATTGGCTTAATCAATGCTGGAAGGTATTTCTATCCATTGGTTCTCTCGTGGTATGGTTCCTTCCTCTGTTGTAAATTCTATTAGAAAGAGTATTTTTCACTTTTATGGGCTTGTAAGATGGAAGCTACTAAATTTAATCTAACTGCTTGGGAGAGTATCTCTTTGCCAAAATAGTTGGGTGTTTGGGGCCTTAAAAACCTAGAATGATTTAGTTAGGAACTGAGTGCTAAAATCTTGTGGAAAGGATTGTTTGGGGATAATCTGTGGAGCATATTTATTAAAACCAAATACTTAAAATCTTTCTCTATATCTCAGTGGACTTGGAGCCCTAAAAAGAATCTTTTTAGTGCATCTATCATTTGCAGTGGCTTAGTTCGTTCTTTCTTAATAGTGGGAGGATGGTTGAGCTAAACAGTAGGTGAAGGCACTCAAATTTTCATTGGCATTGATCCCTTCATTGGTTTTGCAGGTAATTACAAGCTATCAACCTCTTTTAAACTAACAAAAATTCATAAGGCTAATATCCAAGTACAGGCACAGGTGCGACATTGTGGTGTCTCTGATGTCTCATCCTTGTATTGGTACTTGGAAAATGATTTAGGTTCATCAGTAGAAGTCTTAGATGAATGGAATGATTATGTTATGAATTTGAATGGAGCTGGGATTTTAATAACGTATCAAGAGGATGAGCTGGTATGGGATTGGGAAGGTGCTAATGGTGTCCTCCCAGCTAAAATGCCATATGAGATGATTATTGTTAACCAAGACAAATACAATCCAAAGTGGTGGTCTAAATCGATATGGAAATGGAGAATTCCACTTAAAATTAGATGTTTTCTCTGGATTTGTCTTAAGAATAAAATTCTCACATGGGATAATCTACTTAAGAGAGGATTTATTGGGATTGGTGTTTATCTCTTATGCAAGCAAGAAGTTGAATATATCTCACATATTTTTTCACTATGTCCTTTCTTTAGATATTTTTGGTCAAATCTACGTGGCCTCCTTCATTTTAAAGATGAATGGATCTTATCATATTTTCAAGATTGTGTATCCCAGTGGTTTCATTCAACTTTAAATTTCAAGGAGCTCCCTCTCTTTACGATATGGGAGGTTTGGAAAGCAAGAAACATATATATTTTGAACATTCCAAGCCTTCTATTCCCTTTGTTTTCTCTAAGGTTATAAGCTCTCTTTCTAATTATTTTAAAGAGAATTCCAAGCATAAGATTTGAATTCTTAAAATGCCATTAGTGGAGGATGATATGTCCATTGGTTATTTTGATGGTACTGAGAAGGAGGGCACTTGTGGTGCTGGAACGGTACTAAAGATTAAAAAGGATCATTAAGTTCATCTATGGATGGGTGCTAGAAGTGGATCCAACACCAGGAAATAACTTCTTTCCCTATGGGGATTATTACGGTTCTCTCGAAAAGGAGGCATAACCGATATCAAGATATTCGACTACTTGAGGGTGGTGATAGATTGGGCTTCAGGATTGTCTTGTTTATAGGTCATCAATCTTGATCAATGGGCTGCTAGAATTCGAGTGTTGATAAACTATTTATCTTTAATTTCATTTGATCACATATATAGGGAGCTTAATAGAAGAGCCGACTGTCTTTCCAAAAATTCCATTGGGGCTATGGATGTCTTTTTACATTTCGAAGAAATTTTGGAAGATATGATCGTGGACTTAGGGTCTATTTATATTTTGTAGAATTGCAATGTATTTTCTTAGAAATTTTGAAATTTCTAGACACTTTAGCTGATAGTTGTCGTTCCTTTTCCATTTTTCTGAAACAGTTCCATGCATTATGTTTGGTTGTAAAACTCTATTTGAAGACCTTTCAACTTTTTGTTTGGATTTGGCATGATGATATGCTTATTTGCATTATGTAACTTTGATTCCATAGGTACTTTTAGAAGAACAAGTGAAATTAGCAACAAAGTTGCTTATACATGCCTCTTAAAAATATTTTAATGTTACGGTGAAATGTTTTAATGTAATAGTTGCATATAGTGCAAAGTTTGGTAGAAAAAAATTGAAAACTAAACAATACGTGAATGATACATATAATCATTATTAATAAATTGAAATAAGTATATTTTTATAAGATGTATTGTTAATTTTGTTATTTCTTATAGAAGTATAAACCTTGGAAATAAAATATACTTTAATATTTTAAGATAGAGCTTAAATACTTAAAAGTGATGAGTTGTAAAGTTTGTCAAGCATTCTCTTTTAAAAATGAAAAATTTGTTAAGCAGTGGTTAAGGAAATGGGTAACAATATAATTCACTAAAGTTTTATATTTCTAAGCTTCAATTAAGCGGTTGTTATAGAAAGAGGTAACAATGTAATTCACTAAAGTTTTATACTTCATATCTTTTTTTGTTTTTCATATCAGTTTTTTTTTATTTTTTATTATTAAATAGCATTTGTTTTATTTTTATATTAATTAGTTTAATGGTTTATGTTATACCATAAATGGATAACTATAACGATCTAATGTTTAGCCTTTTCTTAACAACCAGTCATCTCCACAAAACTAAGTGGCTAGTTGTGCCTGTCGACATTCACCAACCACTTTACTTGTCGTTGTGCTAGTATACAAATAATACTCATATTGTAAAGTTTGTTAATTACACCGATAGGTGTTTTTATTTTAGAATTTGGGGTGGATTAGAGCCTATGTTTTTTTAGATTGCAGAAGATTGAGACAAGTGTACTGTTCAAATTGATTTTATAGCAATTGTTCCAAATTCAAAATAAACAAATTATAAAAAAAATATAAAAAATAACTGATAGATATGATGAATAACTAGTAATTAATGCATGGATAACATACAATTCTTTAAGAGATGGGAAATTTGTTAACAATCAATTTCATACAATACCTATATATAATTACTAAAAAAAAATTAATTATATTAAAAATTAATAATAATTTAAATATAAAACAACCATATAAAAATGTTCGATATACATTACTAAAGTGATAAAGCAACATAACAATTATTTGTTTCATACTACTATTTCAACATTAATGTATTTTAATCTATGCAAGTTTCTTGATAATGCTTGATCATGTTTACACATATTTGATCATGTTTGACCATGTTTGATCATGGTCAACCATGGTTGATCAACCAATGTCAGCGATGGTTGATTTTTGTTGACCTTTGGTAAACTATGGTTGACTGATGGCAGGCCTAAACCTAGACCTACCCTTCCCAAGGATCATTAATTCCCTCGTGTACTACAACCTCACCACACACCCTGCCAGGTCATGTAAACCCTTCTACAGAAATCCTTTTAGAAATCCACTAGGCTCTCCTTCAAAATAGCTCACTAATGGCTCATTCCATATTTCATGTGTTCAGTTCATAACTGGAGTTATTACATACAACTCAAACTTCTTTTCAAGAGTACTCAACTCACACTATCCATATATTTACTTATACAGGCTTAAAACTCATTTAACATAAATATTATTGACGAAGGGACTATGTATTTACCTCTCCCTCTGCGCTCTTCCACTTGACACATACAACACTCCAAGTCTTAGCGCTTCCTCACACAATATAAGACCTCTACCTATAACCAAAATCTCCATCGCCCTTCACACCCCAAGTGACCACCGCATAGACCCTACTCTGTGACCAAAGGCTATCGCATTACCACACCAAGTGCTAACTCCTGGACCGTTCATCGCTGACTCCAAACTTGCGAGGTGATCTCTGCCATTAAGTCTCACCAAGCTCCACACCTTCACACCTACTGTGTGACTCGCCTCCACATCAACATCTTACCTCCAACACATGATTTACTCCCCATTGCAATCTCAAACCTCGCCGAGCTTTACACCTTCGCGCTGACTGTATAACTCGCATCCACATCAACTATTGACTTCCACATCAACGCTTGACCTCCCCGTCACTTCCTGACCTTCCTTCCACCAATCTCCACCATTCAATCATCTTGGCAATGCACAACTACTTCTCTATGGTTTACCATGATTGACAATGGTTGACCATGGTTACCCAAGCATATTTAATATGGCTTAGTAAGATTAGTTTACATTAAGCATTAGACATTATTAAACATTATTAGCATTATTATACACTATGCATTACACATTATTATACATTATACATTATTAGCCATTATTATACATTATTAAATATTATTAGACATTATTAGAAATATTTTTCATTATTTGTCTTATTTTCTTTTATAATTATTATAGTTGTATTTTCTTATTTATAATTATTTTTATTATTATTAAATATTTAAAAAATTATTATTTTATAATAATAATAATAATAATTATTATTATTATTATTATTATTATTATTATAAAGAATAATAAAAAAATAAGAATATAAATTATTATTATTATTATTATTATTATTATTATTATTGTGAATCCTTATTATAAATTATTTTGATTTATTATTATTTTTCTTATTTTAATATAATTATGTTTTTTATTTATAATAATAATAATTATTATTATAATAAAATATTGTTTTATTATTATTATTATTATTATTATAAATTGTTTCAATATTTGTTATTTAATAATAAAAAATAATTATTTAATATTTGTTATCATTATTATAATTAATTAATTATTATTAAAAAAATATTTAATTATTACTCTAAATTATTTATAATTTATTAAACAAAATTATAAACAAATTATTTTTATATTTAAAATAATATTTGTTATTAAATAATTAATTAATACTATAAATTATTTATAATTTATTAATTATAATTATAATATAACTATTTTTAATATGGCTTAGTAAGATTAGTTTTACATTAGGCATGAGACATTAAACATTATTAAATATTATTAAGCATTATTAAACATTTAACATTAGTAAACATTATTAGTATTATTATATATTATGCATTACACATTATTATACATTATACATTATTAACCATTATTATATATTATTAAACATTAACATTATTAAACATTATTAGCATTATTAGAATTATTTTTCATTTTCTTTTCTAATTATTATAATTGTATTTTCTTATTTATAATTTTTTTTTATTATCAAATATTTAAATTTATTATTTTATAATTATTATTATTATTATTATTATTATAAAGAATAATAAAAAATAAGAATATAAATTATTATTATTATTATTATTGTGAATCCTTATTATAAATTATTTTCATTTACTATTATTTTTCTTATTTTAATATAATTATGTTTTCTTATTTATAATAATAATAATAATGATAATAAAATATAGTTTTTTTATAATTATTATTATTATTATAATAAATAATTTCAATATTTGTTATTTAATAATAATAATAATAATAATAATAATTATTATTATTATTATTGTTGTTGTTGTTATTATTATAATTAAACAATTATTATTATAAAATATTTAATTATTACTCTAAACTATTTATAATTTATTAAACAAAATTATAAACTAATTATTTTTATAAAATAATTAAAATAACATTTGTTATTAAATAATTAATTAATACTATAAATTATTTAATTTTAAAACTATTAATACTATAACTGATAAATTATTTATAATTTATTAATTACAATTATAAATAACTATTTTTATAACATATTTAAAAAAAAAATTTAAAATAGTAATACTTATTATTATTATTATTTTCACATCAATAATATTAATTTTAAAACTCAAGAAATATTTTCTGCGCGTCGATCGTCAATTAGCGATATACGCTGATCAACACATATAATTATGGCTTAAATGTGGTTGATAAATGTCGATCGGCATATATAAGTCATATTAATTATTAATATGGCTTGCTAGTTGTAAACTTTTTTGAAGAATACGATAAACAGAAATATTTTTAATTGATTTAAAATTATACATGTACCATTAAATAAATGACATATGCTAACTTCGCTTTTCGAATTATACTAACCATGCCACGAAAGTTGGATAAAATGGCTCTAACAATCTACATACTAGTCACATTTATCAATAGCGTCGGTGGAGATCGAAAGGATGTATAATCCACATTTATTTGTGTTTTGTTATGATAATTAATGTTTATGGACATTTTTACATAAGTAGTATATTTTAATAAAAACATAATACTGGGGGAGATGTTCTAATGTTCCTTCCTAACAAAATAATTAAAAATATTCATGTCGGCTCATAAAATAAAAACTTATGGAAAGTATTTAAAAAAATCCATATTGACTCATAAAATAAAAAATTATGAAAAGTAAACTTAAAACTTAAACCCAAATCTATCAACTAAGAGAGATCAAATTTCTTGAGTTTAAATTAAAGAAAATTTACACCTCAAAAAATTGGATCCCTCTCGGTACTTGATAGATCAGGTTTATAATGGATCTATGTTAGTTTATAAAGCAGTTGGTTGACAATATGATGTACTTTTTATTTTTTATTATTTTTAATTGATTTTTTTATTAAACCTGACATGAAATTAATCAAATCATTAAGATAAGCCAATAACAAAAAAAAATTGTTTATAAAAAAAAATAATTTAATTTATAACTTTTACAAAACTTAAGTAAAAGTTTAGAAAAAATGTAAACTAATTAAAATCAAAGCTATTTAAATACCAAATGAGGTATAATAATATTTATAATAGTAAAATGCTTTGGCTAGTTTTTATGAAAGATGTTAATAGATAACTTCAACAAAACATAAATAAAGATGTTAATAGTTAACTTTAACAAAACATAAATAATATTCTTTGGAAAATCATGTCCAAGTCATTTTTAGTAAGAATTGACTGCATAATATTCCAATGTCCTGTTAAGTGATTAATATAAACAAGTAAAAATAGCAGCAAAGCTGTTTATACCTGTCTTTGAAAATATTTTATAAGTAATTTAATTAATAATTGTATATAGTCCCAAAGTAAAAATTAAGATGGAAATAGTTTAGAAATACTAGTTTATAAATGTGGACAAACTCTTCTAGGAAAATCTATGATGGCAACGTATCTTTAATTAAGAGCATCATCTAACATAACTTGTTCTGTAGAAAGATATTAATTTATGAAACCCAGCCATATTTCAAACATTGGATGCAAGTATGTATTTATTGGTTATCATCAGGATTTTGCGTTGAAGTATTCAAATCAATTCACCTTTGGTAGTTGAGAGTTATTGTTTGAGTAAATATATTCACAATTTACATTAATTAAGAATAAGAAATATTCATATTAATTCAAATTAAATTATATATAGATTTTTAAACAAATTATTTTTAAATATTTAAATTTTATAAAAAAATTCAAAAAAGTTTATATTAAATTTAAAATATATGTATATTAAAAAAATAAAAGTATATCATTATGGATCCAAAAGTATGACCATTAAAAAAAAATTGCACACAAGTAAGTAATAAAAAAATTGAACAATTTAATAAATAATATAACTTCAACATTTAACACATTAGCCAGTGAACTTTGAATGTTTTCACAACATTTTTTCGCATGAAAAAAACATAGAACATAATCCATGGATATTAATAATGAATTACTTTGTTAAAAAAAAATTGCCATATACCATAGAGTATAATGTTACTGTTAATCTACAGTAATTTCCAAAAAATATCTCATACAAAAGTGTGAGAACTAATTTATTACGGCATTATTTACTATATACAACATTAATTGAACTTAAAATTTAGAGTTACATTATTGATTTAGAACTGAGTTAGATGAACTCGCGCTCAAAGGTCCACAACGCATGGCACGGTATGTTTGTGGGGAGTGGCAGGGTGTAATGGAATTTATAAACCATCGAGATCACAAAAAATCAATTCAAAAAGTAACATAAATGTATACGACGGAGGATGGGGCTTGTCGAGCCAAGTACAACATTAATTATAGTTTTAAATTGCATGTTTTGTATTCAATGTAGCATCCACTTGGCAGGTAATATTTTAGGATTTTTAGAATTTTAGATTTTTTATTTAATTTTTAATTTGAAAAAATAGGAGGAAAATTAGATAAAAATTGTTATGTCAAGATTCTTGTGCAATCAAATAATAAATAAATTTTATTTTTATTTTTAATTTTAGAAAAGTCACATCTCAACAGGGCTTATTAGTCGAATCAAACTTACTAGCCAATAAAAAAAAGAATAAATAAGAATAGCCAATCAAAAATAAGAATTATATAATTTATAAAATTTAAAATATAATTTTTTATTTGTTTTAAATCATTTTAATAATTAAAATTTCTAAAACAATAGGTAACTATATAAAAATTTAGAATGAAATTTTTTAAATTAATTAAAAAGTGAAATTCAAATCAATTGTTATATACTCTGCCTTCGATAGATATAATAATGATATTGACTTCATTTATAATAATAACATAGATTTCAGAGATTTTTACGGTTAATATCTAAGCTACATTTGAAAAGCATTTGAGAAGCATTGTGTCCATTTCACAGAAACAAAAGCCAAACATTGTATAAACTTGGTTATACGCCAGATGAAACATTTTTTATTGGTGGATCTTGCATATAACATATAAAAATTTAAAAAAAAAAAAGTAAATATAAAATATATTAGAAAATCATGTCTTAGTAATTAAGAACAAAATGAGTTGTGGTATCAAGTCTCCATTTTTAATGTTTGTTACCTATTGGTTAAAGAAACAAATCTTTAGTGAGATCCCTCTTTACAAAGTAGTCTTAGTACATTAGAGCTCTAGACCCATACCACTACGATAGAGTAGTCTTAGCATTTGTATTGAGAGAACTTTATGTTTTTTCACCAATGGAATTGGCTAGCAAGTAGATACTACAAAAGTGAAGTAAAAATTATTTTTCCATAACTATAGACATTGTCTTATTCCTTGATTTATGTTGTAAGATGTCACTTCTACAACATAATTCTTGCTAATGTCACCTTAGAGTAAATTATTGTTTATTTCCCCTTTGAGTCGGTAATTTCTAATGATATCATTAAAGAGTAAGTTCCTCAAGCATATTCAAAGAATTCATGAACAAGTTCAATCCAGTGTTCAATGTTGATATTTTGAAGGCATATCGCCCTAACCATTCAAAAAGAATAATCCAATGTTTTGGTACCAACATATTTGGACCTAGAATATCTTGTGCCATCCCCAACTAATCAAATTATTAAAGAATAAAATAAGTATATTGGAAAAAATGGCATAAGTAGTATTGGCATCGAGCAAAGTGGTTTAAAGAGAATCATCACCATCAAACCCCTCTCCGATGTGTTTCAAGGTCTGTACAAATTTAACTCATTTCAACCCACAAAAAGTCAATTAACCATTTCTGAGTATCAATATTTCTTAGCATCAATATTTCTTAGCATCAAAGAGGGGTCATAAGACAGATTTCCAGATTTCCATATCTGATCTAAATAAAACTTGCAATCCAAATTGAGTAGGCTACGCAAATCATGAAAATTGAGATGACCCAAACTAAGTGGAGTATGCAGTCTTTGAATATTTCAACATCTTTACCATGTGAGATTTTGATTGCTTTCTGAGTAATTTTTAAGAGATTCTAATGTAATGAACCATTATTGCTACTTCACCCCCCGTCCGTATATGCATCAATCTTGGTAACTACGTTTCAACAACATGTGGTTCATGGCCACCTCTCTAAATGTGATTATTGAGGATTTCAAAAGTAGGTTTTGAGAGAGCCAATTAGTCCCAAGTGTAATGGATGAATATTGGCATTTTTCTAAATACATGCACTTCAATGTTCTTGTAACAATTAAATCAATCCAGGCTTGGTAAGATTTGAACCCCGCATTAATTGATAGTCATTGTCTAATACTCTTCAAGGAATTTGCAAGGCGAGGACTTGTTTGTATTATATTTTCAAGTGCAAATTGTGGAGGAATTTGTCTTGTAGGGATTTGCATATGGAATAAACAATGGCATTGAACTCTAAAAAGACTTAGCGTGTTGGTAGCAACATCAAAAATTTTCAATTGAATTTCAAAGACCCATCAACGATCAATTGCAGAGCCCATGAATTTGAGTTGAACTGATCTTTCAACATTCAATGTGCTGATGTATATCTAATAGACCCAAATTCCAAAATTTTAGGTGTTGAGTACAAATTATTCTTTATAGATCAAATAGAATGCCCACTCCATTAATTTTTGTCCCGACGAATAAACAAATGCTTATTATTATATCTTTCCCGGTTAAGAGACAACTGCGACAATCTAGGTACTTTAACAAAATATTTGTATTGTAGAGATAACACGTGTTAACATGAACAAACCTGAGAGGTTCTTGAGAGTAGTGAGATGGATTATGGCTTCTATGCATGCTATGCTACATGCTAAAATGACATCTTTCATGGTTTCACTCCTAAGACATGAAATGCTATTGCAAAGGTAGTCCACGTAGATGGAAATCGAGTTTTGGTTCTAGGTGCATAGTGTTCATTTTGGATCCTGATATTCCTAATTCAAAGGTCATGTTTTAGTCATGTCTGGATCCCATCCCATGACGGGGGGGGTGTGGGGGGGGATTTCCCCCCCATTATAGTCACCATGGGGGTCTAGGGGTAGTGGCAACTACTTTTGGGAGCCCTCCCTTGGTAGGGATTTGGGGGCAACACCCCCGTAGGGAAAATTTCAAGAAAAATGCCTTGTAAAATGTTGTAATTCCATAGTCATGACTTGGTCAATAATGGGTGATTTACGGGCCCATGTTATTGGGTATCCCATGGAATTTTCCTCTGGTAATCCCTCTTTAAAAGGAAGGAATTGTAATACGGTTGGGTATTGTACTATTGTAAATATCTCTATGATTGTGTAAGAGAGACTTTCAAAGAGTGAAGAGGAAGTTGTAGTGGATGTGATGTGGGTTGTATCCCTTCATTATTGGATAGATTAATAAAAGTATTGGCAATTTCTCTGTGGACATAGCCCAGATTGGGTGAACCACGTATATTGGTGTCTCTCTTGTATTTTGTTTATGTGTTTTATTTATGCATCTTATTTTATGTTATTGTTTTGCGATCCTTTTTTTCTAATGCATAGGTAAGAAAATTTGTAGCAAAGGTAGTCCACGTAGTTTAGATATTGTTCCTTGGATTTGTCCATATTTGTCATTTAGATGCCAATCACACTTCTATCTTACCTTAAATCTAGAAATCTAGAAATTTAATGCTATTACCAGTATCAATAGTAATGGAGTCCTTTTGGCGTGAGTCCTTTGGTTGATGTTGGTAGCATCAAGAACCCTATTGAAATCAACCATCGATCATCTACATGTCATGTTCCAATGTTCCCATCTATGAATATTGATAAGGACATGAGAATAGTTTAGTTGGCTATAGTGGATTGTGATGATGATAGGGAAACAACTTTGATCGAGCTACTAGATATTTTTTACACTAAACTCTATAAGAGCTACCCAACTAGTGAGGGACATTGATGAATATTGTATCATAATCGATATGTATGTATTGATCAAGGTATTTTTTAAGGATTCTAATATTATACTTAAGTATAGTATCCTAGGCGATTATTTTGGATTGAAAAAAACATGTATATAGATAGGTAGGCGAATATTAAATATGAAACATACAATTTACTACTGAAATGTGTATATTTTGGCGAATATTATGATTAAAACACATATTTTGTGTAAATATAGGCGATATTAGAGACTAAAAATGACCAAATAGCGAATTTATTTTTTGAAAAAAGGCCCGAAAAAGAGCCAATTGGCAAAATTTTGCCCTTAAAAAATACCCTGGTATTGATGCTCCATGGTATTGGGATTCATTATCCTATTCAAATGGAACTAGGTATCCTACTATTTGATAAATAAATATAAAGGTATCCATCAAATGCAAATGTGTCGATGGAATACAGAAGTAAATTCCCACTATGTATACTGTCCAACCCATTGATACTTTTCATAGCGTTACAGATTCGGTGTTTGGGGGTTGGTCACATGGGATCATATTGAGGACGCCAATAACACCATCATCAATGGGAGTCTTATAAATATAGTCCATTCCTTTGTAAACCATCTTCCATGTAGTTGTTTCAATGGCACTAACAATGGTTTTCCTACTATGTATATGTCGTATTTTGTATGGTCTAGGTCTAGTTTGGAAAGAATTGTGAGAACATACGACATATCGAAATGTATCACTCCTTTTCAAAATCAAAATCCAAATTCAATATCCAGGTAGATTTCTAAATTCATTAGTTAGGGTGGAAAGCATTGTTTGGAAAGGTGGATTTCACTACCATTCTATATAACTAAATATTAAATCCTATATCACTCGACATTGGACAGGTTCTTCAATTGTTCAAGTAACAACTTGTTCAATTGAATCTAATGATCGGGCCCCGATTCAAGAGAAATCCCTCTTACTTATCCGAGTAACAATTTTTCAGTTGAAGCTTCAAGCCTAGAGGGCCTAATAAAAGAAGCTACTTATTGGCACTGAATCAAGGTGGTTTCCTCTTTCAACAATTGGGTTGACTGTGATCAGTATTTCATGTGTTCTCTTTGGAATTTCAGCTTATGATCATGATACTAAAATACCAACATGTTACTTTTGTTATTGATATTCGTTATGATTGCATTTATTGGTATGCTGCAAAATGCATCATCCTTATTATATTAATTTTCTTAATAATTCTCTCAAACGTTTTATTGTTTCAATCATATCTTATACATACATTGGGTTGGGTTGATAGTTCAAAATCGAGTGTCAAGAGGTATGTGTCTCCACTCTCACAAAATTTTGTTTTGTGACTTTAATTGTTTAAAAAATTAACATTCTATCCCAAGCAACTTATAAACAACTCTTTCAAAATTCGTAATATTCAAGTCTATTGGAAAAGCTAATAGCTTATATATATATGATAGTTGTCTTGTTTATGCATCTGGTCTCTTAGCAAATCCTCATTGATAATTGACATGCTTATGTGGCTAGTGTTGGATTTTGCATAATTTAGCCTATCTCTAATATAAACATGGCCAAACAAACACCATGGGCTACTTTCTAAGATACAACAATTCTTGTCCTAAAGCTAGTACCATAAAATTAAACCATTCTTATTAATTCACTACAATAAAACCCTATGATTGGCTTCTTGTTTAGCTCCCTTTTTTGCTTCCACTCATTGTTTTAATGTATTTTTCTACATTGGTTTGACCAATTCGACGCTATTCCATGGGTTGACAATATTTTAGGTGCAATTTGAGCCTTGTATTCAATGTTGGTAATAATTACCACTGACTTTAGCACCATAATTCCCTCTTATTTTTAGCACCCTAATTAGCTTCCAATTTAGCGTCTTTTGTATCTTCCAGTATAGCTTCTCATCTAGCTTCTAGTTTAGATTCCTTTTCAGCATCCCTTTTTGCTCCCTTAATAGCTTCCAATTTAGATTCCTTTGTAGCTTCTAGTTTAGTATCATTTTTAGCTTCCAATTTAATGCCTACTATAGATTCCAGTTTAGCTTCCTATATTTCAATGATGACAATGATACAATCACAACGATGATGATAATGACAAACATAGTGCTGATGATGATGACTATGACAACAAAGACGATGACCATGATGACTAGTGTGGATTTGATGATGATGGTGGTGGTGTAATAGTGACATTTATGATGAGGATGAGGATGAGGATGAGGGTGAGGATGATGACGATGATAATGACATTGATGATGATGATGACAATGACATTGGAAATGATGACGATGATGATGATGACAATGACATTGGAAATGATGACGATGATGATGATGACAATGACATTGACGACAACGACGATGATGATGACGATGATGGTGACAATAAGGAATTATAGATTAAGGGTTAGGGTTTAGGGGGTTTAAAGGTTAAGGGCTTAGGGATTATGGTTTAAAGGGTTAAGGATTAAGGGGTTATGGGTTACGAGTTATGGGGTTTAGGGGTTAAGGGATTTAGGGTCTAAGGGCTTCAGGGTAGGGATTTTATGGATTAAGGGATTTAGGGGTGATGGGATTAAGGCGTTATGGTTTAAGGGGTTAGGAGTTTAGGGTTTAGGGTTTACGAGTTTAAGGGTTAAGGACTTAGGGATAGTGATTACAGGATTAGGGGTTGGGGGGTTTAGGGGATAAGGATTAAGGAATTAGGGGTTAATGCATTTAGGGGTTAGGGAGTTAAGATATTATGGATTAGGGGATTTATGGGTTAGAGGGTTAAGTGCTTAGGGGCTTAGGGGTAATGGGTTAAGTGGTAGGGTTTAGGTACATAGGAGTTAGGGGGGTTAATGCTTTGGGGTATATCTCCAAGGAAATGGGTTAGCCAAGTATACCAATAAGCACCTTATCTGAATTTTAAAGAAAACAGTTACTGAGAATCAGAAAAATTGGCACAGTGCCCTTCCAAATGTCTTGTTGGCTGATAGAGACACCTCGAAGAATGCCTTAGGTGTTTCACCTTTCATGCTTGTTTATGGTAAGGAGGTCATTCCCCCCCTAAACATTCTATTTCCTTCCTTTGAGTTAGATCAAGATTCTAGAGGGTCTAAGTCACATATCCTTCAGAATCAGATTAATACATCGCTAAAACTTGAAGAAGAAAGGGGGAAGGCTAGGACAAGGTTTGATGCTCTCCAAAAAATGGTAAAGGTGATTTGATTCCACTCATGCAAAATAGAAGGATTTTGAAATAGGAGATTTGGTTCTGAAATGGGGCAAGCCCCATGAAGACAAAGGGAAGCACATAAAGTTCCAATAGTTATGGCTTGGTCCCTTTATTATTTCTAAGAAACTTGGTCCTTGGTACTTATAAATTGCAAAATCTAGAAGGGGAGGTGGACCTCCTCCATATGAATGGCGTGGACCTCCTCCATATGAATGGCCAATTCCTGAAATGATACTTTACCTAGCTTAAAGGGGGAAATCATCCATGTACATAAATAAGTGTTTTCCTAGTTTGTTTTGTTTTCAACCTTATTTGCTTTTGTTCTTTTTATTTTTGATCCCATGTGTTTTCAATAAACTTGAGTCCAACAGTCAATGTTCAAGATTAGGAGAACTCAAATCCTATTTCATGTTTGTTTCCTTGATACTTCTTGGCTCATTAACAAATCTGGTATTTCACAGACAACAGGAAATATTATGTGGACATGTGCCCTCTTTTAGGGTTACAAGTTAACGATGCATTTTGTAGCACTATCATTGTAAAGGATTTCATCCCCTCTAGACATGAGCATAATGAGGCTAACCTACTAGAGGGATATTAAAGAGCTAGTCCAGTAACTAGTTTAAATAATACTTTTGGGATAAAATGTTAAGATCCTAGTGGGCGACCTTCACTAACACCTCGAGGTTTTGGTGTAACGGTTCGTATCATCTGGTATCAGAGCCTCCACCTAGGTTCAAGTCACAGAGTGGGTGGAAACGTTGGCATTGAAATGTTTGTCCGGGGCTCTTACGACTCAAAGGGGACACCACCGTACAGGTGCACATCCAACCCAGAGTCTGGACTGCAGAGCGTGGTGAGATGTTAAGATCCTAGTGGGTGGACTTCACTAACACCTCGGGGTTTTGGTGTAACGGTTTGTATCATAAAATCACATGGGAAAGGGTTTCTTAGTTACGCTATTTGAGCTCCATCCACCTCACACCTAAGTTGGATATATCTCTTGATGTTTCGGGAGAGGTCAACCTGTAGGAAGAAATCAAGACTTGATGGTGCATAGCAAATCAAAGTGACTCTATACACTATCCCATGCCAATAAAAGGCTTACTAAGATATATCCCCCATATCAAAACTACTAAGCAGACATTTCTCAAAAGAGAACCAAAAAATTTCATGTATAATGAAATATGAATGGGACCAGAGCGCTCAACTGTAAAATGGGTGCAGGATATAACTCTATCGAGGCTATGGACATCTGCTGGAATCAAAGCTCTGCCTATAGTGTAAGAGGTGAGAAACACACATCTCTACTTGTCTAACATTTTTACTTACCTTGTGGTGTCATGCCTTAACCGAACATTGGGGAGAAACTAGCCCCGCAAATAAACCTCATAATTTGGCTCTTAGAGAGTACCTGTGAAGTTCGATCTTGATTTATTTTTGCTCATTTTTTAATATGGAAGTAAACAAGACATCATTATGAAAAGTTACTAGACCTATTTGATGCTCTTCTTAGATACATGAAGCTTATCTAAATCTAAGAGCAGAGGAATGATATGGCAACTCCTACACTATATGAAGATCCTAGAGAAGTTAGTGGAACCCATATATTTTTTAAGGTTTTCCTGAGAGCTAGGGA
This sequence comes from Larix kaempferi, assembly GCA_027924585.1. NCBI lineage: Eukaryota > Viridiplantae > Streptophyta > Pinopsida > Pinales > Pinaceae > Larix > Larix kaempferi. Next base: position 26,803,654 of record BSBM01000437.1, read on the forward strand.
AAGTAGTTTTTATGGTTGTAGAGATTCTAGATGCTTCCAGTCTATCACCAATTATTGTTCCCACAACCATCCCCCCATCATTTTCTCTCCCCTAGTAAAATATGCCCCCCCCTTATGATTTTCATACCCCATGTGTCAGTTTATCCTTGGGTAGGTGGGAAAAGTTGAGTTTTGAGGACTTATGCACATTTGTAGTTTCCCCATTGTGGCTCATCTCGACAAGTCCTATCACAATGGTGTCAAGAAAGCTACAACTGTTGGTTGTGGATCCTGATCTCCAAATTCAGAGATATTATTATTTAGTCATGTTTGTACCCCAAGTTTGGTTATGATCCCGGCACAATCCCCAGGGGGTCCGCGGGAGTGGTTGCACTCCACCAGCTAGGGGGTGCGAGGGCCAGTGGGCCCCTGTCGAGGGTTCGAGGGCAGTGCCCCCGAGAAAGGGGGTTTGGGGGCAATGCCCCCAAGTTATGGGGGTTCAGGGGCATAGCCCCCGATAAAAAATTTTGGGGTTTTTTTTTGCCAACATTTTTCGGGCCCATGGTTTTGGGTAACCCGTGGTATTTTCCCATTGTATTTCCCTTATAAAAGAAAGACATTGTAATATGGCTAGGGTTGATGTATTAGGTTTTATGCATTGTAAATATCTCTGAGATCAAGAAGAGACACTGTGAGACAGTGGAGAGGAAGTGCAGCGGTTGTGCTGTAGGTTGTATCCCTTCACTTTGCTGGACAGAATAATAATAAGGACTGACAACTTCAGTGTGTACGTAGCCCAATTTGGGTGAACCACGATATATCTGTGTCTCTCTTGTAATGTGTATGTGTGATTATATTTGCATTTCTGTTTATTGTTATTGCTTTGCGATCCTATTTTTTCTAACAATTGGTATCAGAGCCAAAGGTCTATTTGGCAGATAAACCTGCAGGAAACTGAGGTTTTTGGTTCGAGTGGGAGAAATGGTAGAAGAAGGAAAGTTTAAGGTCGAGAAGTTTAACGGCCAAAACTACCAGTTATGGAAGATGCAAATGGAGGACTATCTGTACCAGAAGGATCTATTCATGTTGTTGGGAGGAAGAGCAAAGCATTTGGCGGCCATGAAGGACGAAGAATCGGAGTTTTTTGACAGAAAGGCTCTAGGAATAATACGACTGACCCTGGATTCGTCGGTGGCTTTCAATATCTCAAAAGAAAAAACAAAGGAGGGTTTGATGAGCACATTGGGTAAGCTATATGAAAAACCCTCGGCCTCCAACAAGGTATTTCTAATGAAGCATTTATTTAATATGAAGATGTCTCAAGGTGGATCTATTGTTGATCATTTAAATGAATTTAATACGGTTACAAATCAACTATGTTCTGTAATTGTGAACTTTGATGATGAGGTTAGGGCTCTTCTAATCTTGTTTTCATTTCCAAAAAGCTGAAATAGCTTGGTCATGGCTGTAAGTAACTCTGTCTTTGGTTCAGACAACTTGATATTTGATGATGTTGTTAATGTTATTCTTAGTGAGGAAATGCGAAGAAAAAGCACAGGTGAGACATCAGGTAATGCATTGACCATGGAGAGCAGGGGAAGACAAAAGGAGAGAGGAAATAGCCAAGGTAATTGTGGAAAGTCTAAAATGGGCAGATCCAAGTCCAGACTGGGAAATATAGAGTGCTGGAATTGTGGAAAGAAAGGACATTTGAAGGAAGACTGCAGATCTCTAAAGAAGAAAGGAGATGGATAGAAAGAAACTACCCAGGAAGAAAATGTAGCATGCGATGTGTTACAAGATGCTTTGATTCTTGCATTAGATAATACAAGTGATTATTGGGTAGTAGATTTAGGAGCTTCATGTCATGCTACACCCCATAGGAAATATTTTTATGATTATGTTCCAGGCGATTTTGGACATGTTTTATTAGGTGATGACGAGCCATGTAAAATTGTTGGAATGGGTAAGTTATGGATAAAATTTAAGAATGGAATTGATTGGCTATTAAAAAATGTTAGGCATATTCCTGCTATGAAAAGAAATCTTATCTCAACAAGGTAGTTGGGAGATGGCGGCTGTCTATCTACATTTGGAGAAAAGTGGTGGAAGTTCACTAAAGGATCAATGGTGATAGAAAAAGGAGACAAGGTAGGTATGTTGTATTTATGTTCTCATAATACTGACCATTCTATCTCTTTAGCTTCCACAGGAACAGATACAGCATTGTGGCATCATAGGCTTGGCCACATGAGTGAGAAGGGGATGCAGGTTTTCCACTCAAGGAAGTTGCTTCCAGATTTGAAGCAGTTAAGTTTGGAATTCTATGAGAACTGTGTTTATGGAAAACAAAAGAGAGTTAGATTTCTCAGGGTTGGGAAATAGAAGAATAATGAAAAGTTAGAGCTTGTGCATACAGATGTATGGGGACCGGCTCAGGTACAATCTCTTGGTGGATCTCATTATTATGTTACAGTTATTGATGATGCAACTAGGAAAACTTGGGTTTATTGCATTAGACAGAAATCTGATGTGTTTTCTACTTTTAAGAAATGGAAAGCTTTGGTTGAGAATGAGACAGGAAAAAGGTTGAAGTGTCTCAGATCTGATAATGGCATTGAGTACTGCAACAAGGAGTTTGATAGTTACTATTCATACCATGGGATTCGTAGAGAGAAGATAGTCGCATGAACACCACAAGAAAATGGTGTGTCTGAAAGGATGAACAGAACGATCATGGAGCGTGCAAGGTGTATGAGATTGCATGCAGGGTTTCCCTTACAGTTTTGGGCAGATGTTGTAAATACTGTTGTTTATTTAATAAACAGAGGGCCTTCAAATGCATTGGATGGTGGTATTCCATAGGAGGCATGGACAGATAAAAAGGTAAACTACTCATTTCTGAGAATGTTTGGTTGTGTAGCATTTGTCCATATTGATAAAGAAAATAGAACAAAGCTTGAAGCTAAATCGAAGAAATGTACGTTTATTGGATATGGGGTTGATGATTTTGGTTATCGCTTATGGGATTATGAAAATCATAAAATCATTAGAATTAGAGATTTCATATTCAATGAAAAGTTCATGTATAAAGATCAGTTGCAGGGAAAGAAACAGAAAAAGCAAAACACAGAGTACACAGTGCTTGATGAAATTCAAGAAAATGAAGTTCCAAAGGTGCCAGAAAATTAAGAACAACAGCAAGTACCTAAAACTCTTGCAACCGCAAGAAGATCTACCAGGTTAAGTAGACTCCCTAAACGATACTCTCCTTCAATGTATTATTTATTGATGACTGATGCTTGTGAACCAGAGTGTTATGAAGAAGCAATGCAGGTGGAAACTAGAAAGAAGTGGAAGCAAGTCATGAATGAGGAGATGGACTCATTGGTAGGAAACCAGACTTGGGATTTGGTTCAGCTGCCTGCTAGTAAAAGAGAATTGCAGAACAAATGGATTTATAGGTTAAAGGAAGAATAAGGAGGTAAGAAGCGGTACAAGGAGAGACTTGTTGTAAAGGGGTTTGCACAGAATAAAGGTATAGATTTTGATGAAATATTTTCTCCTATTGTTAAGATGACTTTAATTAGGACTATCTTAAGTTTAGTAGTGGTAGAAGATTTGCATCTTGAACAGTTAGATGTAAAAACAATCTTTCTCCATGGGGATTTGGAGGAAGAGATATATATGCAACAGCCACAAGGGTATGAGGTCAAAGGTAAGGAGAACTTGGTATACAAGTTGAAAAGAGTTTGTATGGATTGAAGCAAGCTCCAAGGCAGTGGTATTTAAAATTTGGCAGGTTTATGAAAGAACAAGGTTATAGTAGATGTCATTCTGACCACTGTGTTTATTTCAAGAAGCTAGACAATGAAAGATATATTATCTTGTTATTGTATGTGGATGACATGCTTGTTGCAGGGTCTAACATGTAGGATATAAATGTACTCAAAAGGAAGCTAGCTAATTCATTTGTGATGAAGGATCTAGGTGCTACAAAGCAAATCCTTGATATGAGAATAACGAGAGACATGAAAAATCGCAAATTGACATTGTCTCGGAGTGAGTACATACAAAAGGTGTTGGAGGTTCATAATGCAAAATGCAAAACCAGTAAGTACACCTTTGGCCAACCATTTCAATCTAAGTAAGGAAATGTGTCCCAAGACATAGGAAGAGACAGATTACATGTCCAATATTCCCTATCAATCAGCAGTTGGCAACTTGATGTATGCCATGGTGTGCACAAGACCAAATATTGCACAAGCAATGGGAGTTGTGAGCATATATATGAACAATCTAGGTAAAGAACATTGGAAGGTAGTACAGTGGATTCTCAGGTATTTGAGAGGTACTCAGGCATTATGTTTTGGAGGTTCAGACACTGTTCTACAGGGATATGTTGATGCAGATATGGCAGGTGATAAGGATAGCAGGAGGAGCACCACAGGGTATGTGTTTACTGTAGGTGGAAGAGCAGTAAGTTGGATTTCGAAACTGCAGAAGGTTGTTGCACTTTCAACAATAGAAGCAGAGTATGTTGTTGTTATAGAGGGTAGTAAAGAGATGATTTGGTTGCAGATATTTATGGAGGAATTGGGTAAGAAGTAGAAGGATAGCAAGTTGTACAGTGACAACTAGAGTGCCATTCATCTTGCAAAGAAATAAACATTCCATTCCAGGACTAAACATATACATCTCAAGTACCATTTCATACGCTCTGTTCTGTAAGATGAATTGTTGAAGCTGGAAAAGATAAACACTAGCCAGAATCCTGCAGACATGTTCACAAAGGTAGTGACTAGAGAGAAACTAAGTTCCTGCTCGGTTTCAGTTGGCCTTCTAGCATGAAGGTGAAGAGGATAATTTTTCCAAGTCCAAGTCCAACAAGTGCAGTAGTGGTGGAGTTGTTGTGATCATTCTCCAAGTGGGGGATTGTTGGTTGTGGAGCTTGATCTCCAGATTCAGAGATTTTTTGTGGTTGTTTTCACCAACAGTTTTTGGGCCCATGGTTATGGGTAACTCGTGGTATTTTCCCATTTTATTTCCCTTATAAAAGAAAGACATTGTAATATGGCTAGGGTTGATGTATTAGTTTTTATGCATTGTAAAGATCTCTGAGATCAAGAAGAGAGACTGTGATACAGTGAAGAGGAAGTGCAGCGGTTGTGCTGTAGGTTGTATCCCTTCACTTTGCTGGATGGAATAATAATAAGGACTGGCAACTTCAGTGTGGACGTAACCCAATCTGGGTGAACCACGATATATCTGTGTCTCTCTTTTAATGTGTATGTGTGATTATATTTGCATTTATGTTTATTTTTATTGCTCTGTGATCCTATTTTTTCTAACAACCACAACGATCCAACTCAACCAAGAAAGCCACAATGACGACACGACTCATGGGAAGACGCCACAACTATAGAAGACTTATCAAATAAGGATGAAACAATAGCTTAATTCATAAATCTCCACTGCAACACTGGTGTATCTCATCAAGAAATCCCACGACTACCGACCCAACTCATTTCTTATCGTCTCAACTTATCCCTATTGCCGCAGTAGCAAAATAAATCATGGAGAAGAGCCGCAACGAGTGGTAAAAATTTATTTAAAGAGGCCGCAAGATCTGTTTGAGTCATCTATGTTAAGATAGTAGGTAGTATAACCCTAAAAGACTCACTGTAATGCACAACATAACTCACAAAGACCTACTGCAATGGGAAGCTCACGGGGAATCCGAAAAAAGTAAGATTGCCAATCGCTAGAGGACTTACCACTAAAAGTAATGGGTGGCCAATCTCATGGTTAAATGCCATAATGGGCGATAACTCTCACGAAAGGGGGCCACGAAACTTAGCCCCTCGTCACATCCTTCTACAAGGTTAGGTCACATAGGAAAAGGGGGTCGAGGATTGGGGACCTAAGTGTTATATATATATCCGCTTCCCCCTTCTCCTCTTTTTATTATTCAATCGCCCTCTTTGTTACCACCTGAGATTGATGAGCTTTGCAAGCACTAGAGAAGTGGAGTGTCTTCCTACCACGTGTCATCAAGTAAGAGGATTTCGTACTAGGTAGGTACCATGGAAGCCCATGCCCCTTTGTAGCAATATTGTTTTCTATTTTGGATCAATGTATGGGTTCAGGGATGATAGTAGGGTATAATTTGTAGTCTTTCTTGTCAAGAGGGAAATATCCTTAGCTATTCCTAGGGCTAGGGTTTCCACTTTCCACATTATGTAGCCCTATTACTACTGGTCTATTGCACCTTTTAGATAGGGGAAAAATCCACCCCCCATTTCACTTGTTCAATACCTTACTATCATTGACCAAGCGTGCCCCTTGGAAAAGTAAAAGATAGGACTAGAATACACTAAGATTAGTTTCTCCCCACCTTCATGGCCTCATGACCTAATTAATCAACTGGAATTTTAACCCTACGCCCCCCCCTATTGACACAAACCCAATCGACAGGGGTTCTTCACTCTGTAGACATCCAAACCATCGTGATATCCCTGAGCACCGGCCCAGACAGGATTTATCCCATCTAGAAACACCTATAGAGAAGATGAAGTCTCACCCGAGATGTTCGAGGGAGAGCTGACGTGTAGTGCTCTGGTTTTTACAGCAGAGCACCAAGTAAAAATTTCAGAGTAAATTTTCTACGTATTTAAACCTTATCAAGTGTACGGAAGTAAATTTCTAACAATTACTATGTGCCTAAATAATATTTAGTGTACTGTCGTGTTTTCATCAACCTTACATTCGAAATTTAAAATAAACAAACATATCATTATTTTCTTTTCAACAATCATGTTCCAGCATAAGAATATGTTTCACAACTTAGTAACTAGGTAAATAGCAAGTTATGCATGTTTACAGTAAGATTTTAGCATAATATTCAAATAACGTAAATAACAAGGAAATTACCTGATGCTGATGCTAACCGTAGGTTGTCGCAGGTTGTAGAACCTCTTAGACAGCCAAACTGAAGTGTCCACCCTACCGACCAGCTATTATCTTGCTGGCCCTTGGAAATCAAAGGATTTCCAAGCCCCCGAGCCCACAATCTGATAATCCCGAGAGCAATCCTCTCTTCGGTTCTCCCAACTTTCTGTTCTCCAAACTTTCTGTTCTTAAAACTCTCTGTTCTCCCAAACTTCTTTCTTCCCCCAACTAAAAACCCCCCCTTTACTCCAAGCTCTCCCCCTCTATATACTTTCCCTTACTCGAGAATATCTTGGGCTTACTCCACCACCCCAAAATCCCCCTCTCGAGCCCCTCAACATTTACTCCTATCACCAGTTCATTCATACACGGTTCTTTATAAAAATGTATAATTAATTACTCTCATGGAAAAATTAGTTGGTTTTGGATTGACGGTCGTAAGTATTTATTACGGTGGGAATTATCACCCAAAGGTTATCCATTCGGGACAAGCTTCATTAATTACAAGTCTATTCGCCATCCTTGGTTTTTAAATGTTATTAATGTAATTAATAAAATATTATATAATTAGTTGACCCTTTTCAACTTGGACATGATGTGTCTTAATGGTCTACCTTATCCGTCGAGATCACTTATCTTGAGGTTTAAATTCCAAGATTAACATTGAATAATTAAATAACCATTTTACATCACGTTCATTCCAAAAATAGTTATCCTATTATGTCTAACTTAGAAATGTAAAATAATCACATTCTAATCATTCATTAATCAATATTTAAATTTCACCTATTTTTCAATTGTTACGACATGGGTAGTAGTATTATTAAAATAAATTTTAGGTAATAATATTAATTTAAATCCCCATAAGTTAATAATAATGGTGAATTTAATAAAGATGTCCTTTACATCATTTGTTTATCACAATGTTTACCAACGGGTAATGCGTAGCTTAATTGACTTGTTTTACACATCTTAGATAACTTTATATTCATTATCTGAATTCGGTCAATGCATGATTAACCTAATTACTTATGACAACTTACACATTTATTCAATATGTTAAGTGTTTGTATCTCGATACTAGTGTACATGTGCAAGGTGTGCATGCGTGGCCAGCGTATGCACACATCTATAGACAAACCCCATCCGGCCTATGCATATCTGCTAACTAATAGTAGTATTTACCCCCATGTAGAAGAAAACATAATATATATAGTACAATTACTTCAACATTCTCAGTTATTTAACAGTTAATTCTTTATGATTTCACATCATTCTCTTTATCTTTACATTAGTTTAATCAATCATGTACAAGGAAGGGTGCCTACTTCCACTAACTCGGAATCAAGGAATACTAAACCCCCAACAGTACTAACTAACACATCCTCCCATCATAACCTACGTCCAGCATCCTCCCTATCCTTCCTCTGCTAGTACAACAGTGGATGTCGGACTCGCCGATCTGACCACATAGAACTTGAGAGCGATAGCGTCGGCTGAACAGCGGACCTATCCTCCCCTAGCAGGCATCCGACCATCGTCATCACAACAACATGGGGAGCGTGTCTCAGCACGGCCCTCCCACGACCTCGGGTCTCATGGAAACATAGGGTGGGAAACACATCCATCCCTCTCAACATACTGGGCCTACGCCCTTATCAACTCATACTTGCTGCTATCGGGATTATCAGTTTGTGTTATCGTATCCTCATTTTGGCTGCTAAGGTTTGCTGTATGAACATGTTTTTCCTTTCCAATATATATCAGATCAAGTAACTGGCTATCCCATAGCCCTTATGTCCTGTAGGTTAGTGTTTTGCAAAATACAATTTATAGAAAGCATTTTTCATTGATCGCCAATTGATCCATGTTATCATTTTATTTCATGTAACCTTTCAGCTCATCATAGATACATATAACATTTCAATAATTCACATAAGAAGATGGTATCCACGTACCGAATCATATATTTCACATTTCATTAATGAAAACATATAAACATATACTGCAATCGTAAAATAAGGAAATCATATGATAATCATGACATCATAATCGCATAACATAGTAACATCATAATCATGGTGAAATCATAAAACAGAGTAACATCATATAACGAGGTCCAATATAGTTTACTCAGTCGAGCTGAGTTCAACAGAATATATAAGAAATAAAGTATGGTGTATCTAACTAATAAATATGCCGAATCAAAAATATGGGCGTTACATACACCCACCCTTCGGGAAACTTCGTCCCGAAGTTATGGTCAAAATAGTGAGGGAAAATCTCGACGCATGGTCTCTGCATCCTCCCAGGTAGCAGACCCTGGGCTATACTTGTCCCATTGGACCTTAACTTGGTCCACATGGCGACTATGGAGCTGTCGAACCCTACGATCAAGTATACGTAATGGTTCGACCCTGAAGGTTCCCTCGTCCGAGACCTGCAATTCCTTCCAATGAATTTTGTGAGTCTCATCAGCTATGTAATGTCGTAATACAGAAACATGAAATACATTATGAGTTTTATGCAAGTGGGGGTGGCAGCGCGAGACGATAAGCAACTGGTCCGATTTTCTCAAGAATCTCAAATGGACCTATAAAGCGAGGTGACAACTTGGTACCCTTCCCAAACCGAATGGTACTTTTATTTGGTCTGATGCGAATAAATACACGATCCCCTACTCCATAAGTTCTATCTGATCTGTGTGCATCAGCATAACTCTTTTTCCTATCCTGTGCTTCCTTCAGCCGCTTCCTAATCTGTATCACTTGCTCCTCCATTTCCTGAATCAATTCAGGCCCAATTAAAACTCGATCCTCTAACCCGTCCCAACTGAGTGGTGTCCTGCACGGCCTCCCATACAATGCCTGATATGGCGGCATACCGATGGAGCTGTGATGACTATTGTTGTATGCAAACTCCACTAAAGGAAGATATTTCTCCCACTGTGTCTGTTGATCCATAACATACATCCTAAGCATGTCCTCCATCACTTGATTCACCCTCTCTGTCTGTCCATCTGTCTCGGGGTGATAAGCTGAGCTTAAGTTCAATTGTGTCCCCAATGCTGACTGCATGCTTGTCCAAAATCTGGAGGTGAACTTAGGGTCTCTGTCAGAGATTATCTTTTTAGGAACTCCATGAAGACGTACAATCTCATTTATGAATACCCTTGCCACATCTGTCACATCATAGGTGTCTCTGATTGGAATGAAGTGAGCACTTTTGGTCAGTTTGTCAACTACTACCAAAATAGCATTATGTCTCAGAGATGTGAGTGGTAGTCCTACAACGAAGTCCATGGAAATGACTTCCCATTTAGTCATAGGAACATCATGTGGTTGTAGGAGACCGGCTGGGTGATGATGATCTGCCTTAACTTGTTGACACTCAAGGCACTTCGAAACAAAATCTACTACATCCATCTTCATACCTAGCCAAAAGAAGAGTTGCTTCATGCCAGCATACATCTTCTTCACCCCTGGGTGCGCACAATAATGTGATCTATGGGCCTCTCTAAGGATTGTTTTCCTGATATCACCTTCCTTAGGAACATACATCCTTCCCTGATACCGCAACAATCCATCTTCCTCAAGATGGTACCCATCATACTTCAATTCCTGTTCCTTTCCATTCTGAATAGCTGAGGTTACTTTTAGATACCAACTATCGCCCAATAGTTGTCCTAGTACTCTTTCCTTCAAGTCAACCTTCAAGGGAATTAAGGAGAAAAGTCTCGGCCTTCGGCTTAGAGCGTCTGCCACCACATTCTCCTTTCCTTTGATGTAAGAGATACCAAAGTCATATTCACTCATGAACTCGCTCCATCTCCTTTTCCTAGCATTCAAATCCCTTTGGGTAAAGATGTACTGCAAGCTCGGATGGTCTGTCTTAAGGGTGAAGCTTCTACCAACTAGGTAGTGCCTCCATAATTTTAGTGCCAACATTACTGCTGCCAATTCTAGATCATGCGTGGCATACTGCTCCTCATGAGGTTTCAACTTTCGAGATGCATAAGCTATTACCCCACCTTCCTGCATCAACACCGCTCCTAATCCTTGCTTCGAGGCATCGGTGCATACCATGAAATCTTTATCCATGTCTGGTACCCGCAAGATTGGTGCACTTTTCAACAATATTTTTAACTTTGTAAAAGCGGCATCGCATTCATCGGTCCATTCATACCGGATTCCCTTGCGTTGCAAGGTGGTAATAGGTTTTGCAATTTTAGAAAATCCTTCCACAAACCTCCGGTAATAGCCTGCTAACCCCATGAAGCTGCGCACCTCATGAGCATTCCTTGGAATTGGCCAATCTTCAATGGCCTTTACCTTTTCCGGGTCTACAGAGATCCCTTCACCTAAGATGATGTGCCCCAAGTAGTGAATCTCTTTTTGGAAGAAGGAACACTTTGATAATTTACCATAAAGTTTATGTTCCCTCAGGCATGTCAAGACTAACCGCAAGTGTTCCTCATGCTCCTTCTCATTTTTAGAATAGATAAGAATATCATCTAAGAAGACCTGAACAAAGTGGTCCAAGTATTTTCGGAAGACACCATTCATGAGGCTCATGAATACAGCTGGAGCATTGGTCAAACCAAATGGTACCACTACAAACTCGTAATGCCCAAATCGAGTTCGAAAGGCAGTCTTAGGAATGTCACCTTCCTTGATCCTCAACTGGTGATACCCTGATCGTAAATCAATCTTTGAGAAGACTGACGCACCTTTCATTTGATCAAAGAGGTCATCAATTCTTGGTATGGGATACCTGTTCTTCACGGTGGCCTTGTTCAAATCTCTGTAATCTATGCACAGTCGCAGGGATCCATCCTTCTTCTTAACGAAGATCACTGGTGCTCCCCACGGCGAGATACTGGGTCTAATCAGTCCCAAATCTAGCAACTCTTTTAACTGGATCTGTAACTCACGGAGCTCTAGAGTTGTCATTCTATACGGAGTTTTTGAGATAGGTTCTGCACCAGGTTTTAGTTCGATTGTGAAATCGAGCTCTCTTTCTGGAGGTAGTCCTGGCAATTCCTTCGGAAAGACATCCTTGAACTCAGAAAGTACTGGGTAAGAATTCAAGGAAGGTCCTTTACTATCGCTTACGACCTCCACTACGAACAACTGGCATCCTTGTCTTAGGCACCGCTTAGCTTTCACGATAGAGATGAAACGGAGGGATACCTTCCTCTTCAAGCCTTGGATTTGAATTGTCCTTCCCTCGTCATCGAGGCACAATACCTTCTTCGCATAGCAGTCTAAGAAAGCTCTATGGCCTTCTAACCAATCCATGCCAATAATGAGGTCATAAGTCCCCAAATTGGTGACATAAGCATCCAACTTAGTGGTGCAAACTCCTAAGTCAACCTCACAACTTCTCACTTTAAGACCTACTGTTTGCTTAGCTCCTGAATCCATTTCAACCAGTTTGAAATCATCGTGCTCATAGGCTGCCAACCCACATTTATCTAATGCAAATGGTGAAATAAAACTATCAGTTGCTCCTCGATCAAACAAAATTTTAAGTTTGACACTGTTTACTTTACCAGTGGATTCTACTACGGTAGACTGATGTTCTGCTTGGTGGTTATGAACCGCTGCATGAATCCAATGACTGTTACCCGAACTATCCATGGGTGCTTTTCCTTCCCTGTGCCTGCTGCTTGACTGACCCTTGGGACAGTCTCGCTGGAAATGAGGACCTCCGCATCCCCAACAAGAGAGATTGGGAGGGGCTTGCATGTTGCTCGAAGGAATCCTCTGAGATGAGTTCCTTCCCCTGGTTCCTCTAAAACCCCTTGCTCCTCTATAGGAACTTCCCTGTGTACGTCCCTGGCTTTGGTGGGTTGCGGACGATGCCTGCGAGATTGAGTTAACTGAAGTATTACCCCTCGGTGTGAACTAGTTACCATAAGGAGGAGGTCTAGATTGTCCTCCCCTGAAGTAAGGACGTGACGCCTTCCCTGAAACATACTGATTGGTTCCTGTCAACTTACTGCCCCCTTTTCCATCTGACATATCAGCTGCATAACGAGCATACTCAACTGACATGGCAACTGAAGTTGGCTTCCACATCCGCACCGTAGCTCCAATCTTGTAGTTAAGTCCATACACAAAACGCTTTACCTGACAATCATCTGCATCTAGGTAAGGAACATATTTTACCAGTTCCATAAACCGAGATTCATACTCCTCCACCGTCTTATCTCCCTGTACTAAGGCATGGAGTGCACCTGTTGTTCTTCCTTGTAATAATTTGGCAAATACTTCATGTGGAACCTCTCCTCGAACAGTTCCCAAGAAGTTGTAAGAGGAGTAAGGTGCAACTGCTTCTCAAGATCTGACCACCAATTCAAAGCATCACCTTTAAGCTGAAAGACGGCCATCCTAGCCTTGGAACTAGATGTGTACTCATTCAATGCGAAGCATCTCTTCATGCCTTCCAGCCATGCTTCGGCATGCTTACCGGGTCGTCCTCTTGAAAACTCTGGAACTTTTATCTTTTGTAACTCCCTCGATATGTCCTGAAGCGGTTCCAGTCTTGGGCCATGTGCCCTTTCAGAGTTCTCTCGACTCACTTGAGTGGTTTCCACCTCGGCGGCCCTTTCCGACTGCCTGTTCATCGTGGTCATAATAGCCTCCAATGACCTCATTATGATCTGTATTTCTGGTGTTGAGGTTGGTTGTGGCGGTGTTGGCGGTGGTGGAGGTGGTGGTGACGGTGGTCGACCTTGACCCTGACCTCGACCTCTGCGTGTTGTCACCATGATAGTTCCTGAGTTATTAAAATAAAATCATATCCTTAGTTGTTCAATCAAATATACGCGGAACTAAAATGTAGGTATTCAATAACTTGCATCATGAGATAACAAATTGTCAAGATTAGCGCAGTAAAATCTATAGTCGTTTTTATTTAAACAATCTTGTCATGGTGTTCAGCTCGTCGTGCTGGTCTTAATGGTGTCTTGTTTTTGAGATTTCGGGTCTCTTTCATCCCTTCGACTAGGAGTTGAAATCTCGGCAAAATTTTTAATATCTCTATTTTAGTTAACTTTAAATGTTACCCTTTAGTCTAAACAATTTAATTAACATTAATTGTTTAAACCTCAACCAATCATAGTTAAGTTTAATACTAAAAATTAAAATTCCTATAAAGCATATATTTTAACAACGTATGTTATAACAAAATTAAATTAATTAATTAATTAATTAATTTTTTATAATACATATAATCTAACAAAATATAAATAATTTTAAATTTTATAAAACATGCATTCTCTCAAAATATATAAAAATAAATTGAAATTTTAATACCACATATATTATATCCTCCTATATATTTCACGAACATATATACATGCTTTTACAACTATATACAAATATATCCGCAGATTTATAAACCGTAGATTTTTTTTACCACGCGGCCTTTCACCGCCATGCAAAGAGCAAGTATGCATGAAGGACACGCGGTCTCTCCAAGCAACCCACCGCCCTCGGAAAGTGGGGGAAACCCTAAATAGGGTCAATCCCCAAGACGCGGCCATTTTCACCCTCTCTCCTGCAGTTTTAGCTCTGCAACTCTTATGCAAGCTCACTTAGGGTTCAGAAAGGAAGGAGCTCTCCATTTTTCTACTGCAGAACACATGAAAAACATGTTCATACAGTGCATGGTTGGCAAATCGAGTTTGGGTCTCGGTGGAAAAGGCAAACGCCCGGCGGTCATGGCTTTCTTTCTTATAGAAATATATTTGCGAACTGTGCATGATGGCTATGCGAACTGTGCGTGGTTGGCAAATCGAGTTTGGGTATCAGTGGGAAAACCCCAAAATCTTGCGTTCATTCTCATCCTAACGTTTCATCCATGGCGGTCGCGACGTCATGTTCATTTGTTCGCAGCTGGCATACCTCATACTCACGCCAGCTCTCGAAGAAAGCGAGTCATGGGAATCGAAAAAACGCTTTCTTTGGCCTTGGATTGGGAATAGATCCCGTCTTCAATGGAAGATTCGGAAACGGAGCAAGCATCCGCAACAATACAGCAGGTGGGCTGTGGGACCCCTTATGGTCGTCTGCAAGAAGTTTGTGGGAATTGAATCGATCTGGGGACCAAGAATTCAGTCATGGCGGCCATGGAAAGAGGAAAACCCACCGTCAATGAACGACTCCTTCTATGGTTATTTACTCCAGGAACGGTGACCGTCTCGCAGGGCAGATTGCGAAGCTGTAGGCCATGGTAAACCCCAAGTATTTATCTTCACAAGATAAATTTGGCCTTCATGTATATTTTGTCGTGATTATTGGCTGAAATTATAGTGTATTCAAAAGATACGAGCATGGTTACATCGGCCATTCTCACGAAAGAATAAACTTGAGCGAGTGAGTTCATAACTTCATACCAACCCTGTCAGTCGACACCGGTTTATTCAAAGTAAACCTAAACAATAAATAGAAGGGAACATCGTTGAGGACGATGGGAAACAAATTGCAAAGGCTTCTGTAGGAGCTTGAAGATCCTGTTTCTTGACGGTCGGAGTCTCAAAATAGGGTAAATACTTACCGGAAAAATCCTGAAGTGGCGGTGATTTTCTTGAAATCCGAAAATTCCCATGATTTTGAGTTATTTAATTAGTATTTTGAACCATTGATAGGGAACCTGATCATTTTGAGCCTTTTAAGGTATAAGCTGGTGATTTGGAGGTAGAAAACTGGTGATTTTGAGCTATTTGACGGGGAAAACCTATGATTTTGAGCTATTTGACAGGGAAAACCTATGATTTTGAGCTATTTGACAGGGGAGACTGAATACAATTTCTAAGAGACAGCGGCTACCCCGGGAAAAGGAAATGGCGAGACAAGAGGAGAAGAGAAAGAAGAATAACACCAGGGCAGACGTAGACGCGGAATTCAATAGAAATCCATGCCCTCGAGTACAATAGACGATTGTGCCCTCATCCCTGAAAACATATCCAATGAAGTCCAGAACATTTTCGCAGACTCCAGATCCCACAGGTACTTAGTTCTTGCTCTGCTGTAATTTAGAGTAGTTGTTCATTAGATGATGGTATGGTTGCTATTTTATAGGCAATATAGATGCACTTGAGATGATCTCTTCTCGTCACTCGTCTCTTAATCAAGAGCTAGTCGGAACCCTAACTTTATTTTTTCTGTTTATAAATATTTAAATTTTAAAATTTATATTTGAAAAATAAGAAATTTGAATTAAAGCATATCATATGTTTATTTTTCAGTCATAGTGGGGAATGACATTTATCATTGGTAAATGGTAAATACTAAATTAGCATACATAGTCGTAAAATTCTAGCCTCTAGTGTCCAAACAGTTGTAGAATAGCAAGAACAAAGAATGATTTTACCTATGCATATCTAGGCTGACAAGTAATGAAGTGAGCTCGTCAAAGGTGCTAATAAATTACAATGAGTTTGTTGAGTACATGTTCTGTAGCATTGACAGCTGGAAAGACTGGTTACCCAGGCGGTCTGGATGTTGTGGCACCATAATGACACTACAATTAAAGTTGTGGTGAGGCTGGTTATTTTGTTGGTACAAGTTGTTGATGCTGATATCCAGAAAATAAATTAACAATGTATTAATTTGAGAAGGGGGAGCTGTTGCAAGGTACTTCAGTCTCAGAGGTATCCTCCATAAGAAATATTAAACATATAGATATGTATGAAATAATTGGGAAAGAGTTCAACTACCTGTAACTTCCTACAGATTATATAGCTATATCTAGGGGAAAGAAAGGTATATTTACCCTGGAATATGGACTATTGTGTGAGATTGTTGGCCACCTTTTGAGGGCTGCTAAACGTTCTATTTAATTTTTGTCCATTCTTAATAAATTTGCCTTTCTCTACCTTTTCTGTATTTGTTTTCTGAGGCATTTCAGTGTACATCACTTACACTCAGTTAACGAACTTGTTTGCATAAAGTAAAAATTCAATTTGTCGAATTGAATCCGTTGAGCTATGCTCAAGATTTCTAATTGTGTAAAAGTCGTATTCTGCTAGGGTTACATTCTTTTCTATTATTTGCACAAGTTTTACCCTTCTTTTAATTTATTTTTATGCATAAACTTAAGAGTTAGATTTCAAAGCTGCGCTAGGGTTTCACTATGTTCTATTATTTGCACAAGTTTTACTTTTCTTTTAATTTTTTTTTTTTTTTTTTTTTTACTAATTACCTGAAGAAGAGAGTGAAATGCATAAATCCTATAAATGCATACTCTTTTCAATTCTACCTTTTGCCCTTTTTACCCTGTAAAATTTAGTGACGGCAATCTTGTTTGTAAAAAGAAAACAAAAACAACAAACAACAAACAAAAAAAATAGGCCATTTCAATTAATATTCCTATGTTGTAACACTATTTACAAGGCTCTCCCTTTTGTTTGGCAGAAAATATACGAAAGTAATTTTCTTTTTTTCTCTTTTGCAAAAACTAGATACCTACAATTTCCAGGATATATATATATATATTGTGTTAGAACTCCTTTGTTTATATGCATTATATACCAAAAAAAACTAATTATATCTTGGTTTTCTATGCGTGCAGGTAGTTAGTTTCCTGGTGCTTACAACTATTGGAAGGAAGGATTTTGTGTAACTTGCTCTGTGTGTGTGTTTTGCACGTAAATTTTTTTTTGTTTTTGCTAAGTTCGGCAAGAGCTCGAATCTAGGTAACTAATTGAATTTTCTAGTGTAGATCCAATTTCTTAGACTAGTTTTTTTTTTTTGTGAGTAGGCCCTTAAGGTCTGAGTTTCCGAGCCTGGAGCTCTGATACCATCTGTAGTGCTCTGGTTTTTACAGCAGAGCACCAAGTAAAAATTTCAGAGTAAATTTTCTATGTATTTAAACCTTATCAAGTGTACGGAAGTAAATTTCTAACAATTACTATGTGCCTAAATAATATTTAGTGTACTGTCATGTTTTCATCAACCTTACATTCAAAATTTAAAATAAACAAACATATCATTATTTTCTTTTCAACAATCATGTTCCAGCATAAGAATATGTTTCACAACTTAGTAACTAGGTAAATAGCAAGTTATGCATGTTTACAGTAAGATTTTAGCATAATATTCAAATAACGTAAATAACAAGGAAATTACCTGATGCTGATGCTAACCGTAGGTTGTCGCAGGTTGTAGAACCTCTTAGACAGTCAAACTGAAGTGTCCACCCTACCGACCAGCTATTATCTTGCTGGCCCTTGGAAATCAAAGGATTTCCAAGCCCCCGAGCCCACAATCTGATAATCCCGAGAGCAATCCTCTCTTCGGTTCTCCCAACTTTCTGTTCTCCAAACTTTCTGTTCTCAAAACTCTCTGTTCTCCCAAACTTCTTTCTTCCCCCAACTAAAAACCCCCCCTTTACTCCAAGCTCTCCCCCTCTATATACTTTCCCTTACTCGAGAATATCTTGGGCTTACTCCACCGCCCCAAAATCCCCCTCTCGAGCCCCTCAACATTTACTCCTATCACCAGTTCATTCATACATGGTTCTTTATAAAAATGTATAATTAATTACTCTCATGGAAAAATTAGTTGGTTTTGGATTGACGGTCGTAAGTATTTATTACGGTGGGAATTATCACCCAAAGGTTATCCATTCGGGACAAGCTTCATTAATTACAAGTCTATTCGCCATCCTTGGTTTTTAAATGTTATTAATGTAATTAATAAAATATGATATAATTAGTTGACCCTTTTCAACTTGGACATGATGTGTCTTAATGGTCTACCTTATCCGTCGAGATCACTTATCTTGAGGTTTAAATTCCAAGATTAACATTGAATAATTAAATAACCATTTTACATCACGTTCATTCCAAAAATAGTTATCCTATTATGTCTAACTTAGAAATGTAAAATAATCACATTCTAATCATTCATTAATCAATATTTAAATTTCACCTATTTTTCAATTGTTACGACATGGGTAGTAGTATTATTAAAATAAATTTTAGGTAATAATATTAATTTAAATCCCCATAAGGTAATAATAATGGTGAATTTAATAAAGATGTCCTTTACATCATTTGTTTATCACAATGTTTACCAACGGGTAATGCGTAGCTTAATTGACTTGTTTTACACATCTTAGATAACTTTATATTCATTATCTGAATTCGGTCAATGCATGATTAACCTAATTACTTATGACAACTTACACATTTATTCAATATGTTAAGTGTTTGTATCTCGATACTAGTGTACATGTGCAAGGTGTGCATGCGTGGCCAGCGTATGCACACATCTATAGACAAACCCCATCCGGCCTATGCATATCTGCTAACTAATAGTAGTATTTACCCCCATGTAGAAGAAAACATAATATATATAGTACAATTACTTCAACATTCTCAGTTATTTAACAGTTAATTCTTTATTATTTCACATCATTCTCTTTATCTTTACATTAGTTTAATCAATCATGTACAAGGAAGGGTGCCTACTTCCACTAACTCGGAATCAAGGAATACTAAACCCCCAATAGTACTAACTAACACATCCTCCCATCATAACCTACGTCCAGCATCCTCCCTATCCTTCCTCTGCTAGTACAACAGTGGATGTCGGACTCCCCGATCTGACCACATAGAACTTGAGAGTGATAGCGTCGGCTGAACAGCGGACCTATCCTCCCCTAGCAGGCATCCGACCATCGTCATCACAACAACATGGGGAGCGTGTCTCAGCACGGCCCTCCCACGACCTCGGGTCTCATGGAAACATAGGGTGGGAAACACATCCATCCCTCTCAACATACTGGGCCTACACCCTTATCAACTCATACTTGCTGCTATCGGGATTATCAGTTTGTGTTATCGTATCCTCATTTTGGCTGCTAAGGTTTGATGTATGAACATGTTTTTCCTTTCCAATATATATCAGATCAAGTAACTGGCTATCCCATAGCCCTTGTGTCCTGTAGGTTAGTGTTTTGCAAAATACAATTTATAGAAAGCATTTTCCATTGATCGCCAATTGATCCATGTTATCATTTTATTTCATGTAACCTTTCAGCTCATCATAGATACATATAACATTTCAATAATTCACATAAGAAGATGG
Organism: Larix kaempferi; assembly: GCA_027924585.1. Taxonomy (NCBI): domain Eukaryota; kingdom Viridiplantae; phylum Streptophyta; class Pinopsida; order Pinales; family Pinaceae; genus Larix; species Larix kaempferi. The sequence goes on from BSBM01000437.1 coordinate 26,823,687, forward strand.
TATCCACGTACCGAATCATATATTTCACATTTCATTAATGAAAACATATAAACATATACTGCAATCGTAAAATAAGGAAATCATATGATAATCATGACATCATAATCGCATAACATAGTAACATCATAATCATGGTGAAATCATAAAACAGAGTAACATCATATAACGAGGTCCAATATAGTTTACTCAGTCGAGCTGAGTTCAACAGAATATATAAGAAATAAAGTATGGTGTATCTAACTAATAAATATGCCGAATCAAAAATATGGGCGTTACATGACGGAACCACGTTTCCGCCGAATGAAGGAGGACCATGTGCATCTACTTAACAACTTAGCGCATCATTATTCAATACATCTAACTATTCAGCTTAGGCATCAAACAGAATCACATCATCATTCAACAGATCTCATTATCAGCAAAACCATTAATGTGCAAATAGATATAATACTATGACATCATTTAGAGCAAGGAAACATTGCATCATTCATAGATTCATATTGTAGATATATATCACATTCATAACAGGAAAACAGGAAAAGACACAATGATTCTACTCAAGATCTGTCATGTCATATTAACCTTCGCAACAAAACACAAATACATCAACATAGCTCTTTTGTCGCATACACAGATCCAAAAGACCAAGATCGATACCCGATACCATTCATCCGAATTCTTCTATCTAATCATCCTTATTCCTCTAACACTTGCAATTCTACATCTATTTATAAGCTTGCGCCTTTACATTCATGGTCCACTTTGACAACCACCTAACTACTTTCTAACAAGATCTACAAAAGAATGACCCTAATCCGCACAATGCGGACCAAAATGACCAAAAATACATAAAGTAATATAATTTCCGACTTGTGCACGATTTTCCTCCTTGCGCAACATCTTTGACCTTGCACAATATCCACGATACTGTGCAGCTAACTTATCCACGGGGTATGCAACTAGAACCACCTTCAGAACAACATCGCGGATGATCTACAGGGCATTATGAACATCTGGATTGGCATCCGCAAAACTGAAGGTATGAGTGAAGCGAACCATCAACACTTCCCAAGTGGTAATCTCTCTGTGCAACTTAGCTGAGGCATACCAAGATCGCGGCATTTCATCCAAGGTGTGGACAAAGGCATGGACCCATTCATCCTTTGTTCGTGAGGCCCACAAAGTCTGACATTCAATCAAATGACCGTTAGGTTCATTCCGCCCATCATACTTTCCAGTGTGGTATATTTTTGCGTCGCCAAAGCAAACCATCATCAATCTTCGACACTATGACCATCTAGTAATCGACTTCTTATGGGTTACCCACCAACATGCTGAAGCAACCTTCAGCGCCTATTCCAATGCCAGCAACCGTTGTGGTTCTGGCACCTTATCCTCAAATGCCACTAGAAATTTAGCTAACTCGGGCAGTCCTTCGTAGACCGGTAATTCAACAGTCTTAGTCGCGACACGACACAGCGATTACGTGATGAAACCATACTTTCTGAATGACACCTCATGCATGCAATTCTGCCAGTTCTCTAAAGCATCATCAGAGTCAGAAGACGCAGAGCTAGAGCTGCGCCAACCAAGTTCGTCATCGACAGTCGGATGGATGTAGTCTTTTGAAATGTTATATGCATGATCCCATACTCTTACAAATTCATCTTTTATTGGTTCAACATACCTTTTCCCTTCATTCGTATCCAACGGAGCTATAACTCTAAGGTCTTGATTTTCAAAGGTCATCACCCGCTTCTTGAAATTAATTACTGCCATACTGTCATTGGCCCATCCAATCCCCAACAACACGGGATAAGAGCTTCCACCATCAACAACTTCAATAACATCAAAATCAACATAGGTTTTCATCCCCTCAATGTCCACAACAAGGCGTGGAACTATCCCAATTGGTGTTACCTTGGCCTGATTAGCCAGTGCTGCACGGGTGACCAACTCAGTGTTGGGATCCCCATCTTTTTCCATGCCTGCCTTGTTAGAATATTGACATCTGACCCTAGATCCATAATGATTGAATCTACCTCGTAGTCCCCAATCTAGATATTCATGTGCATCTCTTTTCATGTCTTCTTCCTCTGTAAAGAGTTCACTGTGGACTCTTTCTGTCCCTTGGTCGTTCAATGCAACGGACTCTCAATCTCGACAAGAGCATCAGGATCTCTTGCCAGCAAAAAACAACTTTAAAAGAAGTTATGCAAAGTACCATACTATCGCGATAGTCCTACTACCAAAGTTGAGTCAAAGCAACGGGAATGTCATAAGTAGTTGACTTACCAAGATTTCTTCCCATCACATTACGTGCTTCAAAGAATGTGTCTCGCTCAACATCATAATCAAACTGCACCTTCTTCTTTCCAGCCATTCGGAATAGTGGATGTGAACCATCTTCTCCTGTCGTCTCACCTCTGCGAGTGAAAATAGAAATGTCGACATCTTGCGTTCTTGGTTCTGCTGAAATTGTCGCGACAGTTGATCCTTGATTCTGGTTCGGTGGTGGATTTGCAGGTTGATTCACATTCTGATTTGCGTTCTGATTCTGATTCTGAAACTGATTCTGGTTCTATAATGGATGTTGATTCTGCAATTGGTTCTGATTCTAAAGCTGGTTCTACAACTGATTTTGATTCTACAACTGCGAAACATTTCCTGCCTGCCATCTCGTGATCAGCTATGGACAGTTCTCAACAGTGTGATCAAGAGAAAAACAATATGTACAATGTGCTTGCAACTGCGAGCAATCTCTTTGGTAGTTTTCTAATACTCCGCAATTATAACATTGCACAGGTCTGTGACCTCGTCCTCCTCCACGACCAAAGCCTCCACCGTGCCCTCCTTGGAATCTTCCGCAGAATCCTCCTTGTTGCTGATATTGCAATTGATTAAATTGTTGCTGCCGGGCATTCAGTTGTTGCTGAACATACCACACTAGCTGGACATATTGTGTGGTATGAACATATTGTTGCTGCTATGGATCCATCTGCATCTGATTATACTGTGGTTGTGGCACAAACTGTTGTTACGGTTGTAGCTGCGGTACAAATTGCATATGCGGTTAAGGTGGAGGCTGGGCCACCTATGGCTGCGGCTGCGGTTGCTGTACTACACGATGGTCATCTCCCTTTACGTGGTATGAGTCGTGCATTCTTTCCTGGACTAAGTCATATGCGCGACAATCCTTATCTTCATGCCCAACAGACCGACAGAATGTACAGTATAAATTTGTCGGCTTCATGACTATCTTCTGCATGTATGCACACTCTTCATGTCGATGCCCATAAACTTGAAAAATGAGGCACCATGGCATACCTCCACCACTCAATGGGTTCAGTGCTCCTAATAATAGGTAGTTCAAAAATCTGGGCAGTTATCCTTGGTATGTCCTTCTGCACGACATCGAGTACACCAAACTTCTTCGTGGTGCTATTTACCCTTGAGATCTTGCAACTGAATTGTCAGATTCACCAGCTGCATTTGGATCTGAGACATGTCAACTACATTCTCACTAATAGGTGAAGCTTCTAATTTCATCGCAATCTCCAGAGCCTCGCTCTGTGTCGTAATCTTCTGTTGCATCAACGGAAGTCTGATATGAGTTAGTAATGACACGATGAACCATTCCTTATGCTGAATGTCGCTCATCTCAAAGTTGACTCTTGCCATTAGCGTTTTAAACCTTTGGTCAAAATCCCAAATAGTTTCGTTTCGATATTGTTTGATCTCCTTCAGTTCCGTAATGTATTGTGCTTCAAACTTCACTTTTTTGAACTCTTCAATTAATCCTTTTCTAAGTTAATCCAATGTCTTCTTTGGACTTCCCGCGGGAACTTGTACAAATTTCATGAACCAATCCAGTGCGAAACCCAGAAGAGTTGTCCCTAATTGAACTTTCTTTACATCATCATCTATAGTTTGTTTAACAGTCCACATAGCTTCACATAAGAACCAATATTGCTCTGGGTCCTCAGTTTCATTTCCATGGAACAAAGGTAACTTTGCATCGTCGCCCACCATCCTGGGCCTTCCTCCTACAGTCGTAGATCCACTACTATTTGAGTGTTGTTGACACACCGGACACAGCGGTGTCAAATTTGTGTTCCTTCCTGGTTGCAATGTAGTGCACGGAGGTGTGGGTATGCTACTGCTGGGGGTGGGTCTTGCCTCTGCCTCAGGCGTAGCCTTGTCATCCTTGTCGGCACTATGGGGTCTCTTCGTCCCATGTGGTCTTCCTTTGCGGTCTTGCATTTTGATCACAACAGGACCTTCCCCTATCCTCTGCCTCTTCTCTTGTCGAAACCTTTCTCCTCCCCTTGTAAGACCACTCTCTTCCTCGGCTTCCCTCACAGTCTCATCGTAACTTGCACCCATCTACCCCGTGTCATTCCATTTTCCTCCCCCCTATCTCCATGGTACCCACAGCCTCCGCACACCAGGGCTCTACTACTTGAGGTTCATATTCAGTATTCCCTTTTCATAGATGAGCATCTTAATGGATAATTTGCAAAGACAACAGGAACCTACCTCTTGGTACGTTGAAAAATTCCCTTTGAGCTTTGCTATAAGATTTCTTGTATCAACCACAAACTTGGTGATATAGCCCTCCAATATAGTGTCAAGACAGACTTCAACAACCTGTGATGCTCTGTTGTCTACCTCTTGCAACTCCCAGATCAATTCCGCGGTCTAGGTTGTTAGCTCACCGCCTTGGAAATTTGTCTTGCGAAAATTCAATTGTGCTAACCACTCATACAAGATGATTGGGAATTCAGAGAAAAATTACTCGTGTGGACCATCCTGTATGTACCTTTCTAGCCACCAATCCGTCGTCAGTCTAGGATTCTGATTCTCTTTCTCAACAAACTCTGGTAACTTTTGGTTGAACTAATCTTGAATTTCTAGTCTTGTCGGATGCCACAACATGTCCTCCCTTCTCTTCGTGCTAGGGTCCTAGTAACGGAACCATTTGTTGACACAAAGTCAATCGATAGGGGTTCTTCACTCTGTCGACATCCAACCACCATGATCTCCCTGAGCACCAACCCAAACAGGTTTTATCCCATTCGGCTACACCTGTAGAGCAGATGAAGTCTCACCCGAGATGTTCGAGGGAGAGCTGACGGAACCACATTTCCGCTAAATGAAGGAGGACCATGTGCATCTACTTAACAACTTAGTGTAGCATTATTCAACAAATTTAACTATTCATCTTAGGCATCAAACAGAATCGCATCATCATTCAACAAATCTCATTATCAGGAAAACCATTAATGCGCAAATAGATCTAACAATATGACATCATTTAGAGCAAGGAAACATCGCATCATTCACAGATTCATATTGCATATATATATATCACATTCATAACAGGAAAACAGGAAAAGATACAATGATTCTGCTCAAGCTTTTTCATGTCATATTAACCTTCGTAACAAAACACATATACATCAACACAGTTCTTATGTCGCATACACAGATCCAAAAGACCAAGATCAATACCCGATACCATTCATCTGTATTCTTCTATCTAATCATCCTTATTCCTCTAACACTTGCAATTCTACATCTATTTATAGGCTTACGCCTTTACATTCATGGTCCACTTCGACAACCACCTAACTACTTTCTAACAAGATCTACAAAAGAATGACCCTAATCCACACAATGCGGACCAAAATGACAAAAAATACATAAAGTAATATAATTTCTGACTTGTGCGTGGATTTCCTCCTTGCTCAGCATTTTTGACCTTGCGCAGTATCTACAATACTGTGCAGCTAACTTATCCAAACCCGCCTGCCAACACCCTCCCCTCGTGGAACAACATGGTAGGCTGAGACCTCAAACTCAAGATGGTGCTCACGATATTTTCGCCACATTTTCGCATGGGGTTTTGTTTCAGCCAATGGGTTCCTCATTTGTGACTTGACGCCCAAAGTAAGAGGTCCTCCAGGTTATGTTTTTCTGCCAACCTAGCCATGCTAGAACCATGGAATCCTTCTTCATGAAATATTATTCGATGTGAAGAATTAAATTTTAAACACGCATAATCGTTCCTACATAATAGTTTTGGACTTTTGTGTTGGCCATAGGGTTTAAAAGTCATTTTGATATGTGCACAAACACTTTCAGGATTGTTATAACCAATATGGAAGGAACCATGAAGATAGAAAGAGGATTGAATTGATCATTTTGTTGCATTAATACTTGTTTCATTGTTAAATTTTAATAGCTTATGTTTCATGGATAGTGATTCTACTCCCTATGATTCGCAGGAACAAATCATGTCTAATAAAAAGATTAGGCTACAATTGAAGACCATCCAAGAAGAATCATCTGGAGATGAAATGACAAAAGAAGCAAGAACACCCACTCTCCTATTGCAATTAGATGACACGAAGAGAACTACCAGAGCTAATCATGAATACTTATGGGGTTACATGTATGAGTTCTTTTGAGTGGAAAAATGCCAATCTACAAGCATAGATGAGATCACGTTGTTCTAGAACATAATATGGTGTGGGATTAATAAAGCAACAATGAGACCGGAATTGTTCCCATGCATGGAAAAAGTAGAATGGCTCCTTCCCCGCACTAATGCAAAGAGCCGTGTCATCAAGTATGTCGCAGGAGTTTGCATAGCCTCATTTGATCCATCTACCATGAGTAAGTACTATAATTTCCTAGTATCATATATCAACCTAAAAAATGAATGGATTCAGTCAATTCAACTCAATTATGTAACCTTCATCAAGCATGTTTGGTTTCCAGACAAGCAATTTCATCAAAATGAGAATGGTACATAAAACACCAAGTCATTGAGGCACCCCTACAAGATGATCGTCTCCCTATTATGTCAGTTATACAGAGAGGTGGATTAAACACACTTAAATATCGAATGGTCCCCCTCACCATATTACATCACTATTTGTGGTGCAAGATTCAACTAGTCTAACAACCTCTCGAAGAGCATGTAGGAGGCAGTGTTGAACAAAATGGTTTTTTCAAGCAATAGTCAGACTTCTATATATCATCATATTTTATTGAAATAGTGTGCACATCAAATCAGTTTCTAAGCATGGGATGGCACTGGGTTCCCAGGGAGACCCCTATTCATGTATGCTATCAACTTCTCTAGGCCTAGAATCACATCGGTAACTACAAGAAAACTATGAGGAGTTCATTAGGCCATTATACACAATCATACATGGGAACCCAACAAAGAGTATGTTAGATAACTCCATCTCCATAGTGACACAAGTAGGTTATTGGTACTTGACTAAAGATGGCACTTATTTGAGAATATATGGGGCATCAAAGGCACTTAACATCATGCCCAAGTATGTTACCGACTATGTCATCCTGAAAGAAATTTCCTTTCAAACATTTATAGATGGGATTGGAACTTCCCTCAACGATACCAAGAAGGCATCACAACCACCTTTTCCAGTCCTAGTTGGGGCTTACAGGTTTACAAAAGTGAAAGAATCCACTGAACTAACCTAGGACTTGGAAATATATCATTTTGTGGAAGGACAATATAGGAGGAATGATTGCGAAGTGAAGATAGTAAATCACTACGTGCCTATGAAGTACCACTAGCACTATAAGCATGATCAATGTGAAGAAGAGGAAATGTAGAGGTGATTGCAAACTTTAAATGACCTAGCTAATAAAATGAATAAGGGGAAAATCATTGAAGTAACATCCTCCAGCAATGAATCCACCCAAGAAACTATCCATCAAGAAACACTAGGAAAGCAACAACAAATCCCAAAAGGGAAGGCCACTAAAATTATGAACAAAAAGAAATAGGGGACTAAGATCAAGAGGCTAAAAGAACAAAGGAAAGCTAAGGAAGTGACCCGTGCAAAATCTCTAGCTAGAAAAGAGCAAGAAGAAAAGGGAAAACAAGAAGAGCTACTAAAAAGGGTTGAAAAACAAAGGGAGCACAAGGAGACCCAAACGAAGAAATGAAAAGAACGATAATAGGAAGAGTGAATGCAAGAAGGTGGGCTACAAGATATGGATATTGATGCACCCACTACTAGCTCTAAAATACCACTTACTAGGGGGCATTTCCCTTTGAAGGAACTTGGAATTGTGATGTACATCACTCTAGAGTAGGTTCGGTAGCTAAACTAATTTAATATGCATTCAACCTGAGTAAGAAACAAATTGTATGGAAGACAAAAAAGAGGCTTAAGAACACATAATGACCTGAGATGGTCATTAATTAGGAGGTACCTGTAATTGGAAACATTGACAAAGCTCCTAAATCCATGGAATCTGTGAATGTGGCCACCGCTATGGCCATGGAGGACAACATAAATAAATTGTTAAGAGAGGTGGAGCGGGCCAAGAGGAAAATCAACTTACTAGAAGATCTCCTCCTAGAGGTAAGGAGAGTAGGCATGGTGCTGAGACATGACAATGACACATTGCAAGTGCAGAAGAGAACACTAGAGATCTTAGCTCAAGACTTAGAAAATGATAAATACAAAATGGAAGCTAAGGTGAATGAGCTTAAGGTAGTGAGGGAAATCATGGAAACTCAAATAGAAAGATTTCGTAGAGAGAAAGATGAAATGGTCGTAGAGGCGGAAGCTTCTAGAGAAGGAAAAAAAAGTTTATTATGATTTCACAAATACACCGTGCATTACAGGAAGAGTATTTGGGCATATAGGAATGAGTCACAGAATAATTTTTTGAGGTTTGAAATGCATAAGTCAAACTCCAAGCTATAGGGACCAAGACTCAAGAAAGTAATTAGGAGATTCCATAGGTTAAATCCAGATTGAAATACATTACAACATGGCAACAAGAAATATGTGGAAGAAATTCAGGTAGACTATGCAACCCTAGAAAACTACCAAAAGGTAGGAACAACCCTGGAGAAGGACATCACTGCATCACTCAAGAAATGTCAAAAACTTTAGGCTGTGATTGAAAGGGTTTTTGTAAGATGTACATTGCCACCTCTAGGGACTCTTGAACAACCCATTCTTAAGAAGCAATGATTGGTTGAGATTAGGACCACCAAAGCCGAATATGTCAAAGAAGTTAGAAATGTATCTTAGGTAACTCCACGAGAATTGCATGATCATATCGAGACACCCACCAAGAAAGCTCAACTCATGACAACTTGCCACAACACAGTCACCAAAGGATTGAATACACTATCAAGGGAGGTGATCAATAATGAAGTTATGTTTAAACTACTTGAACCAAAGCAATTAAATGCCATTATTTATGAATGTTATGTCTAGGACCAATTCATTAAGTCTCAAGAAAATCCCCCTTTGGAACCATGAAATGTAATTTTATTTCTCTTTTTCTTTGAAAGACAATGTAATATTTTAAATTTCAAATATTCTGGGAGCTGAAAAGTCTCAACTGACTTGAGGTATATGAAAATACATTTGTCAATTACCTTGTAAAGTTATAAAATAAGGAGGAGAGAAAGAAAAAAGGGTTTTGGAATGGGACCCTTTGCTACTTATTCTTTGTAAGAACTATTTCTGGGGGGGTGAATACAAAGGGTATTGGACTTAAGTTTTTTTTCGGCATGGAGACCATGCTTGTATTTGAAGATGGATTGTCATGGAACTACTTTCTGATCCATTTTATTTTACATGCAGTAATAATGTTTTAATTTCATGTTTGTCTATTCTTATAGCCATCAAATTATCTTGTTGTGTATTGCACTTTCATGGTACCTTTTCTTTCTATGAGTTGTAAACGCATGATGTTGTAATGCTATGGTTATTTATGTAGTGTATTTCATTATGTGATTGATACATATCTTAACTTTGGAGTTGATGAGGAACCAATACAATGCAATTGTTCGACTCCAGAACAATCAGTTCACTACATATCTTAACTTTGGAGTTGATGAGGAACCAAATGCATATTCAAGCATAGTAAATAGTGTCATAGGCTGCAATGTGACTTCTATCTAGAAAATAAACACACTTTGGAAATTGGCCTCATATAGAACAACAAAAGATATAATGTTACAAGACTACCTTAGTTTTAACACTAGCAAACTCAACCTCAATTATGGAGAAAGTGTGAAATATTGCATACATATTCATAACAAATGGAAACACTAACCTTTTGGACATCAGAACAATAACCTTGTGCATAAAAGAACAAAATACTATCACCCTAGTTATCTCAATGCCACAAAATTCTAATATTGTAGTGCTTGTTATTCCAAGAATCATACCTTGTATCTAAATAAATTCACTAAGCAAAACAAAGAGTAACCCCACAAAAATAAAAATAAAACACAATGGAGTTAACAGTAATAGTTGTAATATTATCATAATTTCAAAAATCCAAATACAATTGTAGAAGTTGCTACAAGATATTTACAAAAAGATTCAAGTCTCTGATAGAAGAAGAAAGGATGAAAAAAATTAACTCACACATAAATCCATAAAGTTTAAATGAATTATAAACATTCACATATATTTTTATAAAGTAAAATGGAAGATATGATTAGACAAAATCATCGTTAAGTCGAGAGTACTAGTTTATCTTATAGTTATGATTCTATATATGACAGAAATTGTGCTCAAAAGAGTCACCTTAATCTCCATTTCCACTACTAAAAGTTTAAAGGGGCATTGACCTGAATTTTGAAAACATGTAAAGGTAAAGTATTTGATCAGATGATCTTGACATCAGCTCTAAATGACCACTAGTATGAAAGAAAGCAAGTTCTCCAGCTTCCACAATGTCAATTTGCTTGATTGAGAACCTTCCAACACCTTTTGCCTTGATTTTTAAATCTCCTTGACATGAGTTTGACATCATGAATGACACATGAATTTGCATCAACCCATGTACCTGTAACAATAAAGTCATCGTGTCAAATCCAAATCTATATTGAAATTCGATTTGAAAGCATAAGATGTATGGTTACACTAGGACAACATCTATCTTAAACGTTGAAATATGAATACAAAAAAATGAATGGTCAAATAAACTTATTCAAAAAAGTAGGTGGAAAAAATTATATTGGTTTATCCCAAAATTCACCATTCGATCCATTCACCACACCCGAGGCCAAAAAGTATAAAATCAAGATGACATTGCTACATGAAATCAACAAAAATACAACTAATAATTATTATAAATTATCTATTAGGTGGGAATGAATAGGGAAAAAGAATTTTGAATATTCTTTAAATTCACCTTGTTGAGATTTCAAACAAAAAACAAATTGTGATCACTTTCTTCTAATTTGTATGTCCCATTCTTATTGTTGTATCATATAAGTTGGCCATTGCTATGATAGATTCAAGTTGTAGGAAAAGGTGATCTTTCAAATCATACTTGTACAAGCATTTCCCTTTTATTTTATTGTACCAACAAAAGTGAATCTCAACACCTTCTTTCCTATCCAAAAGATCAATGTCATTATGGTAATCAAACACCCTATTTCTGAATCCTTCTTTCGTATTCATTGAACCCTTCCAATGTACCAAGTTTCACAAGAAACACCTTATTTGGTAATTTGAGAAACACCTTTTCTCATGGCACATTCAACTATAGGTATTGAGTTTCTCTCAAACAACACCCCACAATCCACTAGTACAAAATGAGAGATAAGTGACAAAAAAAACGACCAAAATCCACATATAAATGACCACTTTTGAGTTGGTGACCACTGGTAGCAAATTAGTGGCCATATATCACGCAACAAAAAATCTGGTCATATTTAGCTTGGTCATTTATAGCTTATCTTGTGGTCATACATTTGGTCATATATTTGGTCATTAATTGTCACAATTAATGACCAAATTTATGATCACATTTTTTGTCACATGATAAATGACTGTTAATTTTCTTCCAGCGATTGTCAACTCAAAATTGCTCATTTATATGCATATTTTGGTCATCTTTTTTGTCACTTATCTCTCATGTTGTATTGGTGGTCATTTATATGCAAATTTTGGTCATTTTTTTAGTAATTTATTTCTTTTTAGTGGTTCCAGAATATAAATAGGGCACGGAGGAATTGAACCACCAACCTCCTGCCTATAAGGAAGGTGCTCTACCATTGAGCTAGCACCCTTAAATAGAATTTCTTATGGATTTATATGAGAATAAAATTTCCAAACAGTTAACACCATCTTGCCAAATTGTGGAAAAGGGTCACATAAGTAGGTAAGAAGTGACCAAAAATATGCATATAAATGACCAAAGACACAACCTAATGGGAATAACACATGGTAATGATTAGTACAAGCCATAAGAAACTTCCAATGGCCAAGGACACAACCTTCAACTCTATAACCACAATCCTGGCAAGCAAAACAAATCTCTCTGAAATGAGTTGGTTGTCAGTTCACTTTTGCAGATATTGGATTTTCAAACACACTAACTTAAACCTAAAAGCATTAAAAGAAATAGAAACTTAAAAGGCATCCTTGTACACATACTAACTTAACAACAAGTTAAGAAATATTCTTGAGATTTTTTATTGCCTAAAACAAATATATTATAAAAAATATCATAATAAATTCAATACAAGGGTAGATAGTCAAACAAACAATGTGGTAAATCCATGGACATCGATCAACTCGACACCTGATTGTTGCTCTTGGTCATCCACAATTGCTGCACTTCAACATTTATTCTTTGGAAAGTGTTGCTCGAACATTTATAAGACAACCCACGCTCGAGAAATTGACCTACATGGTTGTTTTTTACAAGCCAAATTACATATAGCATGTATTTGATTTGGAACTAAAATCTATGCCCCTCGTTTTCAAAATTTTGGATGTCAAGCTGATAAATTTGCTAACAATGAGCTATGTAGAAGGAAAATAAAATGTATTTATTTAACCCAAGAATCATTGCATCAATAGGAAAGGTAGTAAGTCAGGAAGGCAAGTAAAAAACATGAAGAGATAAATAACTTTCCTAAAACCCAAGCATTGGAGGGGTGAAAAAACAGGATTGCAAACAGAAACAATTGAAATTTGATTAAAAAAAGTAATATCCTTGGGCATAATGAAGTCTTTATTAAATACAATGATTATGCCTTTTAAGAATGCAATACACAGTTTATTGGGTGCTTCTCTGCAATAGTGGGGTAAATGGGTGCTTCTATGCAGTACACAATAAGTCTAATAGATTGGTCTATATACACCTAATCTAAAAGATAAATACCCCTAATCTAAAAGATAAATACCCCTAATCTAAAATATAGATAATATATAACCTTAATTTAAAATATAAATAATGACTCAGTAATAAACTGCCAAAAGACTATTTAATGTACAAGTGGAAGGGAGAAGAACCACCCACAAACTGAGCCAATAAACAGTATCAAATACTAACATATGAGATACAATAAATAACAATCTCACGTAGCATACATTTAAATGTAGCAGCAAAGGATGTTGAAGTACCTCGGGACTCCACACAACACATTCTCAATGAATCCATACTCTAGCAATACCAAACTGGTCAGTCAGTAAGGGGGGCCCAAAAGGAGACCAAGCCAACCTGTATCATGTCCAAACCCATCAGACTCCTGATACATCGACTCCTGGGTAGCATACTACAAGTAGATGAACATTTCATTCTCACTGTCTATTCCATCTTGGAAAATTCTCTTTAGAGGTTAGCCATCATTTCCCATAGCACACAGGATGCACTTGCACCCTTCAATTATAGTTTGTTTCTCGAATTTGAAACTTACATCATCATTTTCCTTTTGTGTTGTTGCATCACAATTAAGTTTTACACTTTTCCTTGAATCCAATATGCCTTTTTTAACTGTCTTCTGGGCAGGTTCATATTTAGCAACTTCAATATGCTTACTATTGGAATCTGTTGTACCATTTGCAGCATTAGGCTTAGTATCTTCATGGTGTTTGTCACCAATCTCTACTATATCCTTCACAGCTTCACTTAGATCATTTTCATGATGCACGGCAATGATTTTTGAAGGTTCTAATATTATTTTTTCTATATTCATATCTTCTATGTGGTCATCTGAAATCCTCTCCCTTAAATTAATATTACATACATCTGCTATGCCCTCCCTTGACCCAAATCCTGCACCAAAAGTGTCTTACCAGTCCTGGGATAGTGAATCAAAAGAAATCCCTTGGTAAGGGTAATACTAAGACTATCAAATCATCCTAGACCTATAAGAGTGGTAAAATCACTATTTATTTCATGCATTGAACAACATTTTGAAAGCTAGCTACATATTCCAAACCCTCTGCAAAAGTCACACTAGTCACGTTGCCAGATGATGACTCTCCAATATAGATAGGCGTATCTCTTAGTAGATCTCGATGAAGCAGTTCACACTCATGCTTTAAAAAAATTTCATCCTCTCCACAATTCTGCAACCATTTTTCTTCTAAACTCTAAATCCTTCCAAACGGCAGTTGCATTTGCTTTCCTCCTTTCAATTACCATCCTCTGGAACCGCATCTTTCACATTTCTTATCGAAATAATCTACCTCGTGGGAAAAACACATGGTAATGATCAGTAAAAGCCATAAGAAACTTCCAATGGTCAAAGACACAACCTTCAACTCTACCACAAACTTAGCAAGCAAAACAAAGTTCTCTGAAATGAGTTGGTCGTCAGTTCACTTTTGCAGATATTACATTTTCATACACACTACCTTTAACCTAAAAGCATTAAAAGATATAACTAAATAGAAAATTAAAAGACATCCTTGTACACAGACTAACTTAACAACAAGTTAAGAAACATTCTTGAGATTTCTGATTGTCTAAAACAAATATATTATAAAAAATATCATAATAAATTGAATACAAGGATAGATAGTCAAACAAACTATGTGGTTAATCCATGGACATCGATCAACTCAACACATGATTGTTTCTCTTGGTCACCCATAATTGCTGCACTTCAGCACTTAACCTTTGGAAAATGTTGCTCAAACATTTCTAAGACAACCCACGCTTGAGAAATAGACCTGCATGGCCATTATTTACAAGCAAAATTACATATATCATGGATTTGATTTGGAACTGACATCTATGCCCCTCGTTTTCAAAATTTTGGATGTCAAGCTGATAAATTTTCTAATAGTGAGTTATGTAGAAGGAAAATAAAATGTATTTAGTTAACCCAAGAATAATTACATCAATAGGAAAGGTAGTAAGTCATGAATGCAAGTGAAAAACATGAAGAGATAAATAAATTTCCTAAAACCCAAGCATTAGAGGGGTGAAAAAATAGGACTGCAAACAAAAACAATTGAAATTTGAATAAAAAAAGTAATATCCTTGGGCATAAGAAAGTCTTTATTAAAGACAACTATTATGCCTTTTAAGAATGTAGTACATAGTTTATTGGGTGCTTCTCTTCAATAGTGGGGTACATGGGTGCTTCTCTAAAGTACACAATAAGTCCAATAGATTTGTCTATATACACCTAATCTAAAATATAAATACCCCTAATCTAAAATATAAATAATATATAACCTTAATTTAAAAGATAAATAATAACTCAGTAATAAACTACCAAAAGACTATTGAATGTACAATTGAAAGGGAGAAGAACCACCCACAAACTGATCCAATAAACAGTATCAAATACTAACATATGAGATACAATAAATAAAAATATCACAACACAACATACATTTAAATGTGGCAGCAAAGGATGTTGAAGTACCTCGGGACTCCACACAACACATTCTCGATGAATCCATACTCCAGCAATACCAAACCAGTCAGTAAGGGGGGCCCAAAAGGAGACCAAGCCAACCTGTATCATGTCCAAACCCATCAGAATGCCGATACATCGACTCCTGGGTAGCAGCCTGCAAGTAGATGAACATTTCATTCTCACTATCTATTCCATCTTGAAAAAGTCTCTTTAGAGGTGAGCCATCATTTCCCACAGTACACAGGCTGCAATTGTGCCCTTCAATTATAGTTTGTTTCTTGAATTTGAAACTTACATCATCATTTGTGTTTTGTGATGTTGCATCACAATTAAGTTTTACACTTTCCCTTAAATCCAATCCTCCTTTTTTAATTGTCTCTTGGGAAGGTTCATATTGAGCAACTTCAATATGCTTACTATTGGAATATGTAGTACCATTTGCAGCTTCAGGCTTAGTATCTTCATGGTGTTTGGCACCAGTCTCTACTATCCTTGACAACTTCACTAAGAGAATTTTCATGATGTGCGGCATTGATTTTTGAAGGTTCTATTATTATTTTTTCTATATTCATCTCTTCTACGTGGTCATATGAAATACTCTCCCTTAAATTAATATCACATACATATGCTATGCCCTCCCTTGACCCAAATACTGCACCACAAGTGTCTTATCAGTCCTGGGATAGCGATGCAAAAGAACTCCCCTGGGAAGGGTAATATTAAGACTATCAAATCATCCTGGGTATAAGAGTGGTAAAATCACTACTTATTTCATGCATTGAACAACATTTTGTAGGCCAACTACATATTCCCAACCCTTTGCAAAAGTCACACTAGTCGCACTGCCAGATGATGACTCTCCAATATAGATAGGTGTAACTCTTAATAGATCTTGATGAAGCAGCTCACACTCATGCCTAAAACATTATTAGTCCTATCCGCAATTCTGTAACCATTTCTCTTCTACCTCTAAATCCTTCCAAATGGAAGTTGCATTTGCTTTCCTCCTTTCTATTACCATCCTCTAGAACCACATCTTTCATATTTCTTGATGAAATCATCTACCTCGTGGGAAAAACAAATGGTAATGATCAGTACAAGCCATAAGAAACTTCCAATGGTCAAAGACACAACCTTCAACTCTACCACAAACTTGGCAAGAAAAACAAAGTTCTCTTAAATGAGTTGGCTATCAGTTCACTTTTGTAGATATTATATTTTCAAACACACTACATTTAAGTTATAACCTAAAAGCATTAAAAGATATAACTAAATAAAAAATTAAAAGACATCCTTGTACACATACTAACTTAACAAGAAGTTAAGAAACATTCTTGAGATTTATGATTGTCTAAAACAAATATATTATTAAAAAAAATGATAATAAATCGAATACAAGGATAGATAGTCAAACAAACAATGTGGTTAATCCATGGACATCGATCAACTCAACACATGATTGTTGCTCTTGGTCGCCCACAATTTCTGCACTTTAGCATTTACCCTTTGTAAAATGCTTCTCAAACATTTCTAAGACAGGCCACGCTTGAGAAATAGACCTGCATGGCCATTATTTACAAGCCAAATTACATATAGCGTGGACTTGATTTGCAACTGAATCTATGCCCCTTGTTTTCAAAATTTTGGATGTAAAGATGATAAATTTGTTAACAGTGAGCTATGTAGAAGGAAAATAAAATGTATTTCGTTAACCCAAGAATCATTGCATCAATAGGAAAGGTAGTAAGTCAGGAATGAAAGTGAAAAACATGAAGAGATAAATAACTTTCCTAAAACCCAATCATTGGAGGGGTGAAAAAATAGGACTGCAAACAAACAAAAAATTAAATTTGAATAAAAAAAGTAATATCCTTAGGAATAATGAAGTCTTTATTAAAGACAATAATTATGCCTTTTAAGAATACACTACACATTTTATTGGGTGCTTCTCTACAATAGTGGGGTACATGGGTGCTTCTCTGTAGTACACAGTAAGTCCAATAGACTGGTCTATATACAGCTAATCTAAAATATAAATATCCCTAATCTAAAATATGAATAATATATAACCTTAATTTAAAATATAAATAATGACTCAGTAATAAACTGCCAAAAGACTATAGAATGTACAAGTGAAAGGGAGAGGAACCCCCCACACAAACTGAGCCAATAAGTAGTATCAAATACAAACATATGAGATGCAATAAATAACAATCTCACAACACATCATACATTTAAATGTAGCAAACAATGATGTTAAAGTACCTAGGGACTCCACACAGCACATTTTTGATGAATCCATACTCCAGCAATACCAACATGGTCAGTAAGGGGGCCCAAAAGGCGACCAAGCCAACCTGTATCATGTCCAAACCCATCAGCCTCTTGATACATTGACTCCTCGGTAGCATCCTGCAAGTAGATGAACATTTCATTCTCACTGTCTATTCCATATTGAAAAAATATCTTTGGAGGTTAGCCATCATTTCCCACACCACATAGGCTGCACTTGTGCGCTTCAATTATAGTCGTTTTCTCGAATTTGAAACTTACATCATCATTTTCCTTTTGTGTTGATGCATCACTATTAGGTTTGAGTAGTTTTTACACTTTCCCTTGAATCCAATCTGCCTTTTTTAACTGTCTCCTGGGCAGGTTCAGTTTGAGCAACTTCAATATGCTTACTATTGGAATATGTTGTACCATTTGTAGTTTCAAGCTTAGTATCTTCATGGTGTAGTTTAGCACCAGTCTCTACTATATCTCTCACAACTTCACTAAGAGCATTTTCATTATGCACAACATTGATTTTTGAAGGTTCTAATATTCTTTTTTCTATATTCATCTCTTCTACGTGGTCATCTAAAATCCTCTCCCTTAAATTAATATCACATACATCTGCAATGCCCTCCCTTGACCCAATATCATATGCAGCCACAATGGTTGACTCAATAACATGCTTGGAACTACCAGTGAAATTCTGAGATTTTTAGTGGGTGGTAGAATTGTCAAAGTCTTGAGGTTTTACATGTTTGTTCATTTCACTAAAAGAATCCTTAGGGCCTTGATATTTTTCTTTGCTGCCAAGATCCCTACTAGAAACTCCAGATTCTGGAGGATTTTCTTGGAATCTTAAGCCCCTGAGATAAACTTCAAGGACATAAATATTATTCCTATAACCCGGATCTTCCTTTTGAATAGATTTTCCATTAGTGATGCAGTTTTGAGTTGTTGGGTGTTTCGAATCCTGGCCCAAAGAATGAATTTCATCCTGCAACTTTTGATTTTTGTTTTCACACAACATTACTTCTATAGGAACGTTTGGGTCTTGTAACACGAATGTCATTTCTAATTTTCAAAACATCAGGTACTATAGTGTTTTTCATTTGTAGAATATTTGAGGTTGCCTTGCTATCAAGATTCTCTCCATCTATTGAATCTGATGCATATATGGATGAAAAAAGCACTCTTGTAGATATCTATACGATTTTTCTTTTTTCTGGATCCATGGTGCCTGATTTCCCTCATCATAACTTCTCTCAGACATTGTTGTGTGTACTAGAGAAGCACATTGTTTCTCATACCTGTGTAAATCCTTGGACACCAAATTTGAATGCAATTAATTTGAGTCTTTGCACCCCAAATCCAGCTGAAACATTTATAAATCCTTGCATGCCATATCATGTTGTGGCAAATTTAGATAAGTTATTTGTATGGCTGGAATTGCATCCCCGTTATGAGCTTCTGCCTTAACCATCATTTGAGGTCACAGTTTCCTTCTTGATTTTCTGGCCCAAGGCACAAGCATAAATATATTAGTTTCTAGATCATCATCTCTTTGGGAAGAATCGAGTCCTTGCAACCATCTGGTGCCTGCTATATTCGTCTCTTGTGTCGTTTCATCACACCATGAGTTTCCCTCGGATGTTCATCCTTCTCCTACTACTCCTCATTTTCTTTTACCTCCTGCTTCTGCAATTTAGTGCATTCGTGTTCTAAATTTCTAATCCTGCATCTAAGTCTTGTGTCCTAACTTTCAACATTCATTTTGTAGACTCCATTTCAGGAAGAAGGGCAATCAACGCAATTATTTGTGTTCAATTCTACTTTATCAGCTCTCGATCTCTTTTCTTTTCAGGTTCCCACCCCTCCACATATTTTGACCCCTCCCCCTTCTTCTTTTCTGGATGCAAGGGACAGTATTTCTTCACTTCCAAATGCTCGTGATGTTGTAGAATCTCTTGAATCCACAAGCTCTGGCGCTGCCTGGTGTAGGATTTCTACTACGATCTTATTTTCCCTTTTTTTATAATGTTCATCTCAGCTCCGGCTAACCAAACCCTTGTCCTCAACCTTCTTGTGTTTCTTGTAGGCCGCATCCCTATCACAGTCCCGCTCACATTTACATTCTCGAGGGTGCGATCTCTGCCTCTTGTGACTGCCTTCCAATGAATCAGATCCTTGGGGAAAATACATGACAAAGGAACAAAGCACTTAGCCCCCAAATTTCCTTTAGGGTTTTTCCTTTGGAATTTCGTTTAGGGTTTTAGATGATCGAGTCTCTCCAATGTAAAAAATAGGGCAGAAATCCCAATCCCAACATCGATATCAATCATAATCGGGACTGTCATGAAACGTTTTGCATTAATCTATAGCTATTAATCACAGTCCGTGAAAAGGGTGTTTCTACATAAACGCATTGATCATATTAAAAATTGTATTCAAATACTCCAAATGATAATGAAAACACGGTGCTTACCTCCAATATGTGTTATGAATATGGGTTGCACTGATTTATATGTGAATGGTAGTGAAAACGGCTGAAACCCACAGAATTTAATAACATCAGCAAACAAAACAATGGATATATTGAAAATATCGTGAACTAATCAGTTAAAAGTGAAGGTGCGGAGAAGTAGGGGTTGAAGTGAGTTAAAAGCCTAAAGCCCCTGGTAGCTTTAGGATGCTTACTAAGTAGGTGGTCTAAAGTGTTTCAGGTTTAGGGCATCCCCGCTTCTTCTACATTTCTTTAAATAGGACTTTTATATGAATGGAATGACAATGTACTTATTAAAATTGAATTCCACCTAATTTATGTATATTTTCCACCAACATTCCACTTTTCAATGTAGATATCAATCACATGTTTATTTGCCAACCACATATTTTCTTTTGAGTTCTCGTGGGTTTGAGAGTGTGTATATATATATATATATATATAATTAATTAATGTCAAGCTCACTACAAGTGTTATATGATTGAAGATTTCAATTTTGGTGTTCTCCCCATCATTCCATAAATATGTTTCTGCAAATAACTATTTTGAGGTTGTTTGAATGCTTTTCTTCCATTTATGGTTTTGTTTTCTTCATGGGTTGGTATTGGGATTTATTTTCTCCACAGGGTAGGAATTGGGATTTTCAATATTTGCATTCCCATTTTGGGCTCCCTTGACCTTGTAGATCAAAATTGCGACCACCTTGACTTTTGTTTAGTTGAAGGAAAGATCTTAAATTATATTTTTTGAGCTAGTTTTAGAGGGCTTCATTTTAGGGGAGTCTATTAATAGTTAAAATAATTTAGAAAAGATTTAGATTTAAGTTTAGTTGATCATTATTGTAAATTTTAGGTTAATTTTCAACACATAATAAAAATTTATGATTCCTCTTAAGGTTAAGACATTATGACACTTAGTATGAAATTTATGACAAAGCCTAGTGTTGAGATATTACGAGACTAATTTATAAGAATCATCTTTATTCTAGGCACATCTACCTTTCCAACCAAGTCATTTAACATTTTTTTAAGCATGGGGATCAGTAACTCGTCAGGGTTACCTTGGCAAGGCCAAAGTTCAAAGTTGATGGCTTCCATTATACAGTTGAGATTATGGGGTTATTATTATTATTATTATTATTATTCAAGAAGGGAACAAATGGATTTTTACAAAAATGGAGGAATTTTTTTTTTTCAAAATCGAGGATATTGGCTATTTATTGTAAGGGAGGGACCCACGGGGACTTTAAAGATTTTTGAACTTAGGTGCAAAGCGAACCATGGGGAATGAATGCATATGGAGAATTAATGGAGGTTGTGAAATTGACAATTTTTAGCTAACATGACACAAAATACATGAACTTGTCGAAACTTTAACAAACTGTCGAGATGGTCAAACAACGATGGTTTTGTTGAAAAAAAATATGAACACAACCAATACAACAAGCTGAACGGAGTGACACTAACTTCAAGACATGACAATTCCAAAAGGGAAAGACGACAAATATCTAAGACTCGACTCAACCACATGTACTAGAATAACTCGTCTATCACTTGATAAATTATATGCAAGACATGATGTATTATCTAGATATCAACTCACCACGCCCAAGGCATTAATTAGTAGAGAAACCCCTAAATGAGCATCTCAATGATTCTCCTATCATCTAACACAATAGGTATTGGTATTCGATGGCCTCAAAGAAATGATCCCTTAGAAGACATGTATTGAAAAATAATCCAAGTTGTGTACTATTAATGTTACAATTTACTAAATTTTGACACTGCAGATGGATTCAGAGACTCTCTGTAGAAGGGGTTCTCCGAATCCATCTGCAGTGTCAAAATTTAGTAAATTGTACAAATTCATTATCAAAATTATAATTTTCCATTGTTGGAATGACACAACTAAAAATGACCACATAAATGACCAATTGTTATGTGGTCTTTTTTAGTTTAGTTCTTATCTCCTGGCCAAATTGGTCATTTATCTTGGTCATTTTTAGTTTAGTTCTTATCCCATGACCAAATTGGTCATTTTTAGTTAGTTCACTTAAAATTTCTCAATTTTGGTCTTTATCCCTTGAAAAAGTTGTGGTGACCAAATGTTTTGGTCCCCTAGTCACTTATCTCTCATTTTGTACTAGTGATCCAATCCAATTTTAAGGCCGATTGACACACCCTTTTTTGAAGCGCTTTCATCTTGCCTAAAGTAGACCCCACTTCTAACTCTAGTCAACCTATATTTCTATAATGTTTGATTTCCATTCAAATGACTAACTAAACAAGATTTGAACATATCCTTACCATCAAGCACTACCACTGATTTGGTACAGTGTGTTCATATTATCATCAATGGTATCTAAAATTTCATCCAACTCATGCCTCCACTCATTTTCCCTTGTTTGCAATTCACCAACATTGAGTATGGATGAAGATGAATATTAGAATATTGCTGAGTTCGAGTGACTCAGTGGAGAAACATCAACTAATTCATCCACTACTTGGAATGTTGGATTGTTTGATCCTCTGTTCATGGTTAAACCACCAATACGATTGTGTGTGTCCTTCCGGTTGCATGCCAAGACTTGATAAAAGTTTTTGTGCATCATTCAATCCTACTTTAAGAGCTTCTATAATTTTATTATCTATAGATATTAAACCATAATGTGATAATACATCAAGATTCTCTGTTGCTTGTTGATGCAATTTATTCCATATGCTTTCTTGTTTCTTATGAGAGTTATTAAATCTAATCCCTTGGGGATTTGATTCTTCTTCGGAAACTCTATTAAGAGTTCCAACAACATGAAGCAAGTTAGTGAAATCATAGTCCATCTCTGATCCAACCATACCATCGACTTTGCTAAATAATTTCTCACACACATATAACCCATTCAAGTGCAATACACATGGAAAATTAGAGTAGTGATCTCGAAACAATCTCATCAATAAAACTGAAAAGTGACACAAAATTTTCACATCCTGATATATCTCTCTGCTGATGAAATTTATGTTGGCAATAATATGAGATTGTTTTCATACCCAACATAACCATAGCATGAATAAATGTTGAACTCTTGAAGCATTTTGCACTCTTTCCCAAAGAGTCAAACTATGAGACATAGAAATGTCAATGTAGTCAACAAAATCATTAGATAAATCTATGTAACTAGTGTTCTCTCTACCCTTCCACTTGTTGTACTTCTCATCTCTTTTAAATACCTTTGAACGTGCCTTGAAACAATGCGTTGTGTTGAAATCCAACTTTTTCGATCCATCCTCTCTATATTTTCACTTTTAAGCTTGTGATCATCCACTTTAAAAGTGTTATAAACCATTCTAACATGATTAAAACTTATCAGCTCTTCTCCAAGAATCAAATATCGTCGACCACTAAACAAAGGATTGAATATCTTTTTTCCATTGTGTATGTAATCTTGGTCATGGAGTCCTATTATGTTGCCACCATCATGCAAGCCAGATAGCCTCCACCCTTCCCAAGGGATTTGATATCGAATACATGTTGTTGAAGAATAATCCTTCAACATAAGTTGTCTTCTTCTATAACTACCCCCATCATATGAATGACCAATAATAGGTCCCAAAACAATTTCCACGTGTTTCCTCCACACAACTTTTATTTTTTTTCCATTGCTTGGAAATAGAATTTGCATTGAACCTATTGAATGTTGGATTAAAAACCACAAGAAAATGGGGAATCTTTTCATGTAAAGGGTTTGGAATAATGACATGTTCATAATGGCCAATTACACTATTCTTAAAAGTGTCTATAATAACATCATATCATCTAGGTCCCTCACAACAATCATCAAGAAATGTGATTGGCATTGATGATTTCCTTTATTACCACAAAAACCCACCAATGTATAACTTTTGGCTACCCACCTAACACATTTTTTCACAATGATATCATCTTCAGCAAGGCATACAAGAATCAGACCCTATATACCATGGTTGGATTTATAAGAAGCATATAACTTTCCAACTGCCTCAAAAATGTACTCATGCTCCCCTGTGATATACGAATATGAATTTCTCACTTGCCTTAAAGTTGTAGATATTGAAGGACCATCTAAATTCAAGATTATGAAGCTATGTAATCTAAGACCCCCCCCCATAACTTAATCATCTCACAAATGGATTTACTAGATGCACCATACTTTGTCCCTGCTTATGGATGCGTCAAGTTGTGAAAGATATCTTGGACAAATTCCCAAACTGCTTCTTTGTAATTTTCCTTGTTTTTGTGCCTCACATACATCCTTGAAAAACCTAAATACATATTTCCTTTTTTCAAATTCAAACTCGTCCTTTAGGGACCTTATTATAATAAAGAGTATAGCAACCTTTGTGCACTACCACCAAAGAGCTCTCATTGTTGATCTATAGCTAGTATTTGTAACCCTTGCAACATTTTTTAGCTCATTTTGAGTTGAAAAGTTTAATCTTCTCCCTTTCCCTATATATCATCCATGTCTTTTAAGAGGCTCCTTGATTCATGATATAAATGCATCCTAAAGTCATCACAGTCTAGAATCAAATTACAAAAATTGCATGTCAATGATTCAAAAGGGATCTCAGATTCAAAATCCCTTTGCCAACTGAGACAATAGAGCCATCAGGAAGCCCTGGGCAAGGGCAGAAGTGCCCAAAAAATATATGGATAGGTTGTCGGGCAGCCATGTAGACCCTGGGGAGGGGTGAAAATTTTTGAGCAGGAGGCCCAAAAAAGGTACAGATGTTTAGGAAGCCCTGAAGATTTGTGGGAAGTGACTAAAAGGTGCCCATAAAGGAATTTGGGAATCCCAGAAGGAATCTAGGTAGCAGTAGTAGTTCGGGAAACAGTAAGTTGGAAATCCAAATAGTATAAAAATAGTTGTTGTAGGGATACGATAATTTTTACAAGTTGTTGGGCCAACTTATATGTGGGTCCAAGGGGATCTTGGATCGTGGATCAATGTATATGACAGAGGTTAAGGAGAATAAAAATTCGAAGGGTGAGCAGGGTTCACAGACTTTCAGTATGCAGAGTAAACCTTCAAAGGAGAAGAGGGAGTTGGCCCCTTCCAGTTCTTCTAGTACTGTCAGGACTAGTCGATATGAGTTGACATTGATGGATGATTAGGAGTAGATTCCTAGTAGCATGGTTAGGAGGAATAGATATCCAAATCAGAGTCCAACACAGTTAGTAGGAGGATATTCCAATTTAGAGGGAGAAGCTACAGTAGCAGAGAATGTGATTGATCCTAGAAGAGGTTTTTCCATAAGTAACTTCCTCATTAAGAGGGAGTGTTGATTTTTGTAGCATCGAACAGGTCCTTCTGCATAAGCCAAGTGTCTGACATGCATAAGTCATCTATGAGAATCTTGGACTTAGGAGTTTCACTATTAAAGTGAATGTAATTTTGTACTTACTTATGTAAAGTTGAGATCCCATGTATTTTGTGGTCCATGGTATTAGCCCATGGTATTTGCATATGGTAATGAAATAAAATTTATCCTAAGTGAGAGGATGAGGCATCATTTCATTGTAACTATGTGAGAGATACATTGAGAGTGAGTGATTAGTGATTGATCATATCTAAGAGAGGGATTCTCTTAGAGGTTTAGGAGAGAGGGATTCTCTTAAGATGAGATTAGCTGAGAGTGTGATCAATGAGTGATTAGATCTAAGAGAGGGATTCTCTTAGAGGATTTGTAGAGAGTGATTCTCTCAAGCTAGGTTTGTATTTACTGCTGAGGTTTTGAGCACAATTTATAGTAAGTGAGTCAAGAGTCTAATCTGGTGTGTTTTATCCAAAGATTTGCAATTGTAAGTGTTGTTTTAAATCTGCAATAAGGAGAAAAATTGTTTGTTGTAAATCTCAATGTGTCAAATCTAATGATTTCCTATGTTATTTTCTGATGTGCATCATTTGTTAAGTAAATCAGTGTATTGCTATTTCTAATTAAGTTTTATGTGTTAAATTAAGACTGGGATAAAATCAGTGAATAAATATCAATCCGATGAGTGGAGAATGAAGAAAAGAGGTTAAAAAAGATGAGGGGATTCCTTAAGGAGGTTACACAAGCTAAGAGGAACTAAGATAAAAGTGTGAGGCCGATTTTTTTGCACATACTAGTATCCTAAGATAGCAATGTTGAGTGCATAGTTACCAAGTTTGAATTCAAATTCAAATTCAAATTTGATTCGATACGAAAAAAAAATGATTACCTGGAATTCAATATGAAAAAAATCCGAGAGTATACATCTTACAAATACAATTATTTTTTCATAATTATAGAGAATCAAAATTGACTATTATAACTTTTGCAATTTGCACCAAGTCATGAGGATGTTTCTCAACTAAAAAATATTTTTATTACTATGTCAATGTTATCATTTCGACATGCGAACAATAGTAACAAAAACCTCTCCTTAACCCAAAAATTAGTTAATTTAATTTGTTTATTATTTAAAATGTCAAAGACTTGTCAACTCATATAATTGAAATACCGAATATAAAAAAAATTGTAACTAGGGAAAGCAAGAAACCCCTAGGTGCACCCACACCGTCCGAAGCATGGGGCATAGGTAAAGTCATGGGGATTTGAACATGATACCTTCCATTCACAACTCCTCATATCACTTTCGATTACCAATTGCTCTGCCCCTCGCGGGCCACCAAATATAAAAATGTTGAAACATAGTTTAAGAATTAAATGTTTACATGAAATTCTTAATAAAAATTAAAATGTTATCATCATCATCATAAGAAAACATCCAAAACTTGTTGGTTGTGGAGCCAGATCTTCTAGTCTCATAGATGATATTGTCTCAGCCGTGTACCCCAGCCTTATATGATATGCAAAAGGACTGTACACTCGTTCCCCAACCTTGGGATGTTTGTTGGACAACAGTTTTGCGGACCCATGGTTTTGGGTATCTCGTGGTATTTTCCCATTGTATTTCCCCTATAAAAGAAAGACATTGTAATACGGCTAGGGAAATATGTACTAGGTATTATGCATTGTAAAGATCTCTGAGATCGTGAAGAGAGACTGTGAGACAGTGAAGAGGAAGTGCAGCGGATGTGCTGCAGGTTGTATCCCTTCATTTGCTGGATGGTATAATAATAAGGACTGGCAATTTCAGTGTGGATGTAGCCCATCTTGAGTGAACCACGATATATTGGTGTCTCTCTTGTAATGTGCTTGTGTGATTATATTTGCATTTATGTTTATTGTTATTGCTCTGTGATCCTGTTTTTCTAACAAAACTATCTCAAGGTGTATTAAATATCTCATCACCATCATCATAAAGGGTATATGGAATCATGGTCGACTTTCAAAAAGTTGCAATATAGTTTAAGTATTTATTCAAAGTGAGTAACAAAAGTTAAAATGTTATAATCATGATCCTAAATAAAGAGCCAAACAGATTGCATCGTGTGCTAGTGATCTCATCTCTATCATCAGCATTGATGTCACTGTATTCAATATTGACAGATACATCATCACTACTAGCACTCTCCTCTCGAATATCGATAAGAAAGACATCATTTTCATTAATGTAAGATGTGGAAGAAGATGCCATGACTGGTCATTGTGAAGTTGGACTAGATGCACTAAAAATAGGGGGAATCTCTTGTACTATCCTTGAACTGGATGTCTCTATCTCCAAAGATTGCATCCGCAAGTGTAAATTGCAATGAACGTGAGCAAAGTCTACCAATGTTTTAGATCCTAAATTGTTTATCTTCTTACTATGTATGAACTCATGTGTGCTCCAAGTCCTCTCACATGTTGATGCACTAGTGACCTGTTTTTTTACTCATAAAAATAATTTTATATCAGTACAATAATTTACATGCAACAATTTGCAAAGGTACATAGAAACTAAAAACAATTGTAATACCCTACATACCTGGTTCAACACCCTTATTGCGAGTATTTTCAATTAAGGTGTCTCATACCCATGGAGAAACCACCAATGAGTAGGGGTTACCTCTGTATGAGACATATCTCGTATTTCCTTACTTGTAGTGGAAGCGTGGTCAATACCTTGCCTATATGATATTGATTGTACTCGTATCTGATCTTGTATCTTAGGATCATGATACATCCTTTCCATACAATTATAAAATCCATCCATGATATCTCTATCCTTTGGTACATGAAAGTAATCCAATGCCAAGAAAATGCCTACAACATGTAATGGCCTATGCAACATACACCACCTTTTGTCCACAATGTCTCATATTGGTTTATATATTGATTGGTCATTATTACATATTGAGTATAGGTGGTATTTTATCCTATCCATGCCCTTATATACAAAACCCATGCATGCAACATTAGAATCAACCATCCTCAAAATTTGTACAATAGGTTAACAAATAGAGATATTTTTTTCTACACATGACCAAAATATTTCACTGAAGACTATTTTCTCTACCTGTTTACCACCTTTTGACATTGACAAAGGATTATTCACCCACTCTCCATTGCATACAAATGATCACAATGTGGCCTTTTCCTCTACCACCCTATGTAATGTGTTGAAATAGGTGGCAAACCTAGTGTCACTAGGTCTAAGTAGATTTCTACTTTTTCATTTTCTAAATATACTCAGATTCAATCGATGATTGAGAATGAATTTAACCATTTCTCTTACTTGAGATATATTTTCATGCACCCAACCTATTTTACCAATGTCATGGAGAGCTAGATCAATACAATGTGTTGCACAAGGTGTCCAAAAGAGCTTAGGGAAATGTTCCATCAATAGTTCACCAACACGAACACAATTGGCTGCATTATCAGTGACAACCTGTACCACATTGTCCTCTCCTATGGATAATATGGTGTCCCTCAATATCTCAAATAAATATTCAACAACCTTAGTTTTGTATCACTATATTCAATCCTGACAGAGCCGTCATCACTACAAGCACTCTCCTCTCAAATATCAGTAAATCCTTGTAGTGCAAGTGACCCATCCTCCTATGCCATAAATCACACAAACTATCATTTTCATGAACTAGGGCACGTTCAGGATAAGCCTTCAGCAAGTATAAGTTACCCACTCGGCTCCCAATTACTCATCCTCTGTCTGGACTGCATCCCTTCGGCCTAAAAAGTACCTATCCATTCTAAAAATAGACTTCATACCCCCTGTCAACCATGGGAGAAACCATAGGTTCTTCGTTAGCCTTGGTACATATAGCACATCCTTCACTTCCAAAGGATCTTCTTAATCTAGATGAAACTAGATGAAACTACACACTTGACATCTTTACCAAGCTCCACGTGTAGTTTCGAGTCTTCCTCTGAAATATTAGTGAAAACATCTCCCAATCCCGTCATAGAGAGAGACCACTTATGTCTACAAAATGTAGGTGGTATTGCTAGGTATGCCTTTGATGTTATTAAAGGTAGATATTTTGTAGAAGATAGGTAACTCCATAGGTCATTTCATTGCTTTGGATGAAGGTTGGTGTGATGAGGATAGAAGAATTGCTCAAGTCATGATTGAACAAGATTTATGTGAGGGCCTTTTAGAATACCTAGAGATTGCATCAGAATCGTGGAAACTTTGTCAAAAAATCTATTACTAGAAATTCCCCTTTCCATGTAGCATTTGTCACAAGGTGGATCATATAGGCGTGGATTGTTGATATGCAAGAAAAGGTAAGGGTTCCTTTCAAACGTTATGGCAAAGAAGAAGTTGGAGTGTGGTATGGAGAGTAAGAAATGTGACTAGATTATAGTAATTGAGTCCCAGGCAAATCTAGTTTTTATTATTACCAAAGGCATGCATTTGGAAAAAATTCCTCTTCAAGTTCTAGTAAATATGGAGTCAACAAAACCAACATCGATATATGTTTTTGAAGGTGTGCAAATTCAAAACCCTTCCTTGTGTTTTATAGATAAGCTTAATGATCCCCTCTTCAATGGAAATGAGGAACAAAATTTTCCTAAAGAAGACATAAAGGTTGGTCACTACCAAACTATAGAAAACCCCAAAATCCCTTGTGTTAAGGCTCCAATGGTTGATGAGGTTCAGAAGAAAGAAGAAATATAGACTTTTGAGATAGTCAAAGGATCACTGGACAATATTCTAAATTTCTAACATCTTGTTGGGACAGGTTATGAACATAATATTAAATATTATATCCTTCTTTGACTACATATGAAGAGGCTTGCTCTAAGATCACTATAAAGGCTCTAAAATACACTTAAACAACAAAAAGTTCATTTCCCAAATTTGAACATAGTTCATTTATTAAATATCCAATATAAGAAGGATAACCTCTTACAATCCATAAATGACAAATATATAATAATTAAATAATGAATAGATAGATGATTGCAATTCCATTGAGTGATGTACTCAGATGATTACAATTCCATTGACTAATCACCATGGATGTTAGGTCATGTCCTTTAATTGAGTCACGTCACTTCATCATTTATTTATTTATTATTGTTATTATTATTATTTATTTTTCCTTGGAATATAATTCTCAAGCAAACTCCCAAGCATTTCCCCCCATTTCAAGGATAGTACCCAATGTAAAGACGACATTGTCCAAGTTCCAAGCTATGTCACATGGTTTAGGTTCAAGTTCAAATTCAACGAAGATGAAATTCAATTTGAATTTAAAATTTGTGATGAGATTTGAATAAGATTTCACATTAAATTCGTTGATAACAATATTGTTAAAATATAAATTATATTTTATTATATATTAACATATTATCATATATAATTATATATTATATATAAAAATAAATTATATTTAATATATAATAAATAACATTTAAATAATATATTCTAATTTATAACATAATGCAAGGAATATAACATATATATAAATTAAGTTCGCCAGCAATTCCCCCCAATAAGCAGCCATCAAACCTTTCCTCAAATACTCCACTCATGTTCACTTGACCCTGAGTAACGAATGTGAGGTTTGTGTTTAAATCTCGTTTGGGCATGAGTAATATATCCTGCCAATTTATTGAATTCATTTGGGCATCGTAATGAAAAAACCGAAGAGATGTTAGGCAACATATATATGCATGCGACGTCCTGCTATTTTATCTACTTATACGGGCATGGCATTATTAACCCTCAGCTTTGGTAGCTTAGTATAGGTAGTTGGTAGTTTGGTAGGTAGTGTTAAAAATGGTCTAGGTAGTGCGAGAAATGATTCATGAGGAAATAACATATGTGTCTCTTGTCGTGGGAATAGAGTCCATACCATAGTCGACCCCAATCAATCCAAGGAATAGGAGAGGAGAGAGCTCGAAAACAATAAATAATGAAGCAAAGGATTGGTTTTCATTGTCTTTGAGATTTGGCTGAATTCAAACTTCAACCTTGAGATGCAGCGAATCTTGCTACTTAGGTTCCAAGCACCTTGTTCTAAGGGAATTGAGGAGAGACAATCATGTGACCTCCACTACATCGAGGGAGAGATCTCACGTTTGGCTCATGATCACTTGAGCAAATCCTCAAAGCTAAATTTATTATTGTCATTTGATGTTTATATTTTATATATTTATGTACATTACATTGCCTTCCTCTTTTGAAATGATTTGTCCTCAACACTTTCAATTGGAAAATGGGGTCAACCAAGGATTGCATGAGGATTTCTTTAGGAATATTAGAAAGTGATAAGGTCGCAATATACAAACTTAGATGCTCTCTAGTGGATGGGATGATTTTAGAGATCACACAAAAAGAAATTTTTAGAGCAAAAAAATTTGAATGGACTCAAGGAGAAAATCTACATTGAAAGACATCAAAAACACGTGATTTATAGACACAAAGTATGCACCTAAACTACACTTCCAATTGATAACAATCACATAAAATATAGAAATCATAATCTTTCATTAGCTCAATTCCATTAACAATTTCAAGATCCATTAACAAACTGAGCAACATGAAAACCCTTGAATAGAGCACTAGCATCAACCATCCTACATCCCGATTGCGTATCTCTTGTCCATCGAACTCAATACCTCGTGCGCTTATCCCCTAATTTTCTCTCTGCCTCCCCTCCAATACTTCTACAAGAAATGTAATGAAATATACCCTAAATATTTGTATTGCCATATAACATAATTAAGCCCCCCTTGGCCCCTTAATACAGGGCAATATATTTTCTCATTTTTGTATCATAGGTTATTCCCCAATATGAATGGACATGATAGGATATTGCCTACTAAGTGACTCGTGTGTAGTTGGAATCTGTATATACAAGTTGATAAAAAAGATAAGGCATCCAGTACAATACAATCCATTATAATGGTCATTGTCAATGTCAATTTTAAAATGGTAAAATTATAAAATACTTAATTTTATAATAATATGATGAACATTTACATTAAGACGATAAACCAATATGTTACTAAAACTTTAATTAAAAATTAGAATTCGAAATATCTTAATTTCAGCTTAAAACATATTCACATTTATTTGTGTAATTTCATATGCATGTATTAATGTATTATCTTGGAGAAAACAAAAAAATGAAATACATAGATATCATTGATCGCGTCACTCACCAAGGATTAAAGATTAAAAACCATGAATTCCACACTTCTTCGATTAAAAACTATGAATTCTACACTTGTCTTCTACCGACTTTTGAATGAAGTCTCGGATGTTTTGTATTTATTTTTTGGTGATTTTTTTTTTTGAAATTATTGTTTTAGGTTGTTGAAATTGTATATTTAGTGTGTTGAATCTATTTTTATAATCAAATTTACAATTTGAACAATATAAATTGTAATTTCAATAATAAAAATAACATCACTAAACTTTAAAAATATATATATAATTCCTGAAGTGTGAATATTATATAAATTCTTCTTTTTCTTTAATTCGATACGCATCCACATATCAATTCCAGTTGGCCGGAGCCTACTTCTCAAGCTAATTGGTGTGCAACCAAAAACCTGTTGGCTTTTGTTAGATTTATGAATTCTTTAACTAGTTTTCCCTTAAAAGTATGTTTGTATGATTCGTTATATTTATTATTCAAAGGCATTTTTCATCTTGATTTTCTCCAAAATTTTAAGATCTTAATAAATATATAAGGTAAGATCTTCCACTTTTTTTATGTAAAAGGTTTGGGTTTTTAGAAACAAGATTGAAAGCAAGTAGCTGTATTTCATCCATTGAAACTGATGCATTAGGCCTGAAAAGGTAATGTAGTCAATAAAAATTTGTATATGTAAAGAAGAACATGTTATATATATCATTATATATTATTTATTATATTTTCCATATTCAAATAACATTCACTATCTCTTCCACATAAATTTCAAATAAACATTTAATATCTTTTCCACATAAATTTCAAAATGTAAGAAAATTTAATACATATTTTATTTTCATGAAATTGATGATCTATATATCTCTTAAACCTTTAGCAAGTTTTACAAAAATATATAATAAAATATATGTTGAAACTTTTCTTTATTATATTTATATTAAATATTAATAATAATTTTACATAATAATAATAATTTAATAATATAAAAAATTGCATTTATTAACATTAAAACCCAATTTACATAACTAATTTTGCTTCTCGACACTACCAAAGTTAATTATCACAATACATTGGATAATTTTTTAAACAAATGTCTTAAAAAAGAATGGTATTGGCTTTTAAGGAAAGTATAGAAAAGAATTGGTATGTTGTATTAAAAGTGGTTGTTCATTGGTGGAATATTAACTTTGTTAAAGGTGTATTGGTTTGTTTTAGCAAAAGTTTTTGTGTCAATTATTAATAATTTGGGGAAGAGAATGTTCTTCCTTTAGTTTGATGATCTAAATATAAGAAAAAAATTAATTTGGTAAATTAGAAAAAGATTTCTAGATTCCAAATAAATTGGGTGAATGGGGAATCAAAAATCTTTGCAAACCTTTATAAGATTTATGCTCCTTTTTATGAGGGTTTGGTATGTAGCTTTTTTGATGGAGCATCTCCAATGGGTAGATGTAGTTGTGGTATGAGTCTTTATTTGTTAGATAATCATTAATATCATATTTGGATCAGAGGTGGATTTTGCACAAATACTAGAGTGAAACTATTGGCCTTTTGGGGTCTTTTATAGTTCACTTTGAGAAAAAACATTATGACTCTACAGGGATTGACAACTTTAGAGTTATGACGTTTCAGCATATTCACAAACAATTCAATGGTGTGGCTGACTAGCTATCAAAGAAATACCTGGGACTATAAGAAGGAATGATTTTCTTTGAGGAAGTTTTGTATTCCCTTGTAGTGTCAAAAGATTCTTTTGAAGCTTACTGAATCTCAATCTACTCTTAAGCTATTAGCTTTTTTGTTTGTTGTTAGCTATTTGTTTGGATAGAGAATATTTACTGAACTAAATTATGTAAGGTCTGTGTTTTGGACATTTAATATGTAACTTAGACAATATCCTATTGTATTTGGATAGATAGATCTATAGAGACTTTTTCATGTTATTGAACTTGTAGTGCCAAAAGATTCTTTTGAAGCTTACTGAATCTCAATCTACTCTTATGTTTGTTGTTAGCTATTTATTTGGATAGAGAATATTTACTGAACTAAATTATGTAAGGTCTGTGTTTTGGGCATTTAATATGTAACTTAGACAATATCCTATTGTATTTGGATAGATAGATCTATAGATACTTTTTCATGTTATTGAACTAATAAAATATATATATATATATATATATATATATATAAAAGTAAGCTATCTAGGCGACATTTTTGCCTCCCGTGATGGGAGCTCCATCCGCCGTAAACTTTGAGCTAGCAGCTACCACACTGCCACCGCCGATCCTCGATCCCGCAAGAAGTTTCCAGCTTTTTCCTCCGACCACCTTTCTTCACCATTCGCACCAGCTGTCCTGTGTTGTGCTGTGCTTTGCTCCTCCCTCTGAGCAGCCTGGGGTGGATGCGTAGTCTCTGGTACTGACGACTGGCCCTCCCTCCTCAACGCAGACGAGACTAGTGTGGCTGTGAACGAGGCCGCTGACGACGTAGATATTCTGCTTTCTCTACGCGAGGATTTTAGATAGACTACAATCACCCCATATTCGTGCTCTCACCCTCCAGGCAAGTGGCAACCCTTTTCCCTTCCTTCCAACGTCAAACTCTCCAGTATGGTATAGTCGTGACTCCCTATAACCGGTCTACACTACCTGGGATTTTGATTATCTAAGAACCTCTCGTTTAACCGATCTATCCATTGTATGCAACTCGAGATAGGTGTAGAACTGTACCGAGCATCTGGAAGGTATATATATGCTCGTCTTACTGTCTAACTGTCTGATGATGAATCGCAGGTTAACTTGTAAGGGCGCATCGACCCAAATGGAGGACATATTTATTCAGACAGTAGTGTACAATGGACCGAGCTACAGTCAATAATAGTCTCACTTTTTTAAGGTTCTGAAAATATATATGGCTTGAATGAATACGCTGCAACATGGAATTATCTAATTTAAATTCCGTTCACATTAAAATGCAGGATATATTCCTACTTTTACATTCAAGACAATCAATTTCGACATCAATTCATCAATGAAGGAATTATTTTTCCCAAAAATTCTATTTGACTATCAATGCAAATAAACTATTTTTCCTATCCCCTGCAATCGATTTTTTTTGTTTTTTTTTACGTTATTAATGCATTTAATCTAGTTATATCAATAATTATATAACTAACAAACACATTATCAATCTTTAGATCTAATTAACTGTTGTTCATGCCAACGCTATCAAAATCATGTTATCTCCAGTGAATGATGTCTCCAGGAGGCATGTGGATGCACGTAGACCATAACTTTCCAACCTGAGCTTGGAATTGCAGTTCGAATCTGTATTAAAGTCTTAAACCACTTTACAATGTAACTTAAATATTAAGATTACAATTGTTTTCATAAAGTTCAAATTTTCACCTAATATCACAAAATGGTGTGATCTTCCCAACCTCCTCCAACTATTGAGCTAGCAAATCCCAAGAGAATTCCAATTCGATGAAGTTTGTTTCACTAAAATCGTGGAGTAATATTTATGAACCTCTGCGGTAAGGTTTTTATTAATGAATCTCTCGTTCTAAACATGAGTATATTTGTTTTTTTTTTAATTTGGATTTATTTAGTATTCATAAGGATCCGATCTTTTTTTTTCATGACTATTGGTGTTTGTGATGTCATTGTGTATACTTAATATCCATGGCACTGTGTTTCAATCTATTCAATGGTAGTAGAAACCATTACGTTGAGGAGCCGACAGCACTCAATGGTTTTCTTCTCTTCACCGCATGGAATAAAGGGCATCATATCTTTTCAAAGCTTATTTTCCAAATTATGGTTTGAGTTTCTATTGAAACAATATATTGAGAGATAGACTTTCACTTTACAAATTAATACTGATTTCCCTGCCAACATTGCGTTAGCAGCTACCACCCTGCCACCGCCGATCCTCGCCTCGATAAAGCAGAATATCTACATCGCCGGCGGCCTCGTTCACAGCCACACCAGACTCGTCTGCGTTGAGGAGGGAGGGCCAGTTGTCAACACCAGAGACTACACATCCACCCAAGGCTACTCAGAGGGAGGAGCAAAGCACAACACAACACAGGACAGGTGGTGCGAATGATGAAGTGATGTGGAGCAGGGGATTCAGAACGGCGGCTATGACCCGTAATCTCAGGGAGTAACGGAAGCAACAGACCCGTAATCTCTGGGAGTAACCGAAGCAACAGAGCTCGACAGCATCTTTTCCGGACCTACCCATGGGCGGAAAACTGGAGAATAAAAAGGTTGGGTCTACACAAAGAGTCGATTTTTTGGTAGTTTTAGGTTATTTTTTCTGATGATGGTTTTTGTTAGCTCCTTTTCTGGAGAGAGTGAGGGCTCTAGAGCGGATGCTCTGTTCACTCGAGACGTTTTGATGTAATGGAGTTCTAGGTCGTGTGGTTTTGACAGTCAATAAAAAGCCTGTGTGTTGTTTTTAGTCGAATCTGGTTATTTTTCCTGTGTTTGTTACCTGTGTCATTTTATTAAGTGTGTTTCAGGTGTGCTGCGACTGGAGGAGGGCTGCATCAGTTTGGTATCAGAGCATAATGATGGCTCAGAGGGGTGTCCATCTGAACTGGGAAGGAGAGGTAGGAGAAATGCCAGGCGGAGAGCAACCATTGATGAAGAACTGCTCGGAAGATTAGAGGCCATCAAGTCCAGATTTCCCTATGAAGAATCCGAGGAGGAACTGGAGGTTCCACGAGGTCGGGTCAGAGCTGTAGACCCCATGGAGAGACTTATTGAGGCGATAACCAAGCAAGGAACCAGGGCTAAAGTCGAAGTCCCTGATTTCAAAGGCGAATTGAATCCAGAATTATTCCTGGATTGGATTCAAGAGTTAGAAAATTATTTTGATATGGAAGGGATTCAGGATACTGACCCATGAAGGACTAAAATAGCAGCATCTAAAATGAAGTCACATGCTGCTCTATGGTGGGAGAACCTCCAGAATCTTCGAAGGAGACAAAGGAAGGAGAAGATCAGGTTGTGGCTGAAGATGCTATGGTGGGAGAACCTCCAGAATCTTCAAAGGAGACAAGGGAAGGAGAAGATCAGGTTGTGGCTGAAGATGCTGAAGCTCCTGAAGGTTAAGTTTATGCCTTATGACTATCAGCAGAGACTTTTTAGAGACTACCAAAATTTGAGGCAAAAGGACTTATCCATATCTACATTTACGGAGGAATTTTTGAAGTTGCAGATTATAACTAATTTACAAGAGGACGATGAACATGCAGCGGCTAGGTATGTCAATGCTCTTAGGTTTCAGCTCCAAGATGAAACAGCCCTGAACAAAGTGAGCTCAGTGGACGAAGCATACCAGTTGGCATTAAAGGCGGAAGAAAAACTGAATAGGCAGAGTAAGGCAGCGGTCGAGCGAGGAGGTAGTAATATGAATAGGG
The DNA here is from genome assembly GCA_027924585.1 of Larix kaempferi. Classification (NCBI taxonomy): domain Eukaryota; kingdom Viridiplantae; phylum Streptophyta; class Pinopsida; order Pinales; family Pinaceae; genus Larix; species Larix kaempferi. The sequence continues at coordinate 26,862,169 of BSBM01000437.1, forward strand.
GTAGAGGAAGTTTTGCTAAACCGACAAGCGAAGTAGAATCCAGTAGTGAGTTGAAGCCTGACTGCAAAGGCAGAGAGACCTTCTGGAACAGGGGTAGGGGGCGAACTTTTGATAGGGGTTGGAGGCCCTTGAAGTATTTTATATGCAGCGGCCCCCATAAAGCTGTGGATTGTCCACAAAACCCAAAAAGGGTGATGATGACTCAAGAATAAGAGGGAGCAAAACTTTTTCCGGAAGAAGTTGAAGTAGAAAGAGGTGAAAATCTCATGTTAAGGAGGACCTTGATATCTGGTAACAAAGTCACCCCTGAAACGGATTGGAGGAGGAAAAACGTGTTTCATACCAAGTGTAAGTGCAGGGACAAGGTTTGCAAGGTAATTGTAGATGGAGGATCCATTAACAATCTAGTAAGTACAGAAATGGTGCAAAAATTACAACTTACCTGCATTCCTAAACCACATCCTTATAGTATTTCTTGGCTAAAAAAAGATCACAGTGTGCTTGTAAGCCAAACTTGTCTAGTCGACTTTAAAATTGGGCCCTATGAAGACAAAGTGTGGTGTGATGTGGTTCCAACGGATGCATGCCATGTGCTTTTAGGTAGGCCTTGGTAATATGATCGAGATGTAATTCACCATGGTAAGGAAAACACATATGAGCTTCGTCACAGGGATAAGTGCCATATCTTGAAGCCCTTCAAGGATTGAGGATTGACTAAATTAACAGCCCCGTCCTTGAGTACCATGGGTTGGAAGAGGTTTTCCAAAGATTCTAGTAGTGGTGTTTGCTATCTATTATACCCCCGAGAATAGAAGCCTCTGTAGCAGCAAACAGTCCTTGTAGAAGTGCAGAAATTACTTCAGCAATACCCTGATTTGACACCAACAAATCTACCAGCAGGCTTACCACCTGCAAGAGGTATTACACATCAAATTGATTTAATTCTGGGCGCCAAGCTTCCAAACCAAGCAGCTTACAGGATGACTCCCTTCCAAAATGAGGAGATGAGGAGGCAGATAACTGAGTTAGTAGAAAGGGGGTTCATACGGGAAAGCATGAGTCCTTGTGCTACTCCCGCATTACTTTCTCCCAAGAAGGGAGGGAGGGCATGGAGATTATGCATGGATTCTAGAGCTATTAACAACATTACTGTGAAATACCGATACCCTCTACCATGAATGGATGACCTGCTAGATTGTTTGTCTGGTGCCAAAGTTTTCTCCAAGATTGACCTCCGAAGTGGATACCACCAAATTAGAATTAGGGAAGGAGATGAGTGGAAGACGGCTTTCAAAACAAAAGACGGCTTATTCGAATGGTTGGTGATGCCGTTCGGTCTATCTAATGCTCCGGCTACTTTCATGCGAACTATGAACTACGTATTTAGACCACACATTGGGAAATTCATAATAATCTATTTTGATGATATTCTAGTTTTTAGTAAGACTATGGAAGAACATGTTGAGCATTTGAAGGTAGTACTTGACATCCTTCAAGCTGAGAGATTTTTTATCAACCCTGAGAAAAGCGAGTTCTGCAAGGATAAATTAATATTCTTGGGTAGTGTAATTTCAGCAAGTGGATTGAGCATGGATCCCGAAAAGGTCAAGGCCATCCTTGAGTGGCCAATCCCCCAAAGTATTACTGAAGTGAAGAGTTTCCATGGGTTAGTCAACTTTTATAAGAGGTTCATTAGAAATTTCAGTTGCATAAGCGCTCCCTTGACTGACTGCACCAAAGGAAAAATATTTAATTGGACCAAGGAAACTACAGTAAGCTTTGAACAACTCAAGAAAACAGTTACTGAAGCTCCTATCCTGATCCTACCAGACTTTGACAAACTTTTTACAGTAGAATGTGATGCTTCCGGAGTTGCCATTAGAGGGATTTTAAGCCAACAAGGCCAACCTATAGCCTTTTTCAGTGAGAAATTGAATGAATCTAAACAGAAGTATAGCACCTATGATAAAGAGTTCTATGCAGCAGTTCAGGCCTTGAAATATTGGAGACATTACCTTCTGCATAGGGAATTCATTCTAATGACCGATAATCAAGCACTAAAATACATCAATTCCCAGAATAAGTTGTCCCACAAACATGCCAAATGGGCTTCTTTCTTGCAAGCCTACAGTTTCGTTGTGCAACATAGGAGTGGTAAAACTAATGTTGTGGCGGATGCTTTGAGTAGGAGGCGACATCTATTAGTGGTAATGAGGAATGTGTTGATTGGGTTTGAAGAAATGAAGACAAATAACTCCAGTGACCCCTATTTTGACCAAATTATTGCAATTCTGAGTGGGCAAAACTAGGTTGACTCACCTTCAATTAAGGAGTTTTGTTTGCTAGATGGATTTTTGTTCAAAGGTTCCCAACTGTGCATTCCTTTTGGATCCTGACGAGAAAATCTTGTGAGAGAAATGCACTCGAATGGGTTGGCTAGACACTTCGGAAGGGATAAAACCTTCGAACTAGTAAACAAAAAATTATTTTGACCTAGTATTAGGAAGGACGTGAACAGATTTGTAGTTGCTTCTAGAATTTGTCAAACAATGAAAGGGGAACAACAAAACACAGACCTGTACATGCCCCTACCTGTCCCGAAGGAACCATGGACTGATATCTCCATGGATTTTGTTTTGGGACTTCCACGTACCCAAAGAGGTCATGACTCAGTGTTTGTAGTGGTGGACAGGTTTTCCAAGATGGTCTATTTCTTACCATGTAAAAAAACCAATGATGCTAGTCAAATAACACAACTATTTTTTAAGGAAATTGTTCGTTTACACAGTCTTCCAATAACTATAACAAGTGATTGGGACACCAAATTCTTAGGCCACTTTTGGAGAGTCTTGTGGAGGAAGTTGGATAGCAGATTGCAATTCAGCTCCGCCTACCATCCCCAGACTGATGGTCAAACTGAGGTCATCAATAGGAGCTTGGGAAATTTATTGCGTTGTTTAGTAGGTGACAACCCTCGGCAATGGGACCTAGTCATACCACAAGCAGAACTTGCCTATAATTCAAGCATCAACAGATCAACAGGAAAGTCATCGTTTCAAGTTGTCTATGGAGCCAATCCCAAAGGGGTGGTAGACCTAGTGGACTTGCCCACAAATCCCTATCTCAGCAGGGAGGCTACAGATTTTGTAGAAAAAATTCAAGGAATACATCAGCGGGTTGACTAGAAATTGCAGTGAATGACTAATCAGTATAAGGAAAATGCTGATCGGCATAGGAGAAGAAAGGTCTTTCATGAAGGAGAAATGGTCATGGTACATTTGAGCAAGTCAAGATATCCCAAGGGGACCTACAACAAACTGAAACTGAGAAAATTTGGTCCTTGTAAAATTAAGAGGAGAATAAATGACAATGCCTATCTAATTGATCTACCGGAAGAATTAGACATCAGTCCTGTTTTCAATGTGGCTGATCTTTATTCACTGCCGACTAAGTCAAATACACAAACCAATGAAGACGAGTTGACTAATGACCAGCATGAGAGAGGGGGGACTAGACCAAACTATTACCCAAGAAAAAGAGAGAGAATGTTGAGCGTGTGTTAGACACAAAACTAGCTACAACATGCTCCAAGGTTTATAAATTATACCTCATCAAGTGGGAGGGACTGATAGATTCCTACAATTCTTGGATCACAGAAGAAGAGTTACTTAAGCACAGCCGAGAAGTTACAGCAGAGGGCCTAGAACTAGGAGGTTCTGAAGTTTTAAAAGGAGAGGAGGAGGATGCGGAGCAGGGGATTCAGAACGGCGGTTACGACCCGTAATCTCAAGGAGTAATGGAAGCAACAGACCCGTAATCTCAGGGAGTAACGGAAGCAATAGAGCTCGGCAGCATCTTTTCCGGACCTACCCATGGGCGGAAAACTGGAGAATAAAAAGGCTGGGTCTGCACAAAGAGTCGAGTTTTTGGTATTTTTTGGTTATTTTTCTGATGATGGTTTTTGTTAGCTCCTTTTCTGGAGAGAGAGAGGGCTCTAGAGTGGATCATCTGTTCACTCGAGACGTTTTGATGTAATGGAGTTCTAGGTTGTGTGGTTTTGACAGTCAATAAAAAGACTGTGTGTTGTTTTTAGTCGAATCTGGTTATTTTTCCTGTGTTTGTTACCTGTGTGATTTTATTAAGTGCGTTTCAGGTGTGTTGCTGCTGGAGGAGGGTTGCATCATGAAGAGAGGTAGTTGTAGGAAAAAGCTGGAAATTTCTTGCGGGATCGAGGATCGGTGGTGGTAGCTGCTAGCGCAATGTTTACCGCGGACGAAGCTGGCGACTGTGATCGGTGCCGGTGACGGACCTCCAATCACAGGAGGAAAATACGTCGCATATATATATATATATATATATATCCTTTTTAAATTACTCGGTTGCAATTTTTTTAAAATTATATGTCTTGGAGCTAAAGTAACTAAACATGCACCTAAGCTGGTGAGCTAATGCTCCTCGACGGTTCTTGAAATGGTAATAGAAATTCCCACTAGGAAAAACCCTCATAGCAATTGTTGAATGGAAGCTAAAGATGCCTCGGGTAAATTCCCAGCCGGCAGAATACCTTGGGTTTCCTATGAAAATTTTGATGTCAGACAAGATTGTGACTTTGAATTCAAAGAAAAAAAATTCACAATCGCAATTTTGTGAAGCCTGCAATATCCTGTAAAACCAAATGCCGTGGCTTGATATCTGCGTAAATAAAGAATGATTGAGTGCATCAAGTTGGGGCATTGTTAGGCTGACTTTACCGATTATTATTAAAAGAATTATGTATTGATTTATTTATATTATTAAAATAGAAACATATCTATGACCAAATTATCAATACATGAAAAGATTGTATGTCAAAGTAGGGATTCTCTTTTATTGATGAAATGAATTGAAAAATAGAAAATCGAAAATTAAGATTTTTCTGACATACCGTTCTAACCAATTATTTTAGATTTATTATTTAATCATTTTAAATTTGTTATTAAACAAAGGAAATAGAAGCAGAGCTTCAAGTCCTTGCCAAAACTAAAAGAAAAAACCTAGAAAGTTACAATACAATTCCCGTAATCCTGTACAAATCATTATTCATAATATCATATATAAAATTCCCAGTACCATTCTCACAAATCTTATTATGCAAAAATAGTAACCATCGAACTAAAAACCTTTATGTCAAACAATACCACAGAAAAATAAAATAAAACTTCTCAGAGATCGGTTAAGATCTCCAGGATAGGGAATATACTTTGCAGAGAAACATCGATGGATGGTAAACCCAAGTCGAATACATTTGGCATGATTTGGCTGTTGTTCTCTAGGAGAACAACAAGCAAGGCTACTCATATTATCACAGAGCTTTTGGTATCTTTGCTATCACTTACAAACAGACTAGCGTAACAAAATTAAAATCCGTTAAATTTTATTTATTCACACAACTAAGAGTAAAATGATTATTTAAATATTGTCATTATAAAATTGTCCATTCACTATTTAAAACTGACGTAGTGCTCCAACAATTTCTAAGGTTGTGCAGATAATAGATATGGGTAAAAATTAATCAAGTCCATATTAAGTACTTTTGTACTTAAGATCCCCTTTTTAGTTAAAAATAAATCCAATCTTTAGGTCTTTCAGCACTTTGTAAATCAAATTAGTTCTTAAGAGCAGAATATGATTACAAAAGAAAAAAAATAAATCTAGTAAATGGAAGTTAATTCATAATACCATGATATAATTTAGCAAATCTAATATAAAATATAATTATTACCAAGGTAAATTCAATCTAAATGTCTATCAACATTTTGTAAATTAACTTCCACCCTAATTCCAATAAATACAGGAATTTCACATCCTAACATAACCCAACACAAATTCCAATTAAATATACTAGCATCATTACCCATAAGACAACCCTTGGAATTTTATTTTTTTTAGACTTAGGTTCTCAATGCAGTCAATTCAGAGGTTTTTTTATCAAACTTCCAAAACGAAAATAAATAAAATAATTATACAAAGGTAACACAAATACAGTTTAAGGAAAAACATGAGCTACCCATTCCACGAGAATCCCAGAGATTTATAGGTTCCACACAGTAAGATTATATATTTATTTACACATGCTCTGGTTATCATATTAGCTGTAACTATAGTAATAATTATCATTACTTTAACAGACATTTCGGCTTCTTAATTAAGATGAGTATGAAAATAAGTGTGCGATGGCCTGTAGAAAAATTAGCTTGACCAATCTTGGGATTTTGGTCTCGGATTTCCCCAACATGGCTCTGACGAACTATATATTTATTGATAGAAATCTATATGAGAGAGAATGAAAATATTATGTATGTTAGATACGCAGATTATCGAGTTATTAAGTTAGGGTACGTTAACTTCTTGTATAACTTATTAAGTTCAAGTAGGTGATAGTCGGGTAGCTCCACATGGTTGGCTTTACAAAAGCAATGTCCACCTTCATCGACACGTGGATTCCATGCACCACGTTCCTCCATCTACGCTCAAGTGCCATCTTTGAGCTTTGTTATACAGTACGATTCTGAAGGTGACAATGAGGTGTATACGTGGCTGAGAAAAATAAAATTGGCCTTCCAATTGGCATACACTTGGCTTAGCAGGTAGTCGAAATGCGTCGCATAGCCCAACTTGCAGCAAAAGTTTCTGAACCTATCAGGTTGTTCACTTCACAACTTCTCAGGCTGTAACAGATGGTTTACAAAATTTGTTTCCACCAAGATTATATTCACTGGAAGTATATTTTATACAACACTGCCGTGTATTCAGAGAATAAAAACCATTTTATAGGATGAATAAGCTAGGTGGCTCTGAATTAAAGCCAACAAACAGTAGTTAAATTTGAAAAACCTTGTAACAACAACAACCCATCCATATAGAAATTAATCATGACCAACAACAGTCTTGAATACACAATTCTACAAAACAATGAGAGAGCGAGAAAACCCTCTCAGAAAAAAAAGGCACTGCAGGGTGCTGCCATCCATTCGTTGGAACCACAGAATTAACTACGCCTTTTCCTTGTTCTGGGTTTTGATTTCCAGCTTCTTCAGGAAACAACAACCTGTCAAGACCTCCTCCTCCCAAGGGAGACACAAGGATTGGAGATAACAAAGGAATTGGACTCCCGCAAGATAACCCTATTGAATACGAGGACAACCTTCTTAACTGCATTTTAGTCGGTTCCTGCTTCTGCAATCGGCTAAGAGGCCGCCACTGGGTCTGAGAGACCAAGGGTCGAATCTTGGCAGCAGCGTCGTCATGTCTTTCCATCGATTCCAATGACCTTTCCTGCACAAATTCAGCAGCAGCTGCACCACCAGTTTGGCTTGCAGCCATTTCTTCTGGATTCCTAACAGCAACAATAGACATTTGGCAGAGGGCGCCTGTTCGAATCCCCCTAGCTTATCAGGATTATAGAAATAGGGGGTTATGTAAATAGATTGGGAATTGAGATTCGGGAACAGATTGCAATATATATTCAATATGACAATAAAACAAGAAGAGTAGGACGAAGGGCATTAATCTCCTGCTGCACCATGAATTATATTCAATTCAACATAACAACTATGCTGCCGTTGAAATCCCAAATTCTCTTATAACTTTCAAACGAAGACCCTGCAATACGATTCCGGAGGTGACATTGAGGTGCTTATGTGGTTTAGAAAAATAAAATTGGTCTTCCAAGTGGCATACATAACCAAGAAGATAAGCTAAGCATTGCCCTTTAGCACCTAGAAGGGCCAACATATACACGGAGAGAAAGATGGATAACCAAACATCGCAAAGAATATTTAGTGCTTGGCATTTGACAACTCAAATTCATCTAGACATAATAATCATACCAGTTTTGAAATTCCCATTAAGAGTTCACGTCCATATGATAATTGTGATGTTACTGTAAGTTGTCTTGATACAACATACGCAATGCTATTGAAAATTACTGTTTCCCTAATTTCTGGCATGAAGTCTCTTACCTGCTGATCAAAATCGAAAACATAAACCGTTCTTCTCACGCTGTTCTCCTGTAGAGCTCTGATGTTCCTAGCGTTGGGCCTCCTTTTACCCTGATTGAAATTGCTTTTCTTCTTATGCACGATGAACTAGCAGAAATTGTCAACAATTCAGCAGAAAATTCAAAATAATGTGAGAGATAGCAGAAATTGTCAACAATTCAGCAGAATATTCAAAATAATGTGAGAGATAGAGGAAAATTAAAAATAATGTAACCTGTAGAAGATAGTGATATTGCCACTTACGAAATGGGCGATTTACAGAAGGGCGCACCCTTTGGAAGGGTATATTCATTGTAGGATGCCATCACTGTCTGAAGAAGGGCGTCTTCTTTACATGCTGGCCGTGATATTCACTGGGAAGGTTACCTTTGTCCTGGGCGCAAGGGTTCGTGCCATAAAAGGATGTGATCTTCTTCTTTGGAGGGCGCTCCCATTGGGAAAGTGCCTTGAAACCTTGCTGCAGCTGTAGATCACGTCACGAGATATAAGTTAGATTTGGACTTGTTTGGTTGTTTGGCGCTTGTTGAATTCTCAAACCCCTCGATTTAGATATCCATGTTCATTGCACAGTTTTATGAATCATCTGATTGGCACAACATTGGAAAAATTTGTCTGTACCATCCCTTTTTTGTCATGAATGCTGCACATGGAAGTTATCCGAATTGGTCAGCATTTCTATGGCTATGTTCCAGATCTTGTTTGGCGATTATCCTCATGGTCATGATCATAACCCAGAGAATAACAATTTTACAATAGCTGAGAATAACCCGGAGACGGCCCTTGGCAGATCAGATGAATGGTCCTCTGGATCAAGAATTATATGAACATTATGGTTTCATTGATGAAGATGGCATGCAAGAATTCCCTCGCTGGTTATCTCCCAGAGATCGTCGACTTCTGCAATTGTGAGCTCCGACCCTCAATGTCGATGCTATTGTAGCTTGCATGCAGCCTGCCTCAGGCTATGACGGAGGTAGGGCTTGAGGCTTGGAGGATGACAATGCATACATATATGAAGATAGAGGATGAATAGTAGCATGTACTTCTATTAAAGGTCAAATAAAGCTTCCAAATTGTTGATTGGTTAGAAGGGAATCACGCTCATAAAACTTAGGTTAATAGAAATAAACAAAACCGATTTCTATAGTTCCTCCTCCTAGAGACTAATAAGGTAATAAAAAAGTTGTGATAAATCTTTATACATTAAAAAAACTAATAAGATAATAGAAAAGTTGTGATAAATCATTATGCATAAAAAATATTTATTCTTTAATTAAAAATATATTTATTCTTTAATTCAAGTTCAATTTTGATCACTTAAAAATGGAAAAATATGCCTACTTTACAAACAAAGGATTCCGAGACATTAATTTATTTTATGTAGGAAGAAGCATAGTAACCATGTTTGGCCAAATCGAGCTGGTAAATAAGGAAATTCGAAGACTATTTTTTCGGTTTATTTCGATTCCATTACTTCAATTGATTGAAGAACAATGAGGAATAGAAGGGTTTCTACCAAAATACGGAACTGGAACAACAATCGTACCTGGGATGACACCAAAGAACCGGATCCATGCCGAGTAGTACATCGGGAGCCCAGGGCAGCAATCATCGTTTCCCATTTTTACAACAAACTTTGATTAAGCCCGAAGGCTTATGACAGTAGTTCATTTTTGGAATTCTATGTTAAATATGACTTGGTCTATTAAACCAGCATAGATTTATTTTAAAAAAAGATTTACTAAGAGAAGGATAAAATTTCTTGATATACAAACCTTTCCTCTAACATGTAAACTCTAAAGGAGAAATTCAGAATGACATACATTATTTAACATGTGAACTCTAAAGGAGAAATTCAGAATGACATACATTATTTTACATAGGAAGAAGCATAGTAACCAAGTTTGGCCGAATCGAGCTGGTAAATAAGGAAATTCCAAGACTAATTTTTCGGTTTACTTCGATTCCATGAACAGTGCGGAATAAAGGGGTTCTGCCAAAATACGGAAATGGAACAGTGATATTCGTGCCTGGGATCAGACCAAGAACGGGATCCATGTCCAGTAGTACGCCGGGAGCCAAGGGCAGCTACCGTCGTTCCCTATCTTTGCAGCAAAACCTGAAGCCCGTATGGCAACTCAGTTTACTAAATCCACAACTTACGGGAAAAGCACACAGTGCAGTCAAGAAGATTGAACTGTGTAGTAAATGAATATTTTTTTTATTATTTTAGATTTCGTTTCGTTGAGCAATTACTTTACTTGGCAGAATTTAACTTCCTACAAAAATTAACTTAGCAGAAATTAAAATTTATGTGAAGTTACTTCTCTTACAATAGAACTTTTATCACTGTGAACTATTTGGAAATCTTGATTTCTTTTACAGATAGTAAACAAAATTTATACAAGTAAATCTGGAGAAAATATGCAGCATGCAACATTCAACATATACAAGGAGACGTGGGCGGGATTGGTTGCAAACTGACTGACAGAATGATTACAGACTAGATACACAAACAGCTGGTAATTACATTTTTCCAACAACTCAATTTAGAACCGTTATTAGAGGATGTGAAACTGGCGAGAATGCTTATTGATATTCTGGTGGGTTTAATTCAGTTCACATAATTCTGTTGTGATTTTTTACGAATTCTACTTTGAACTTGTAGTATGGGAGGAAGTAACACAAAAACATTTCATTCAATATAAAAATTTAATTGAAAATTATATTGCAAATTAAGAGATCCATGAGTGGAATAACTATCAAAATATAAATTCAAATTTCGTTATGGATTACATGAATCTTATTAAATCTTCCCCAAATATAAATATAATTATTTTATTTTATAAATACATTGATAAAGCTGAGTACCTAGAAGTTGAGTATCTACAGCTGGAAGTTGAATAGAACCTGAATTGGTAACACTTTGAGGAGTTTTCCATCACTGACAGAACTTGAAGTTGAAAAAAATAAAAGATGTTGTTGTTAAACAATTAATAATAATAATCCCAAGTCTGTGCCTGAAGGAGGTCACACTTTCGAGCATCCGCGCCCAACGTAATTTAACATACGATTTCATTCAGGAGCTTCATCCTTTGCCTACTTCTTGCAGGAGCCAATCTTGCTTTTTTCATATCTGTTTTACTCACACTTCTCAACCACCCAGTTGTTTTTTGAGGCGCTTCATCTCCGATTCGTTTGAGACTGTGGGCATTGGCTGATCTCCTGCTAACATAATTAGAGGCATTTGATCTTTTTCCATCGACGTTCTTTGTTAAGGGCCGCTTAGGTTTGGTGCTTGAAGGAAAGAAGGCGGATTGATCAGATTCCACGAAACACCAATCGCACAATTCAATTTGATCTCCATAGAAATATCCTCTGCTACAATATCTGCAAGTCCATGATCGAAACATAAATACTATTTAACCTAAAAAGAATGTGTACATATCATAAATCCAAATCAACTGAAACATCACAATACTGGAAGCTTTGAGTAGGATTCGTACCTGTGTTGGAAGCGGAATCGGCATTTGCTGCACTGAAACAGATGGTCTGCAAAGCCAACATCCCCGCACATACTGCACTCCATGATGACTTCTCTGTGTTTTTCCTGGGAGAGAGATTTTTATTAGAGGGATGGTTGGAAGTTGGGAATAGATTGATTAAATAATCCCTAGACCGGATATTTCGTGGAACGTTCATAGATTGCAAATGAAAGACTCTTCCACGCGCATCGTGCACGAAACGGGACAGATTGTGTGAATGGAAGAAAAGGGTACATTGCTATGCTCGTTGAAGTTGCGGGACTCCGCGGGAGTAGTAGGTACCAATCATGCCTTTCACTCTCAATTGACTAATTAAGTCGTTGATTGTCATTGTTGGAATTGGACTGTAACAATAGCTACCAAATTCGGTCAAATTAGTTCGGAAATTCTCTTAGTGTGGCAAATTATTCCGTTCGATTTTGTTAAGTTTGTTGTCATAGAATATCGAAATCCTGAATTCACGTATGCGAACGCTCGGCAAGTTACTTTCACTTTATTAACAGATACAGAAATTTCTGCTTTCTTCAGTGTGAAATCTAATTTCCAATAGATTTGAAATATTTTGACCAAGAGGATAGAGCTTTTGGCTTAAATTGAATGGTCATGGAAGAAATCATACGGACAATGGAACCAAATTCAACGCCTTTGACGACATAAAAACGAAAAGAAAATTAGAGCAAAAATTATAACGCTTTGAATGCCTGGCAATATTCTTTAACTTTTACAAACAGGAAACACGCTGTTCGATTTTCACCCTCAAATCAATAAAGGCAATCGAATCTGAGAATAAAAACTGTAGCTGTAGAATCATAGAAGCGTTGAATGAAGAAGGTGCCATGAATCTTCTCAATGAACGATTTCAAAGAATGGGTAGTACAGTCGGTAAAGGCATCTCTTGAAAAGTTAAAATGATTTGTTTTTTCGCAATCGAACAGAGTTCCTATCTTCTAAATCAAATGAAGGGACATATAATAAATTTATTGGATTATCAAGCAGCGGTTGTAGCACGGAGGTTAAATCAGCCACTGGTTATTGAAAAAGTTAAAGTAGATCCACCCAGGCCTGGAATTCCACCCTGGCCTGGAATTTCAAATTCCAAGTGCCTGTCAATTGGAAATTCGATGACGGCTACATGTTTTTAGTGCCAGTCATTTTACCTTTTATACAAGTTAGTAGAGTGTCAAATTTACCGTATTGTAAAAAAACCCAGCCCTTATTGGTAGGAATTCGAGCTCTTACTATTATTGATTGGTGTACTTGGTTGTTTAGCATCATTAATATCCACACTATCCATGAATAAGGAGGAGTTTGATTGATTGATTTCCTTATTAATTTAGTTGGGGAATCTCACCCTTTTCATGACGGGTTTCCATGACGGGCTTCAGAGTTTGCATTTATTTATACATACTTTACAATTTTAATTTAAAATGAGATCTAACGCAAATGGAAGATAATGGTTTCCTTTATGGACATTTCAAATTTTTCTAAATTCTTGAAAATTGGTATCCTTATTTTCAACCTTTTTTGCAGAAAGTATAAAAGATCTTTTCCATAATTAATAGAGTTAATGCAATCTTACTTGGCAACCAAACCCTAAACCAAAAGTAAACTCTTAAAATCACTCCTAAACTTGGGCCCAAGATCGTATGATGAAAGGATCTCACGATAAATCTGGGAATTCAGCGGTGAATAGAACAAAAGAGAGCAGTGCACAACACTTACAATTGCAAGGTATATAGTTTCATGGAGGTATTAAATTTTCTAACGGGATTTGTAAACAGATAAACGTCAAATCTACGTTTCAGGAATTTTTATGACCGTCAAGGTTGACGTGTATGTTTTCGATCTACCAGTGAAATACGTCCTTAGATGGAAAAAACATCCTACAGGACGTCAAATTCCAGGCCTGGATCCACCCTTCTATGGAAGTCTAAAGGAAATACTGCCTAGGTGAAGATTTTTGCTGCACAGTTTTACTACTAACAGTTTACTACTAACAGTTTACTATGCAATTTCACTAGCCTATGCTTAGTTTTTTGTTTTTTTTTCAACCAGAAAAAAATTTCTTGCTATTCATAAGAGTGAATCAAAGAAATTTACAGTTAGTCTTATCCCATGGACAGAGCATATTCATTCAATTGTTCTTCAAAACAAAAAATAATAAAAAACCTATCATTATGCTGAATCAACAAAAATATTTATGATGAGTCCATAAACCCTAAAAACCACAAGAACTGATACCACAATTAGTATGGACACAATCCATAGCTGATCAGTTCATATAGAGAGCCCAGAAATCTCAAAAAAGAAAATAAGAAGATAAGAAAAAGACACCAGAAATTAATAGAGATGCATAAGGGAGGTTTCAGGTGGCCTCAAAGCATGGAAGTGAGTAATCTGAAGGTTGCCATCAATCAGAAGTAGACCCTTCTTGGACAGACCATCAGCCCTGGCATTGAAAGCTCTGGGAACATGCATGACATTGGGAATATTAACCTGCTCCATGAGACAACGAATCCTCCTCTTCCACTGAAAGAGAGAGGCCACCTTGAGATCATTTAAACCCTTCGCCCATCCAATGATGACGGTAAAATCCCAAAAATCTGGACGTTAGACAAGTGGAGAGAACAGATAAAGTGGAGGAGACACCAGATTGCCAAGAGCTCAACACGCATATTGCTGCCCAATCCACAACCAAAGAACAGTTCGTAGTATTCAGATTTGGAAATAACAATAAGGCCCCAGCCCCGCATCTACCTCTTTGTTCAGCTCCATCAAAAAAACCAAAAGGTCCATTATCAGATAAAAGAGGACAGAACAAGGCTTTGTGTTTGGAAATAACAGTCTTTTTAACGGCCCCCGAAAGGATCTGCATGATATATTGAAGGGATCGATGATAGTTGTACACATGACCATCAAACAATATGTTGTTTCTCAACTTCCATATTTCCCACATAAATAATCAGGGGAAAGAAATGAAATCTGGGCTGATTAGATACCACCTGCGCAGCTATTCTTCAATAGATCCCATTCCCTAGCTGAACGCCACACCCCATAAATCCGCAACATTCGACCACAATTGGAGGGTAACCGACCAAGCTATGAATAAGTGGTGAACCGACTTGGCATCCTGAAGACAGAATGGACATGCGTTGGGTCCAAAGCCCCCTCTTCTAATATAATTATTCATAGTCAGAACACGGTTTCTGAGGACCAGCCATATAAGACAGCGTATTTTGAACAGTATATTCCAGCTCTATGGTTTAACAAACCACCACCCTTTCGGTTCAAACTGCTGCTGCTAAGCAATGGCCAAATAAGCCTATTTGGTATCAATGTCACTGCAATCCTCATGCCAGCACCAATGTACTTCATCCATCTGCGACCCCAAATAAATGCCAGCATTGTAAAGCTGATGAATATATGTGTCCCAATCGAGACCGGCCTCCCCCGTCAAACCAATATCTGCCAAAGGGGACCAGTAGTGCAGATTGCTATCACTTGAAGGATTCCTGATCTGATTTAAATAATACAAACCATAGCGATGGAGAGACATCACTGTCCCAGGGGCAAGAAGTTTATCACATCCAATCATGGGTTAAACACCCATTCGAACCTGATAGCCATCTCCAACCTGCCATGCAATATGTTTTTGAAAAAAAGGAAACACCTCCATCAATCCCCGATAAACATTGGATGCAGCCATCGGCAATTTAGGCATATTCCTTATCCAAGCAATAACAGACCACCCTTTTAGATATTTATCCCTCATTATCCTACTCCACATACGGTCATGATTTAGGGCACGCCATATACTTTTGAGATGCAGGGCCTTATAAACCCAATAAATATTATGGATGTCCCAACCGCCAACCTCCTTAGGCAATGCAATCCTGTGCCATGCCAACAGATGTATGCCCAATTTCTCCTTTTGACCAGACCACATAAAATTGAAAGAAATGTGACGGATTTGATGAAGAATAGCCACAGGGACTTTTTCCAAGGTGAGCCAATAAATGGGTGGGTTGGCTAGCACAGACTTAAGTAAAATAAGTCGGCCTCCCAACGATAAACAACGAAAATACCACCCTGAAATCTTCGATTGAAATCTCTTGATAAGCCATTGCCAGTCTGTGATCAGATAGGCATTAGGCTTCAGAGTATAGCCAAGGTACTTTAAGCCCCCTTCAAGTTCTTTAATAGCAAAAGGAAAAAGACATCCTAAACAATCACAAAGCTCTTGGGTTAAGTTCATATCGAAAAGACAGGACTTGGGTAAGCTGATAACCATACCAGTAGCATGACAAAAGAGATCAAGGATTTGTTTGTAATGCACCCATTCCTCATAGCAACCAATACCAAATAATAACACATCATCCACAAAAAGGAGATGTGTTATATTGAAATTTTTTGAAACCTTAATACCTGAAATATTTCTGGACGCTTTGGCCACGTTTAGAAGTCTGCTGAGGCCTTCAATCACCAGAAGAAAGAGTAAGGGCGATAATGGACAGCCTTGATGGAGGCCACGGGATGCCTTAAAAAAATCAATCGGACAACCATTGATTAAAACAACAAAGTTAACAGAGGTGATACATCCCAAGATCTAGTTTGTCACCTTTAAATCCAGCCCAACATTCAGTAAAAGCAACCTGAGAAAGGTCCAATCAACCATGTCATATGCCTTGACCAGATCAAGCTTGAGCACAATGGAAGGAGTCTGTCTGCTCTTAGCTGAGTGTAAAGTCTCCTGAGCAGTACCAATGGCATCAAAGATCAGACAATGATTGAGAAAGCCAAACTGTTAAGAAGAAATGCCCCCTAGAAAGACCATCCTTGATGCTATCCACAATAACCTTCGAGACCAGCTTGTAGAGTAAGTTACAAAGAGAGATAGGCTGAAAGTCCTGGAAATTTATCGGTTTAGAACGCTTAGGAATTAGAGCTATGAAAGTAGCATTGAGAGCCCCACTGATCCTCCTAGTGATACGAGCTTCCTCCACCATTCGGACCAACTCCACTCCAAGTAGGTCAAAAAAATGAAGGTAGAATTCCACCGACCATCCATCAGGCCCTAGACTCTTGTCCGTGGCCATCTTCTTGAGAATGCCTTCAACTTCACCCAAGGTAACTGGTCTCCCAATAGTTGCATTGTCCTCAGCCAAGAAGATACAAGGCATACACTTAATAACCTCCATCTGAGCCTGAATATTAGAGCCACATGGCTTGGAGAACAACTTCTGAAAGTGTCTTACTGTTGCCTTTCTAATCAAATCCTGGTTGGAGACAGTGATTCCATCAGAATCCTCAATGTCCCAAATCATGTTAATCCTTCTTCTCATAGACGCAAATTTGTGAAAAAAAACAGTATTTTGGTCACCCAAACTGGTCCATAGAGCCCTGCTCTTCAACCGCCACAATTCTTCCTCAATGCGTAGTAGTCTATCTTTCTCTACCACCAGAGTGTTCAACAACAAGCCCTCAGGATCAAACTGAAAGCAATAAAGGGGGTCCAAAAGATAGTCTGAAATATGTTCCTCAATAAGTTCCATATCGGCCAAATGTTCCTTCTTTCTCATGCGCAACCAAGGAGAAATAATGGATTTGAGAGATTTTAGAAACCTGGGCAAGTCCACCATCGCTTTCCCACTAGAACTGGAATAAAAGGACAACCAATATTCATGGACCAATGAGTTAAATACCAAGTCCTATGACCACACATGGCAGTATTTAAATGGAAGTCTGAAAAGTGTAAGCCCCTCCTGTAGACGTAGCAAGATCGAATTGTGATCCGAGCATGAAGCTTGAAGGATACTCAAGGAGCAACGGTCTAATGATTCAATAAGGGAGTTGCTGACCATAAAACGTTCCAGCCATTTAGTGATTAATTCCAACCCACTCCTACCATTTCGCCAAGTTGAGCAAAATGGCACAGGAATCACATCGACGAGATTGTGATCACAAAAGAGATCTTGAAACCAAATTTGGAGAGGATCACCACGAGCTCGTGCTCCCCAGATCTCACCAATATGTAACGTCAGATTCAGATCCCCTGCAATGATGACATCCTTCAGATCCATAATCCCGGTGGCCTCCAGAGCCTTCCAGAAAAGCTAACGATCCAGATATGGAGCATAACAGTTAAAAAGATGAAAAGGTAGAGTTAAATCTTTATGTCTCCCCAACAAGAGAATACCACCACACACAAGAAAAGAGCTCAGGGTTAAATACCGGGGGTTCCATGCCGCCAAGAGGCCCCCCGATAGACCATTAGAGTCAATAGAACAACATTCCCATTATGGGAAGAAACTCCACAAGAAAGCACGAGCCTTAGTACCCGAAGTCATGGTTTCCTAGAATAAAATAACACCAGGATGATAAGAAGAAAAAAGTCTGCGTAGGGCTAACGATTTTGGGGCACCCCCAACCCCTCTGAGATTTAGTGAAAAAATCAACATTAAGTCAACCCTGGAGTGGCCACTGCTGCTCTAAGAGGCCCAAATGAGACAGAAAGTTCCTAGAAATCACCAGTATCATCAACCAGTGAAGAGACCCCTGGTTCAATGTCAAAACCCAAAACTGACCCACTCCCCCGGGCCAAGTCCTTTGGTCGTCTACCACCTTTCTTCTTACGAATCGTCACATTTGGGTTGCCACAGACAGTAGAGGGAGACGAGGCGAGTTTACCATGATAAGAGGGAAGTGGGTTCTCCAAAATACCCTCAGTCAAAGAAAGGTTACGAAACAGTTCTGGCTGTGACCTCCTAGTGTCCAGAATCGCACTCTCATCCCTCAAGAGCTGAGAGTCCAATACCAAAGTAGCAGAAATTTTATTAGCAATAAGCCCACTCACCGTGAGAGGGCTTCCAGAAAAGCCATCATTCAAAGGTGTACAAAACCCACTCCCATCGTTAGCAATCATAACCAGTTCAGTCGTAGAGAGGGAGGCATAAAATGCAGGAAAAAACGAAGCCAACATACCCGAGAAGGTCGAGCCAACAGTGGGACATTCAGTAGCCTATGGCTGCTCAAGCGGAGCTAGGACCTTCGACGCAGATGGATACAAAGCACCAACCGGTGAATCAGCATGAGGCAAGGTTCTAGCAGGATGAGCAATACACTTGGCCTTTAGATGCCCAACTGTCCCACAATTGTGACATCTAAAAGGTAGCCTCCAGTAGTCCAACGACCGTCGAAAGACCCTATCTCCCCAAGTAACATTAATAACCTCTGGTAACCCAAGTGAGGTATCCATCTCCACAAGAAGCCAAGCTGTCCTCTTGTCTTCATGAAACAAAGACTTCTCGTCGAAGTAAATGAATCTACCTATACGGTTTGCCAGTTCAATGAAGATCTCCCTAGACCAGAGTTCTAGAGGAAAACCCTTCAGTAGAACCCACAGGTGAGTTTGTTTAACCACAGCTGTAAGCGGGTTGAAGTCGGAGTGCCAACATTCTAGGCATAGTGACCCATGCCCAAAAACCCACGTTCTTCTCAGGATGAGTGTTGCATGTTCATCGTCCAAAAAATGAAAAACCACCCACTTGTTTACGAGGATGTGCACTCTAGGATAGTAAGTCAGCAAGGGTTTCCAGTATTCATTGACCCAAGCCAGGATCTTAGTTCTGTTAATCTTAGAGTAACAAACCTTTCCGACCAGTGCCCTTGCCGACAAGCTTACGACCTGGCCCAACTGAACATCCCTTCCCACCATCATGTCAGGAACCTCCTCCCTTAAACTATAACCCTTCTGAGCTCTATGAAACCGAGCCTGAAGACCCTTGCTTCTAGAATTGCCCCCCCCTTCCTCTGTAGCTTGTCCGGCTCAAAAAAATCACTGTAACCAGTGTCAGCCTCAAATGGTGAGAAGTCTTCACCGTTCGATGAGAGAAGTGGGTCACCAATACTCATCACATCGAAAGGACCGCAAGCTCCTGTTCTCCTATTCCCCTTGGGTAACCCACTGCTGGGATCCACCCGCACCATCTTCCAAACCACGAGACAGTCAGGTCAGAGCAAGTATAATAAAATACAAAAACCTATAGGAGTTAGAGAAACCGGCACCTTCAAAGGCCGTGGCCTGTGCCACAATCAATAAGATAGGACTTCACCTCGATCAATAAGACAAGACATCTCAACTACAGAGAAACAGTGAGAAACCTCCCACGAAAGCCGTGCTAGTACAAGGGCCCCGCCATCGTTTGTAACAAAGTTGCAACTTCAAACCCCCATTGATGCTGCGACTACACCATTGATACAATCTTTACAGTTTACAACCTTATTGCGCACAAATGAATTTAATTTGCGCAATAACATAATTTAACACATACTTTATAAAGTATTATTTCACCCTTGTTGAAGCTAAAAATATTTATTGAGCATATAGAAAAATTTCGTCTGTAAATTTTTGGGAGCCCATGAACTTATAATTTTTTTTTATAAAAGAAGGATATTTAGACATTCATATTTAGACTTTCACGAAATTGAGTTCCCAGAATTCAGGGACTGCTATATCTCCAAAAACTTACTTTTTCTTCTCAGACTTAACTTTTTAAAATGACTATGTCTTTTATGTTAAATAAAAAAAACCAGAATTGGCTTTTCTCAAAAGATATTATAACATATTAAAATATAAAATATTTGACTGAAATCTACCTAAAAACCTTCAGCAGCTTAAATATGATAGAATTAATATGATGAATTACATACTAAAAATAAGTGACTAAGCCAACCCAAACTAGATACTCAACCGCTCATAATTAATATTTCCAAGAAAGTCTCACCCATACCTCCCTCTTTCACTCTGATCTTACTTCCAATGGAACACTTCCTCATTTTATTCTCACTTCAAAGTTTTCATAACTATGATTTAACCGTAACCTATTTCAAGTTCAAATGATTTGGATTCTCGCGTTTTAATCATTTGTATTTGACTTCTAAACAAATTGCTTAATCATTTCAAAAAGACAAATTGTTTTAATCATATTAAAAACATACGATCTATAAACAAGAATACAAAATGGTCAGTCAACTTCAAAATCATATATATATATTACAATTAAATTTAATATAAAGTAGATACTTTAAAAATATAATAATTGTTTTTATATTATATATATTACAATTAAATTTAATATAAAGTAAATACTTTAAAAATATAATAATTATTTTTAATTTAATATAAAGTAAATAATTTAAAAATATAATAATTTTTATGAGTAGTTTAATATTGATAATTTTAAAAGAAATATTAAATTTAATATTTAAGAATATGTATATTAAAAATTTAAAGCTTTATCATTAACTAATTTATAACTATTTATGATGTTTTTCTTCAATTTAATTTTCAAATTGCAATAGTCTAAATATGTTATAATTTGAATATTTTTTAGTCAGATTTTTCAAACTATTTTTCTTTAAAATTTTCAAAATTTGAAAAGAATTGATGGGGATTCTGATAGCTAGAAAATGTCCAAATTGTATAACATTTAGGCAAGTTCGGTAGAAATATTGTGGAAAGTTAATATTCCACTTGATTGATAGGAACTTTGGCCTCAAATGTTTTGGCTCATTTTAGTACAACCCAAATTAGCCAAATTCCAAAAAGTATGAATGTATTAAGGAAAAATAATTTCTCACCTCAAGAAAAAAAATGAAGTCACCAAAATAGTTGAGTTTTTCCACATATTAACTCACTCTATAAAATATTAGTCAATCTAGCTCTTTGTTTTTAATAAATATAATAAACAATTTCTTTACTTAATCACTATTACAATTGGAAACAATTTTCAGCATTCTACATACATAAACTTTGACATCATCATGTCGAAAATGGTATTTTCTATTGTTGGAATAAATTTGTCGTAACTTCATCAAATAATTACCTCGTCAACCTTTCATAAGAAGTTTGACCCCATTAAGAGACCACATGGCACATCATTGTAGAAACATATTTGTAACCTGGTGTCGGTATTTCAACCACATACATGCATTCTTCCAACAACATTATGGACACATGGCACTTCATTAAAGAAACATATTTGTAACGTGACGCCAGTGTTTCAACAATATGTGAATTTTCTTTCAACAAACTCCTTGCCACATGGCACTTCATTGAAGAAACATATTTGTCACCTTACGTCAGTATTTTGACAAAATCCTTTACATTGATATTTGGACAAAAACCTAGTGTTCGGCCCATAAGCTTCTAGCCACATGGCACTTCATTGAAGAAATATATTTACAGCAATAGGTGTTAGAATAGTTCACTTATTGGTGTAATTCTCTCCACTTTTGATCCGGGATGGAGGTAGATCTCCACAGATCCTAGATTTCATGAGAACGAGACAAGTGTACAGTCCAGATTGATTTTATGGTTGTCGTCCCAAATTGCATGAGGATGGGACAATTGTATTGACGATATTGATTTTATGGTCGTCGTTCCAAATTCGAAATAAACAATTATAAAAAAAGAATATAAAAAATAATTGGTAGCTGATGCATGGATATCGAGCAGTTCGTGGCAAACAACTTGTTTAATTAGAAGAATGCATGTGATAATAACTAGCTGAGGTATAGACAATGGGTGATTACATCTACACATGGAGAACAAGTAACATATTTAATTTGTTTGTGGCACTTAACTTGTGACCTATCGGTGTTCATTGACCACAATTTAAGTGGTTATACTAGTTGTAACTTGGTGACGATATTTTGACTTGAAATATCAGTGTTACTCTAACAACCTTCTAGCCATGCGGCACTTCATTGAAGAAACATATTTGTAATGTGATGGCGGTATTTTGAAACATAATGATATTCTTCAAATAAATTTTTGGCCACTTTTTCTGATGGTGCTAAAGTATTTTACAACCAAAAGTTGTAATCCCAACATTAAAAAACATTCTAGACCAACATCAGTTCGACATGCCTTTCACAATATTCAAAGGGATTTTCATTCCGAAGTCAATATTTCGATGACATGCCAATGAAAGACCAACAATTTTTTCATTGCTATAAGTTCAAAAGTACCTCACTATCATTGCAAGCTTGTCACAATTTTTTACAAATCTATCCTTTTGACATTGGAATTTCGATGTGCTCTGAAGTTTTATTTTATATAAATAAATCATATTCATAAAATATGACAGTATTTGTCTCATTAGCACATAGGGATAGTTCTATAGCTTCTAGGAGACACAACAGATGTTCTTTCTTTCTCTACCTTCAAAAGATACCTTGAACATTTGCTAGATGTGAGATAATCATATAGATGATGTGTGTGATCCAATTGTACAAGCATGCAGTGATATTGTGGCTAGTTATGTGCAAGAATTTGAATCACAAAATCTAAACCTATTAAGGTTGTTTAAGCAACTGTGTAATAGAAAACTGGTCATCTTCCAACTTTGTGATCTTAGAATCTTTTGATATGAGGCAATTGTTTTACCAGATCAAATTTCTTATTTAGCTTATAAATATTTGTTGAGTCTAGCACTCTCACTACTCTAACCTCAAAATTTGTAGTGCTACACTCCAACACCATTGATGAAACTTTGTAAGCACAAGCAAAAGAGATTTTGTGATTATGATCAACACCTTCTTTATCCTTCCAACATCAAACACTCCTAGATTTTGGTCTAATATGTCCAATTATTTAAGTGATTTTATGAAGTGGTTCCTTAACAAACATTATTGTAACACCACTACTTTTAGTACTATATTCCATATTTGAAGTTGTGCGTGCAATTGACTACTCAAGAAGACATGCATGCAATAGTTTGATAAAATAAAAGAGCTAAAATATTGAGAGACAAGGTGCAATACAATGTTGAGAACATAACATATATTGAATGACAAGCCCATTTACACGCGTCCATCAAAGAATTATTGCTTACCACACATGACACCACAACGGATCCCATCCTGCCCCTCAATTATTATATATCTTTTCCATTCCACATTTGGTACTATAGTAGGTTCATATATCTCTAATTCATTAGTAGGTATAACCCCACACACTCATTAGTGTCAATTGATGAGAATTTCCTTTGTGCATATGGAAAACATCCTAACCATGTAATGCTTGGTCGATCCTGACCATACAAATAATTAGTTACATCATTATGCACCGTCCTTAGGATAATCCCGTTAGTGAAATTTACCCCAGTTTGACACTCTACTTATTCTCCACTGCAGGTCATAGATTTTCCATTAGATGTTATAAGAAATTGTATCCTCTACCTCCATGACAACATAAACAAGGTCAATCTATTACATTTAAATTAGTTTGTAAGAAAAAATGGACACCAATGTTACCTTCAAGGAGAATCTTATGTCTTAGTGGTATTGAATCACTAGGTATGTGGTCTTCAAGTGTGCTAGTTTCCTCTGATGATGCACCATCATGTATGAGTATGTAATCATAGGATGAATCATTACATCTAGAAAGGCATTATTATTGTAAAACTAAATGGAATTTTTTTTTTGCATGCAATATGATATTGAGTGTGAACTAGAAAGGTTAACGAATGAAATTTAGTGTATTAGGGTGACATATAGGGGATCATTTGAAGATCAGGTAATATTTGCAAAGTGGAAGGTGAACATCTTTTGCATACATACAAACATACATACATATATTTCATGTGGTTCACACCTTAGATATTGAGGCCGCTACATCCACGGTACTTCCCCGCTACTCCATGAGGATTGTGGGGAGGTCGAACATTGTACAAACAAGTGTGGCTCAATTAAGTGCCCGACATGTGACTTACAAGGAGTTGAACCTGGGTGGGGAGGTTATCAATCAGTACTCCCAACCACCCAAGCTACATTTAATGGACACACACACACACACATATCATTGTATGCATGTATGTATGTATGTATGTGTGTATGTATGTATGTATGCATGCATGTATATATATGTATATGTATATGTATATGTATGTGTATGTGTATATGTATATGTATGTGTATGTGTATATGTATATGTATATGTATATGTACGTATTCTTTTCTAAGGAATCTATCATTGTATATTAGATCTACTCCATATTGACCATTGCACCTAGGTGGGGAGGCTATCGATCAATACTCCCAACCACCCAAGCTAAATCCAATGGACACACACACACACATGTGTGTGTGTGTATGTGTATGTATGCTTTTATAAGGAATATACCATTGTATATTAGATCTCCATATTGTATGTATGCTTTTCTAAGGAATCTACCATTGTATATTAGATCTTCTCCATATTGACCACTGCAATGCTAGTATAGGATGATTGACATCTAACATGGTTGTTGGACGCTAGACAATACACTTACAATCATGTAATAATAACCTTCTTTAATCATGAAAGTAGCTTCTAGGAACCTTGTATACAGTTATTATTATGAGTTATAGTATTCTCCTTGTTACCTTTGGAATAGATCAAGCCTCAATGCATACTTTTCATTAATATGGATATTCAAACAATGGGCCTTGTTATACCTCTTTCGCATTAGTTTGTCCTTGAATATTCAAGTGTGGATTGTTCACTCCTTGAGCCACCAATTTTGATTTCATCTTCACCATGTGTTCTTCTGTTCCCTTATGCTTCCCTAGTCTATGTAGTCTAGATGGAATGGAATCCATGTCTTCGACAATAGGATCCCAGAGTAGAGGAGGAATCATAGGCTACTTTGGATTATGTGGAGGAGAACCTCATAGGTCTTACTCATGGTATCCCTTCTACTTGTATAGAGCACCTTCCTAAGGCCATGCGGCGCTAGGTGGTGGGGAACGTGCTAGGTGGATCTATTTTTCCTGGCAAGTAGTTACCTATGTATTGTGTTACAGAGATGCATCTATATATAAGGATTGATATACATAGGATATAGTTTTTGTACTTACGACCCATTGTGTATATTTTGTACTTTTTCCTTTTATATGCACCATTGAGGGCTTGGGAACCCCAATTTTGTACTATGATCTGACACATTTTATACTTGATGGAGACACTTCTATATTAAAGTGAAAAATACTTTTATCAGCCTTATATACATTTTGTACATGCTCTTTGATTTCTACAATGTGCTTGTTTAAGTTATGTGTCATTTGAATTGGGTTATGATTTGGTTGAAAATTAAGTGTGTTGTGGTTTCACTACTACAAGTGAATGTAGGCATGGATTCGATGCACTTAGTGAATTATTCTATGACCAAAATAATGTACTAATGGCCAAATTACATGTTTTATAGTCTATCCCCCATTTTGTAAAGGGACCAACAGTGATAATAGGATAGAGTGGAGTAGGGTGCGCATGCACTTTCCTGGTAAAATTCTAACAAGGATGACACTTCTTGACTATTTCAACACATTCTTTGCATATTGAAGGCTATAAATAACCCATATGCAATATTTTTTGGGTTGTGGCAAGCCTTGATGGATGACCACCATAGGCTCCACCATGGAAATCATTCGGCTCTTTCTCTGCCTCCTCATGAGTTAGAAATTGCCTCAAAATAGTATTGATTCCTCAATGATATAAGGTATCACCAATGATAACATCGCTTGGTGATGGATTTTTCATCTCTCCTCACAAGAAGATCGAATCCCCTTGAGAATCACAATGCACTTATTGTACTTGTACCCAACAATTCATTGAGACAAGATGTGCTAGAAGGGATTGAAATTTGCAATCAATGTTTTTTATCTAAGGATAATATAGTGTTGAAGTATTTGCACCCCAAGAATGGATGCTAGCACTAGCTAATCAACATGGGAGTACCTCAATCATGGACCTTCCAAGTTCTTACTCAGGTAATAAATGACATGATCCTACGGAAAATCATCTTCTTGAATGAGGACCATTCCAATAGTTGATTCAGATGCTACCAGATACAAAGGAAATCCTTGCTATAATTTCGAGGACTAAGTAGCGGGGAAGACATTAAAGCCTTTTTTTATGCAATGAACGATCTATGAGAATTTTCATCCCAAATGAATGGGACCCATTTCCTAGTTAGGTGCAGGAAACCGTTCATGATCTCAGTATAATTGGAAATGAACTGGTGTCAAAAATTGGTTTTCCCTTGGAGGCTTTGCAGTTGATGCAAATTACACAACGGAGGAAACTATACTATTTCCTCTACCTTAAATGGATCTATCATAATCCATATTTTGAAATGATGAAACCAAGAAATCGACCCAAAATGACATAGAAGATACACTTCTGAGGATTCAATCGAATCCTATAATAATGACACCTATCAAAGACAACCTCGGGATGTTGTGGGTGACCTACCCTCTTTGCATATTTAGTCGTTAAGTCATCTAGATAGGCCTAAACAATATTCTTGATGCCGTGAAAAGAATATGGCATGGAACGTTGGAATGTAGATCCAACATTCTTCGGTCCAAATGGCATCGTCCTATAAGAAAAGGTCCCCTAGGGGCATATGAAATAAGTTTTGTGTTGAAATTCCAGTCATATTTGAATCTGATTATAACTTGAAAAGTTGTCCATGAATGAAAAGATTTCATCACCAACACACTTGTCGATAATCTTGTTGATGAATGGTGTAGGATAGTTATTCTTAGGGTAGGATGATTTTAGGTCTCAGAAATCTATACACACTTTGATATTCCCCTATTTTTTATCCACATGTATCAGATTGGACACCCACTCAATTAAAGGAACATGATAGATGAAGTTAGTACACATGAGGTTCTCAACTTATTCCTTAAGGAAATCAACCTTTCTTGGTTTTACCAATCATATAATATTCTACCAAACTATTTTAACATTTGGATATGTATTTATCTCAAATTTGATAATGGATGGGTCGATTCCTATCATCTCTTCATAAGACGAGGTGAAAATATCTCTATATTCTTTGAACAACATGATGTAAATATCAATTTCCTTGGTGAGCAGTCTGCACCGATAAATACATCCTCAACAACCCTTGGAGTCTTGGAAATATTGATGGGAATTATTTTTTAAATTATGGCCATACTCCCCTCTACTTACACTTGATATGTGGTAAGAAGTCTCGCATACCAATCCATGGATCTTGGTCTGATAGTATTGTTTTCATCAATCCTCACCTCATTCTTGGTAGGTAGAAATGACACATGTTGTTGCATGTCTTTCCAAGTTCTTTCCCCCAAATACATAGCCTCAATGATAGCTTCATTAGAAGGATTGACAATATCTAAGGGGCCATGACAAGATAAGGAGTTGATCATCCATATGGGAATAAAACTTATTAATCATTTTCTTCCACTTGGGTAAAGTGATGATCATGGTATGCATTTATATATATAACATCTTGGTAACCTATAGAAAAATCTAATAAAAACCTTCTAAAATTGTCGCCCTATGTGGGTTCTTCTATTATCCATGGATCATCAAAATAGGAAGTTCAAAAATGAGAAACTCTCATTGTGGAGTTAGTGGCAACTGAAGAGATCTCATGTATAGGGGAAATATTATCATTCAATTTGAGTAGGGGAAAATTAAAAGTGTCGATCAATGTAGGATACATCTCCACTCCAACATTTTCATAGTCGGTCATGGAATGACCTACTAGGGGGGAATTTGTCCCACTATTCCAATTGGGTTCATATCTATAGAATGACAGTTGATCAATGGTGTCAATCTTTCCTTCATGTGGAAATTTGATCACTCAAAAAATTGAAGATAACACAACCATTAAGTCAAAATTCTTCCTAGTAGTAGGTTATAATCTAGCGCAACGTTGATAACTTCTACCTCCACATTCATTGTTCCCCCCCATAGATCTATTGGGATAGCAGGGATAATTCCACGAGGTTGGAATAAATGTTTGTTGAAATATTTTAGCATGGTTGTAGAGGAACTAGGGTTAGATGAGCCAATAGATATCCAACATGATAAGGAATGCATGTGGTTGCGCCCTCGTGTACAACAGTCCGAAAAATGTTCGACCTTTTGGTTGATACTTGGATCTAGAATGTGGCATGGTGAGGTAAACGTGGCTTCCATTTTTCCAAATCAAATGTCATTAATTGACTATCCAAATGATCTATAGCTTCTATTTCCGAAATTAGAGTCTTCCATTATGTAGGGAAAATCTGTGGGACTTCCATTGTGGACATTGCACAAGGATCTTGCACCATATATTCAACTATGTTGTGGTTCTAGGAAGCACACACATTAGGATTGCACGTGACCTTCTTTTATACCACTTTCGATACATCCTAGCCATTGTGTCATTTGTTGGATTCTCTATGTGCAAAGGATTAGCTATCTACAGCTCAAGAAGTGCTTTTCCTTTGGACCCATATGTAGTTGTGTCATAATTTATATATATATTTTTATGGATATTGATCTCTCTTTCACACATGAAAACATTAGCTTTCACTGTATTTCCCCCTTGTGAGGAGGCACCCTAATTTTCCCCTTCCAAAGGTACAATTTTTGGATTAGTAGTAGCAACCATTTGTTGCTACTATGGAGGGAACATCTTGGTTAGTACAATAGATTCCTTGGTAGCTTCCTATTGTTCCAACAATCATTGAGTATCCTCCAATTTGGGGCATAGGTAAGTTAGGTGATCGTCAGTGCATAGCTTGCATGGGAACTTCACCTTCATTTTATCCTTTTTAGCTGCACCAGCATTGTTATTGTTATTATTCTTATTGACTGCATTGTTATTCCCTTTATTCCCATTATTTTTATTCTTGTTTTTCTTTACCCTAGGCTATTGGTTTCCTTTAGAATAGGTCATCTATACTGGCATAATGTTGGAGGGTGGGTTGGGATTTAGGTTGTTAGTGATGCTTTGAAAAGCCATATTTGCATTCAAAGACAATTGTCCAGTTTGGTTAACACCTTGACTAGCTGTGGCATTTTCTACTAAGCCAATCACACCATCAGCATGTGGCTCAGGAGTAGTTTTGGTCGGATCTACATATACTCTAAGAGAAGTGGGCATTATTTCATACAACATTCTATAATGTGAATACACCAAGTCTAGTTATTGGGCCTTGATGATGGCTTGTTCCTCTGTGGTTAACCTAGAAAGAGATACATCCTTATCTATAAATGGATGTACAATAACTTAATAAACCAAGTTGTTAAGAACTCATCAAGAATTTGATCTTTTATCAAGCGACATGTCCTTTGCCACTCATGGATGTGGTTGGAGATATGACTAGACTTGTCCTATCTAAATGATGTTAGGAGTTCAATGCCAGCTTCATAGTGTATCGGTAATTGGAAATGGTTAAGAAAATTTATAGCAATAGCATTGAAATTTTGGAAGGAAGCTTGTGGTATTTTAATATACCACTTTGTAGCTACCCTTATCAATTTCCTTTGAAAATGACGAATCCTGATACTATCATCCATCAATGAATTTGAGGAACACCAAAGATGGAAATTCATTACATGTGTGGATGGGTCTTCCTTAGGATTTACTTCGAACTTAGGTATGTCCGACGGGGAGTTTTGTGGGTAATGTGGGACAACTAGGCTCATGTAGCACCGGGTTAGTGGTTACTTTAGTCAATTCTAGAAGATTCAAGGTAGCCATAAATGGAAACTTGGTTTGAGCCATGGAGTTACAATTCATCTGAGAATTTGCTTCCCATTGATTTCTGTTGCCAAAGGATTGACCTGGTATATAGGGACTACGAGGTATCATGAAAGGTTGATTGTGTTTTCCAAGTTTCTGATTATAACCATATTGATTCTATACAAATGGCATGGTGGTTCCCCTAGGCATGCCCCCATTCCAATGAAAGATTGGAGAACTAGAGGGGTACTAACAATTGTAACATTGCTCGTCCTCATCCCTCCTATCCAAGATCAAGGAAAAATTACCTTGTGTATATTGTATCCTAAGGGAATTATGACATTAGTGCTCCCCATTCTAGGGAAAGGCATACTACCTTATGGTGCATTGAATCCTAAGGCAATACTAGTGTTCATACTTTATGTTAACAATCAAATTAACATCGTTAACAAGTGAAGGTTAGAAGCACATTTTACCATTCGTCTACAACATGAAGATCGGAAATCTAGAACAATTGAGAGCTTTAATCTCTCATTTGACCACCACTTCCACAAAGGAAGGAGTATGTGAAGACAGAGTATTCTCTAAAAAGGCCAAGTCTAGGACCACTTAAGGGCCAAAACCCAGTTTCCACAACTCTTAGAGTGGAAAGAATACATGTCATATGTATTAATTTCCCTGGAAATTATGGAAAATAGAGTCAAATCCCTGGAAAACTATGTAAAGTGGGTTTTTTTTATGAAAATAATCAAAATTCATGAAAAAAATTAGTTCCACGTTCATGTTTGGAAATTGAGTGCACAAATTCCAATGCAATATAAGAAAGGAATTTGGGGCAATGTAAAATACAAAAAGTGAGAGTAAAGGCATGCTGGAAAATTGAAAGGTTAGAAAGTTCCTCTTCTACACAAAGCATTTTGATGATCAAAGGCATGGATGGAGAAGATGTTGGAATATATTATTTATATTCCTTGGAAGGTAATAATGTCTTTGTATTATGTCGAAATTTATCCACAATCTTATGTAAAAGAGTAATACATTATATCACATATTCCTTATGGTAAAGTATTCTCTTATTATCCATTTTTATATAAAGAGATGTTATTATGGAGAATTATATTATCCCACATGCAATATGTGAGAGTAATTCCTCCACATATCTTGGTATATAATAGGGTCAAGGGGTCACATCACAACATCACGTGATACTATTAATACACATTCTATTATGCTCACAAGATCTCTTCTATATTGTATTAGGGTTATTTGTAGTTGCTCTCTTGTAAGATTGAAGGAGATTTCTGGAGATAATAGAATACAACCTTCCCGTGGACGTATCCCAATTGGGTGAAACACGTATATCTAGTGTATTCTCTTCCTTGTTCTCTTTCTAATCTTATTTACTTTGATATGTTATTGATTGCTAAGATAGGTAAGCTAGTTTAGCTAGATATGTAGTTCTAACATGGTATCAGAGCTGGTTGCTATGATCTAGCACCTTCTATAGATTTCAATAAATAACTATTATCATCTCAATACTCTTTATTTTGTAGATTTTCTTTCTATCTGGTAGCCATTAGGCTTCTCTTCATATCAGGGCATCTTTCTGCAGTTTTTTACTTCTAACCTTAACCTTGTTGTGTAGATTTTTGCAGAATTTTTTCAAGAGTTTTTTGATGTTTTTTTTTGTAGATCTATATGTTTTTTGGATTCTCCTCAAGGAGATCTATCTTCCAGTTGTTAGATCAGCAATTTTCATCCAAGTTGGGTAGACTTTGTGCAGGTTTCCGTCAGCGGCTTAATCGACACTGTTTTCGGCCTAAAACTGGACATTCGTGACTTTTCTTCGCAGAAAAGCACGAGTAACTATGACTTTCCCTACTCTTAACCTGCAAGTATACTGCAGACCTAGGAATTCTAGTGTACAAACCCACATGTGCTACAGAATACTTGCACTTTCTATACTATGAACTCGCGCTTACTTTGGTATACCCACTACCCTCCTGTGCAAAGACCCGTAAGTGCTTTAGCATAACCACGACTTTACTGTACAGAAACCCATGAATATCCGATCAGAACCATGACATTTGACTTTACAGACCCAAGCCCCCGCAACTAGATTTACTGTAAAACTGTGAGTAACCTCAACTATTACCTTGCAGAAACCGCAAGTATCAATTTTATTCGCGATTTTACTGTTGGAAGACCCATGAGTGACTTTTCTTGGCACTTTTTTAAGGGCTGTAAGTAAAAGTTTCTTTTCCTTTATTATGTTTCTACAGATCAGTACGGTAAAGTGTATCAGTTTTCTGTTATTCACATTTCTTTCTCTGGTCATTTCTAGCATTTGGGTTTCTTGTCAATATTTCTATCATTATGAATTCAGAAGTAGCTTCTGTTCCTGAACTTGTTGGTCCTAACTATCTTGCATGGAAATGATTGATGTCCTCGGGAGTAAGAATCTATGGAGGATTGTAAACGGTGAACACCAAAAACCTGTTGATGCTAAAGATGTGGCTATATGGGAAGATAAATGTGATCAAGCAAGAGGGCTCATTGGTCAAACGGTTGCAGATAGTCTTCAGGTAAGTATTAAGGTAGAAGACAATCCAGTTTAGGTATGGAAAATTCTTGCTTCTTTATTTGATAAATCTGATAATGTTTCTGCTTATTACCTTGAAAAGAAATTTTTTGAGCTAGATAATACTAATTTTGAAAGAGTAGAATTATATCTTCCTGAAGTGAAAACTTGAAATGAAAAATTAAATAATTGTGGTAAAGATTACAAAAAAACAAAAACTGCTCTTATAATTCTTGTAGAACAAAATTTTCCATCTTGTTTTGATATGTTCATCCAAACTAGTAATAGGGCTCTTGAATTGTCTCAAAATGCCACCAAACCTACTTTTGATGATTTTTGTAAGGGGTTGATAAACTTGAGCAAGAAAGGTTGATTGCTTCAGGACAAGTCTCACCTAATTAGGACAAGTCTCACCTAATAAGGCTCTTATGGCACATAATAGGAATCCTAAGAAAATTTTTAATAATGTTAAAAGTTCTAGTTCACACACTTCAAATCCTACTGATAAATTTGGTAATGCTTCTAATGCACATCATGAACATAGTAAGAAGAAGAATGTGTATGATCCTTGTAAGAATTGTGGTAAAACTAACCATCCTGAAAAGAATTGCTTTAAAGCGAAACATTTAATGGCTAAGGCTAAAAATAAAAGTTTTGATGAATCACAAGTAGCTTTATGTACATCTATTGTTTTGTCTAGTAATACTTCTTCTAATGTGGAATGGATAATGGATTCTGGTGCTTCTAAACATATGACTGGTAATGCTTCTTTATTTACATCTTATGACAATAATAACTCCACATCTCAAAAAGTATCTATAGGTGATGGTAAACAACTTTCTGTAATTGGTTCCGGTACTATTAATGTTTCTAATGGTCAATTGGAAGATGTTTTTCATGTTGAACACATGCCCATCAACTTGCTTTCTATTTATCATGCATGTCAAAAAAGGATATAAATTTGAAGCTTGGCTTGATAAATATGTTCTTAAAGATATCAATCAAAAGTTTAAAATAGTTTCTTCTGGTCCTGTTGATCATACTATTGGTTTATATAAATTTGTTGGTTTTAATTCAACTAAAAGACAACCTTTTTATTCCTATGTTGCTTATGCTAATGAACTAAGTAAATTATGGCATGAAAAATTGAGTCACTTGAATTATGCTAAAATGAAAATGTTAACTAAAATGGTACATGGCTTGCCTAATATTTCATCTA
This sequence comes from Larix kaempferi, assembly GCA_027924585.1. NCBI lineage: Eukaryota > Viridiplantae > Streptophyta > Pinopsida > Pinales > Pinaceae > Larix > Larix kaempferi. The sequence continues at coordinate 26,896,107 of BSBM01000437.1, forward strand.
CTAACGGTGTTTGTGAAGGTTATGTACTTGGTAAACATCATAGAGAAATATTTGATAATGGTAAAGCTTGGCGTGCTAAAGAATCTTTGCAATTAATTCATAGTGACATTTGTGGTCCTCTTGAAGTTCCTTCTATATCTCATGAAGTCTATTTTCTTACTTTTATTGACGACTTTAGTAGAAAATCATGGGTTTAGTTTTTGAAAAATAAAAGTGACAGTTTTTCTAAATTTCAAGTATTTAAATCCTTAGTTGAGAATGAGTCTGGTAAAAGAATTAAGACTTTAAGAATTGATAATGGGGGGGAATTTGTTAAGAAATAATTTGAAGTATTTGTATCTAAACATGGAATTCAACATCAAAATACTGTTCCTTACACACCTCAACAAAATGGTGTTGCTGAAAGGAAAAACAAAACTTTAGTTGAAATGGCTAGATGTATGCTTTCTTCTAAAGGATTACATAAGAAATTTTGGGTTGAAGCCATAAGTTGTTCTAACTTTATTTTAAATAGAGTTCCTACAAAAGATGTTAAGCATGTTACCTGTGAGGAAAAATAGGATGGTAGAAAACCATATATTAGTAACTTTAAGGTGTTTGGTTGTGAATGTTGGGCTCATATTCCTGATGAAACACGAAAAAGGTTAGAACCCAAGTATCACAAGTGTATATTCATTGGTTATGCTGAGTATTCCAAGGCTTACATGTTATTTGATCCTTCTAATCGAAGTGTCCTAGTCCGAAGAGATGTTCAATTTAATGAAGTCTCTCCACTATTAGTTTTTCAGAATTTACTTCAATCTGATCTAGGATCTTAACTGAGAGAACAACATGTACAACATATCAATCATGGACACAATAATGCAAGCACACAAGAGACATGGAGTTTCACCAGGGAAAACCAAGAAGGTGGAAAACCCCGCAACTTCCTCAGAGATAGATAGATCCATGATACAAAACCCAAGTATAAGAGATATATTCCTAGCAGCAGCTTCTCCTCCTCTAATAGTGCGCCACTCTCCAATGAGTGTATGAGTGAGAAGTGAATGATCAAATAGAGTGCCTCCCACACTCTATTTATACTTGACTTTACTTCCCTAATAACCTTTACTAGGTCGACCTCCACTTCACCACTTAACATAATGTTGATAGGGCCGACCTCCAATAGGGTGGTATAATAACCCTTTAACCCACATGACTTATACAGGGCCGACCCCATCAAGGTGGTCTAATAACCCATCAAGTATAAGTTACGACACTTACAATATAAATGATGACACTTCCGTACAGAGGAATAATAACCTCTCTGTAGGAATACAATATACATATATGAAATACATTCCGAAGTTACATATACATCAACACTCCCTCTTAACTAGGAAGGTAGTTTCTCGACACAAATCTGCTAGCACAAGTATTCTTCTCTAGATCATCGTCATCGAATCATTGTCACTGTTGCTGCTATCTCAATCAATCTCCAATCTACTCATCATCGGAAGTTCTACAGAGCCAACCCTTTTTCATGTTGGATGTAGGCCCGCCACCTACAAGTCTTCATCATATCCAGAGCAAGCCCTTTTTCATGTTGGATGTAACACATCTACAGAGCCATCCCTTTTTCATGTTGGATGTAGGCCTAGCCTCCATGTAGGTCTTCATCATCTCTGTGAGCAAGCCATCAAGTAGGTACACTTCAGGACTGATTACACTGCCTCTGCAAAACCTGCAAGATCTCCCAGGACTGATTACATTGCCTCTACAAAACCTACAAGAGCATCTCAGGACTGATTACATGCCTCTGCAAAACCTGTGTACCCTACTGTCACCAAGGAAATTTTTAGGGGCAAAATTTTGCCAATTGGCTATTTTTGGGGGTTTTATTCAAAAAATAAATTCACTATTTGGTCATTTTTAGTCTCTAATATCGCCTATATTTACATAAAATATGTTTTTTTATCATAATATTCGCCAAAATTTACAATTTTTAGTTGTAAATTGTATATTTCATATTTAATATTCGCCTACCAATCTAAATATATGTTTTTTTCAATCCAAAATAATCGCCTAGAATACTATACTTCAGTATAGTATTATAATACTTAAAAAATACCCTGATTGTCACATCATCATCTTTAGATCACCTCATAGTCCCACGGAGCATAACCCAGATGCACATCACACAACACTTACACCATTGACATGGGAGACCACATCTATCACCATTCGGAGAAGGCTCAACACTTACATCACGACCATGGGAGGAATCTCCTACCACCATGTAACCATGGGAGGAACTACCTGCCACCATGTCGGAAAGGCACACTTAGCCCTTACATCTCACCATGGGAGAACACATCTATCACAATGTGAGAATGGCCCCAGCCCTTACATTTCACCATGGGAGAACACATCTATCACCATGTGAAAATGGCTCAGCCCTTACATTTCAGCATAGGAGAACACATCTGTCACTATCTGAAAATGGCTCCAGCCCTTACATCTCACCATAGGAGAACACATCTATCACTATGTGAGAATGGCTCCAACACTTACATCTCACCATGGGAGAACACATCTATCACTATGTGAGAATGGCTCCAACACTTACATCTCACCATGGGAGAACACATCTATCACCATGTGAGAAGGGCTCATGTGCATCTGTGTCTCTAGACTCATCTCTTCCCCTTGGAAGGATTCTCGATCTGAAGTACATCAAGTCTCTCTCTAAAGTACTCAGAATTCATTTTGGCTAGCGGCTTGGTCAACACATTGGCTATCTGCTTGTCCATCACAACATACAGGAGCTTCACTACTCCTCTCTGCACCATATCCCTGATATAGTGGAACTTGATCTCAATGTGATTTGACTTGTCATGGAACACTAGGTTCTCTAACAACTTCACACAACTCTGGTTGTCGCAATATATACAAGTAGCACTCAACTAGAGATCAAACAAATTAGACAGTAGCTTCCTAAGCCATATTGCCTCACAACTAGCCGAATAAGCTACGACATACTCTGCTTCGACTGTACTCAGTGCCACATAGGACTGCTTCCTGCTAAACCAAGAGATCATACCAGATCCCATACTGAAGCAACACCCCCAAGTGCTCTTTCGATCAATGCCACTACCTGCCCAATCCGAATCAACATAACCCTCTAGGTTAAACTTTTGATTCTCCTCATACTTTAGCCCATAATCAACTGTACCCTTTAGGTACCTCAAAATATGCTTTACAGCTATCAGGTGAACATGTCTCGGATCTGTCAAGTACTGGCTCAAGGTGTTCACCGCAAAACATATATCTGGTCTCATATTCATCAGGTACATCAAGGACCCAATCATCTGATGATACATCGTGGCATCAACTGGCTCAGATGAAGCATCACACAGAAGCTTCAGGTTCGATGCCATAGGTGTTTCCATGGCCTTGCAGTCCATCATCCCAAACCTCTTCAGGATCTATACTGCATACTTTCCTTGTCCAAGGAAGATCCCATCTGCATTCTGCCACACCTTCATGCCTAGAAGGTAGTGCATCATACCCAAGTCCTTCATCTCAAACTCAGCAGCAAGCTTCCTCTTCGTATCGGCAATCAATCCATCCTCACCTGTCATAAATAGGTCATCCACATACAATAGTAGTATCACTGGATTTCCTTCCTCAACCTTGTAGTAAAGGTTGGAATCTGCTTTACTCTTTGTAAAGCCCAAACTGAATAGGAAGCCATCTATCCTGCCATACCAAGTCCTGGGTGCTTGTTTCAAACCATACATGGATTTCTTCAGTTTGCACACATGAGTCTGTTGGTTTCCGATCACCTTCTTGAGGTTTCCAGTGTAGACCCAGGTACTTCACGATTCAAGGAACCAACAAAACCCCAATTCACCGGCCCTTTCGGCAACAGGCTGCGCGTAGCCTGAGGTCTCACGCGAGGAAAAGCTGGAGGGGGTGGTTGCGGAATCAAGTTTCCACAACCGGGTGATGCGATGGGGGGAAAGCTAATAAGAAGCACAATGGCTTGCAGGTTGCTAACTGCCACCCTTAGGTATATAAAATTAGCGTGGCTAACTGCCACCCTAGCTTTCGCCGTCGACAGCTTACACTGCGTGCTCCAGATGGGAAATTCGTGGCTCACATGCTCTTCTGATAGTCGCAGTCCTCCAAGTGGTTACAACTGCATCATGGCCTATCCCTTTCCACTCCTTCTCCTGCTTGTCTCCATTGGCGTCGTGGCCTAGCTTCTCAACTACTTTTCGCCACACGTTTGAACAGGTTGCTTTCATCTGCTGTCCACCTATTCCTTACCCAAAATAGGTCACGTCCCTTTCTGACCTTTTCCCATGTTCTGAACTGAAGATAGCTCATGCGCTACCATGCGCATTGTCGTACTGTGTGACCGTGCCTTAGTCATTTCCCTCACGCGACACACGCAAAACCCCAAATTGTTCGTCACCTGCCGCCGCGCGCAATGCGCTTTCACCAAAAATGCTTTCTCTTCCTGCCGCAGTGCGCACTGCGCAATTATCAAAATTGCCTTTTCTTCCTGCTACAGCGTGCTACACGTGATTTTCCATACTTGTATATTTTTCCAACCCACTTGGGCCCCGCCCAACAGGCCCCTAACACTCACCTGTGGCTCATCCCGAGCCACTTCCACTTGCGGACTCTAGTGCCGCGTCTTTCAACGTCCCAAGCTTTACTGTGAAGCTTTGTAGAGTTTGCTGCAACTCCGCAACTACGTTCTTGGATTTCTGTTCGAACCCTTGAAGCATCTCCAAAGTAGCCCGCGAGACCTTCTCCTGAGCCACTTGTTCTTGCATAGTGCCTTTTTCCGTATGAAGTTCTACGAACTTCGCATCGAATTGTTGCATTAATTTGAGGCCTTCTTGCTCAATAGGCTGTATCCTGTCCGTTGCGGCAACCTCTTTCTCCCTTAGTATTTCTAGCTCTTTCTGCAGGTCCTTGACCTCATTGAATATCTGCACTTTCTCTCTTGCTGGCGCATTCCTCATCTGTATACTTGCAGCATCGACCTGCTACTGCTTCTGTTCTACTTCTGCCCTTTCCTGCTGTAGCATAGGATCCTCGTTCAACCCGGTTACTACTATAGTTATCCACTCAAGTAAGTCTTGGCATTTCATCACTTCCGACGAAATGCCATCCATGGTTACTTTGATGTGCTCAGCTGGATCTGGGCACTAATCTGACAGAATGACAGGGTTCCGAGCCTCCAACTATACGATTTTGCCTTTGTATGCAGTTTCCATTTCCATTTTCTCAGTAGTAAGGGACTCTACCTTGGCCCCAATTTTCTTTATTGTGTCCTCCATGTCATCTTCTTCCTCGCATTCCTCTATGTGTGCGCACACAGTTGAAATGGTTTCCTTCAGCTTCTGGCGTGCTCAATTCTTTCTTGGTGTTATCTGATTCCTGCCTTAACTGATTGATTCCTTCAGTTAACTGCGCACACTTATCATATGAGGCGATGCCTCTCTCGTGAATTTCTTCTGCAACTTTGATGTGCAACTCATTCAGGTCTTCCAAGGGTAAGGCCCCGATGTTTAGGTCGAGGCACCCAGTCTTTAGTGCCTCCTTAACCGTTTCATTTGAGTAAATCAGGTAGCTAGGTTCAAGGTTCAAGACGCGTGGATACTTACTTTCAGTAATAGATGGTCTTCTTTGCGTGCTTGGCTCTGCTGATTTCCCGTTAATACCTGAACCTGATTGCCCCAATCCCATATGGGCTACCAATGTCTTGACCTGCTCCATAGCTTGGATTATGGTCAACTGGAGTTGTTCTTGCTTGGATTTGTTCTCAACGCGAGTCTCTTCCCATGCTTCGTGCACTTTTGTTGCAATGGTCTCGCAATTATCGGGATGTAGTTGTGGCCCAAACTCTGATTTTTCAGCCTTTTTTTTTGTGCATCGGCCTTGTGGTTGCGAGGGGCCTTCAGTGGCCTTTCTCTTTGCTGCCGATGAAGCGGTATGCTGACTCTACGCGTCATCCTTTTCTTCCACAATGGGTGTTCCAGCTAGTATTCCACCCTTCTTTCCCTTCTTTGTTGTTGTTTCTTCTTTGTCTTCCTGATCTGTTTTTGTGTCTTCCTCATCAGTGTCTGGTACATTGATATTTTCCCGAAGAGGTTCTACATTATGCTCGTAGTCAGAAGAATCATCACGTGAAGCAGGAACTTTCCATTCGGGCTCCCATAATTCCATCATTCCCTCGATCGCATTCTTGTCCAGTCGGTAAAATCTTGGATACTATAAATCCTGCTCTATTATGTCACCTCTTGGATGAATGAATGTTTGGTTCCTTTTCGCTTGAAACTTGATGATGCAGGTGTATTCATCAGCTAGTGGTTTGGAAACGCACAGCGTTTCCATAATTGCTTCGTGCAACTAGCGACAGTAAACATAAAACACTTCAGCCATTTGCCGCTTCCTAGACGCCTTTGGGCTTGCCCATAGATTGGAAAAGCGCGCTCCTCGGCCTTGTCCAGCTAAAGTGGCAGCTCCTTGGTAATTATCTGGCTCTTTCCAGCCTACAAAGGCTATCAACACTAGTAGCCAACTAAAGTGGAACGTTGTTCCATCATCTTGGGTGTCCTAAACATCTACATGGAACTCGTTCAATAATAAATAGCACCAATTGTAAGATTTTATGCGCAATACATTAGCGGCTGCCCTGATTGTGACCGTGGGTACTTCAGGTGGTCTACACTTGTGCAACAAATTTCTTGCAAGCAACCGGGTCGTAAATTGTGTGGCGCGGTCATTGATGTTGGCCGTTGGGAACCCTCGTCCCTTGCGCACTACGCTAAACTCTTTTACTACTTCAGTGCTAATAGCTCTATCCTGCACTTTCTTTATGATGAGGTTAGCAGGGTCCTCTCCCCTTTTGTTCAATCCGGTAATGTGATGAATCATGTCGATACTAATTTCAATGCGCGTGTCCAACCATAGGAATCCTTCATGCACGCAAGTGAGCAGTGTGCGCGCAACAGCAGAAAACTCAGCACTCTCGGTAAAGTAAGGCATTTGCAATAAATTTAACAAGCCTGACGACCGGATGGCCCTTAGCCATTCTTGAATTTCCAGCCTATAGTTTCCATTCTGTTCGTCCTTGACCCAATTGATATAGGCATCCGGCCTAAACTGTGGGTAACTTTTTGGTGTTACCAGCGTATTCTCCAGTAAGTCTTGGTCATCCAGCTTGCAGCCTGGTACGCCACCCATCAGATTCTCCTCAATCTTTACCCTGGTAGAGATATCGGGTAGTGGGATTTCATATTTGAAGTTCTTTTCTATGTTTACTAGTGGGGCATCGAGCTTCCTTGGTGGAATGTAGTTGGGCAATAGATAAAATGGAAGAGCGTGAGCCGAAGCTATCTGCTATAATGGTACCGCGGAGCCCCCCTTCTCTGGAGCTGCTGTCTCTTTTCCCTTGCTGCTTCCTGCAACCTGCCGTGCTGAACTTCTGGATGGGCCTGGTTTCGTCGTCGTCATTGCTGCTGGAATCCCTACTCGCTCAAATAAACTAGAAAGACTTGCTAACTCAACCGAGTCGCTCATAGCCGAGTCTCGACTAGTTCAAACACTTCGTAAAAATGGTTAAGTGGCCGAGCGAGGTCTATTTATAGCTGCTGCTGGTCCACTACGTGGCCTTCCGCAGTACCCGAGGTCCTTAAAGCCCTCTTGATTTCCAATTTGTACATAGATCTTGGGCCTGTCATCCGATCCTTCTCATAATGCGAACGCTGTTTCCTTAAAGGCCAAATGGTTTCCTGTCAAGCCAGCTTGTCAAATCCGTTGAATTCGCATTAATGGCTTAGCCTACCATCCGAATTTCGGTATGAAATAGTCGCTTCGGTCTTTAATGGGTTCCGAAATGTCCCATCCGTCTTTAAATCGTGAGTTTCCCTATTGCCGCCAATTTGGTTAACGACCCACTAACTGGCAGTCAGATGTCATGGTAATGATTTCCGTGATAATGTGCTGGCGGTCCAATCGGATGCTTGGTATAGGACGCGCATTGGGCGTTATCGTCTGCGTGATTTTCGATTCATTTTTTTCTGCGTGATGAGCTTATGGGCTTGCTCTGCACATCCACTCCGTTCTTCTCTTTTTTTTTTCGTGCGCGCAACTTCAGCAGTGTTGCGCGGTAAACTTCCATGATCATGTAGGATTCTGTGCACCCAGACTATCGCGGTAAAGCTTTAGTCTGCTACCATTTATCAAACTTGGTAAAGTATATCTGGCTAATGTAGCTAACTAGATTGCACCACCGTTAGTAACTTTCATTACAGTATATAGGCCAAGCCAATGCATCTTAAATTTTCCAGGAAATTTCATGAATTTACTATCATATAGGAGGACTAGATCACCTACCTGAAAGTTCTTGTTCTTGATGTGGCGATCATGCCAAGATTTTTCGTGCTCTTTCTGGACTACTTGGTGGAAGCCTGTGATGAAGCGATCTTCCTCTAGCCCAACCAAGTGTAGGAGTCTTTCTTCGAGTGCTGTGCGATCGGCCATGCTTGTAAACACTACTATCCTCAAGCTGGGAACAATGTACTCCATCGGAATTATTGCTTCTTGTCCATAGGTCATCCTGAAAGGTGTATGGCTAGTTAGTTTCTTGCAGGTAGTCCTGTATGGCCATAGTACAGATGGAATGTGCAAGTCCCAATCGTCCCGATTGAAGTTACATATCTTTGTTAGCGCATTCTCCAACACTTTGTTAAATGCTTCAACAATTCCATTCGCCTGTGGATGATAAGGCGTGCTGCGTTGATGATGAACGTGGAACTCTTCGGTTAAAGCCTCAATGGTCTTATTTAGAAAATGAGTGCCTTGATCACTCATCAATATCTTCAGGCATCTGACATCTGAACCTTGTAAGGATATTCTCATATATAAATTCTGCGGCTATAGGTATGCTACAGTCTTTGAATGGCTTTGCTTCTGCCCATCTGGTGAGGTAATCAGTAGCAATAATGATATACCTTGCACCAGTTCTTTTTCCTGGTGGGTTAATAGGACCCACAAAATCAATGGCGCACTTCTCAAACGCTTGCAATGTCAGCTATGGATTTAATGGCATTTCATCTCTGTGTGATGGCTTCCCTGTCCTCTGACAGACATCGCAATTCTAGCAGTGTTCCTTCAAATCTTTATGAATTGTAGGCCACCATAGCCCTGCACGCAATATCTTCTGCGCAGTAGCTATTCCTGCATAATGGCCTCTTGAGACTCCTAAGTGCACATCAGCTAGTATAAACGGTTTCTTGTGCTCTAGCACACATCTGTGCAATACTTCATCCAGTCCCAGTTTGTATAGCTTACTTGCAATTATAGTGAAGTCTGCTGTGCACACTACCAACTACTTCTTCTGTTGCGTAGTGAACTCTATGGGTGCGAATCTAGTGGTCAAAAAATCAATGATGTCCTGGTAGTACTCATCTGTAACTTGTATGGTGAATAACTACGCATTAGGTAGATTGTCCTCCAAATTCGTAGGCTCTTCTCCTGACTCGATTCTTGATAGATGATCAAGTCCCAAATTCAATCTGCTTGGCTTAACAACAATCTCAAAATCATACTCCTGAAAGAGTATTAACCATCTACATATGCGCCCCCCTAACACTGGCTTATTAACAAGGTATTTCAAGGCAGAATGGTCAGTGAACATGGAGAAGTGCGCACCAAGCAAGTAGTGCCTGAACTTTTGCAGTGCATATACCATTGTGAGTCCTTCTCTTTCAGTAGTAGTATAGTTCTTCTCAGTGGATGATAGCTTTCTACTGGAAAAGGAAATGGGATGATCAATGCCTCACTCTCCTGGTTGTGCAAGAACAATACCCAATGTTATGCATGATGCGTCCACATGGACGTGAAAAGGCTTCTCCCAGTCCAGAAAAACTAGGATTGGCGCAGTGACCATTTTCTCCTTCAACGTGTCGAAGCCTTCCTCACAATCCTCATTCCAATGAATGGTACATCTTTCTTCAACAATTTTTCCATAGCTGCGGTTATTTGTGCATATCGTTTTATGAACTTCCTGTAGTAACCGGTATGCCCCAGTGCAGTGCACAATTGCTTAACTTAATTGGGTGTAGGTAAGTTTACAATGATTGCAATCTTAGCAGGATCTACCATCAAGCCCTGTTTGCATATAATGTGTCCCAACAAGACTCCATAGGGTACACAGAAGACACATTTCTTCAAGTTTAATGAAATCTGGTGCTGTTTGCATTTTTCCAGCATCATCCTGAGGTTCGTGGCATGGTTCTTCAACAGCCCGAAAATGGTCCAATCATCAAAGCAAACCTCTATAAGCTTATGTATAAAATCCTTAAATGTTGCGACGACCACTCTAGAGAATATGGCGGGTGCATTCTTCAAGCCAAAGGGCATCACTGTGTATTGGAACGACCCCCATTCTGTAGCAAAAGTCATCTTGTGCCTATCTGCGCAATCAATCCTAATCTGATGGTAGCCAAAAAATACATCAGTAAAAGAATAGGCCTCATTCCCTCCAACATTATCTAGCACTTCATCTGTAAAAGGTGTAGGGAATGGGTCATGCATTGAAGCATCGTTGAGTTTTCTGAGATCCACACAAATTCTGATCTCACCCTTTGTTTTCTTGTCCTAGATAACCATCGGGCTTACCCATTTAGATTCTTCAACTGGCTCAATGATCCCTGCATCGAGCATCTTATCGATTTCTGCCCTAACTCATTATTTCTCGTTCTTTATAGCGCCAGGCTTAAGAGGAATTTTCATCGCTCCTAAGTCTCCCAAGATACCTTTCATCTCTGTGAACTTGGTTGGGAATAGTTCTTGATATTCCTGTAATATGCCCGTGACCTCTTCAACTGTATCTTCGTCCCAATAATCTCCAATAGCTGCAAACCTTGGTGCTTCGCTGGTGCCAATGTTCACTTTCCTTGTTTTCACGGGTCCACTCATGTCTGGAATTTACAGTGGAGTTCCTTCTACCTTGCGCGATCCCTCTGACTCAGGTATCAGGATGTTGCGCGGGTCCTCCTCATCGCTATCTGATGTGTCCTTGGTTTCTCCATCAATGTGATAAAACTCAAGATCATGTTCTAGCTACTCTTCCCATTCAGGTTGTAGGCGCTCAAGTATGCCGTCTGTACCAAAGAATTCTTCTAGTGTCATGTTTCCTTGTGTACAATCTTGACTGAATATTTTTTTCTTAATGCCCTGCAGTGTGTCATGGATACTTGGATGCTCATCTTCAAAGCTGAAATCCTACTGGAAGGTCACAGTGAGGTCCGACCAATCCACTGTGCCTCTGCACAACTCTAGGTCTAGGTACCATTTCTTCGGAATCGGCTCTTCTAACGTGTGCGCGAACAGATGCACCGATTTTGTCTGTGGTCTTTCCTTCCATGCTCCTGAAGAGACCCTAATATGCTCTCTTGGATCCGTCTGTGCATTATATTTTGAAAAGGATAGGGTAACCTTATCAAAAAACCTAATTTGCATCTTAATTCTACACTAATCCCATGTTGTCAGTATCTGCTTATGCGCAGCCCACCATCTGGCAGGTATGCCACGCAATGCCATGTCTAGAGCTGAGACACGATGTTCATCTGGAATTGTTGCAGTATATTCTTTGATAAAAAAATACACATTAGATAAACCATCAAAGGTAGGGATTGGAGTTACCTCTTTTCCAATCCAGCAGAGTGACTTCGTGATCCGTGCGCATTTTCTGGCAAATACTTCATTTAACCTGCTTTGCTAGTTTTCTAGTCCTGCATCGGAATCTGATATGCAAGAGCTATCACAGCGCCAACTAAGTGTGCCATCTGCAGTTGAATTAACATAGTCAGCAGTATTGGTTTTCATCTTGTAAATACGGTCCAATTCTTGAGCTTTGGATTCCTCTTGAATTGGTTCAACATACCACTCGCCCTGCGAAGGGTCTAATGGTGCGATGACCCTGATATCATTGCCTTCAAATATCATTTTCATAGTTTTTAAATCAATAATGTTAAAGTTTGTCATTGCCCAATCAATACCCAGCAATGCCAGATAAGGATGGTTGTCATCCACGATTTCGATTACTTCAAAATCGACATAGCTACGCACTCAATCAATGTCAACAATGGTTTTGGGTAATATTCCCAAAGGTATAACTATCCCTTGGTTGTCCATCCTCAACTGTAGAGGTGACCACTGTAACTTGGGTTTACCCATATGATGCCATGTCTTCTTGGTCAAGACGTTTACTCGGATCCAAGATCGAGAATGATCTCATCCATCTCATAGTCTCCTATCTGTGCAATGAGTCTCATTTCCCTTCCTGTTCTCTTAGGACTCTGAATGTTGTGGACTGCGCCAGTGGTAACCCCCTTGTCACTGTTTGGCTCATACTGCCTTAGTAGCTTTTCAAATTCCCTAAAAGCATCTGCGCTCTTTAGTAATTTCATGCAGCTGCATAAGAACTGCGCAACAGAGGTCCCTGCATCTATTGCGGCATTTGTCTGATCTTGTGTCGTTGGCATATTCTCTCTTTGTGGTACTTCACTACGCAACTGTGTTCTGGGGGAGCTAGGTGGCAGTGCCCTAAATATGTCTCGTGCTTCCTCAAAGGCTCCCTTATTTTTTTGTAAATCCAGACCTGGTGCTTTCCCATGAGCTTTCCTAATCCATACTGGCTCTCCAGGATTCTGGCTAGGGTCACGCATTCCGGAGGTCGAAGCTTCTGCACCTCCGTCCCTTCCTGTATCTGCGCCACTGCGCGTTAGCATGTTTACACTTGGATCCACAGTTCTGCTCTTTGCTGCAATCAACTGAATATTGGGATTTGGTGGTTCTATCCTTCTTCTCTTCTGCATTTCTACCTCAATTACAGGACAGTCTTCAATAACATGATCAAATGATTTAGAGTAATTGAACGTAGTGCATGGATTGGTACAATCTCTAGAAACGTGACCTGGCTGGCCATAGTTGTAACAGATTACCTGGTCGCGGCCTCTTCCTTGTGTCGGGCCAGCATTTCTTCCTCTCCTGCGGTATCCACCACCACGGCCTCTATATCCCCCTTGATCATATTGGGTGTTTTCTTGTTTTGGTTGAGTTTCCTCTTGAATGCGACACATCCCAGCACCTCACATTGCTTCCATATCACACTTTATTTCATTCATGAGCTCATATGCATGGGAATTGGATTCATCATGTCCAACTGATTTACAGAAATTGCAATATAAGCTTTTAGGCATGTTTACATATTTCTGTATCAGATAACAATCTTCAAGTCTGTGTCCTCTGGTTCTGCAGATTTCACACTAGGATGCCTGATTGTGGTTCATATTGATTGGGTTTGGTGCACCACTGGCAAGATAGTCCTGAAATAGAGGGAAATGTTCTCTAGTATGGCCTTCTCCTTTGCATCCGGTGCACCAAACTTCATGTCTGTGTTCATATCTTTTCTCTTTCCCATTTTTCATACCCTGTAATTCTAACGTCAGCGTAGTCAGTTGGTTCTGAATCTGTGACATCCCAATGCTAGTCTCAGTAATTGGTGAAGCCTCTAGCTGCATTGTGATCTCTAGGGCCTCTTCCTGCAATGCAAGCTTCTACTGCATCAATGCTTGTCTGATGTGAGGAAACAATGCAGTGATGAACCATTCCTTGTGCTGTTGTGGGGCTATTATGAAACTAACTTGTTCTAACAATGTTTTAAATTTTTGGTCAAATTCCCAGACCAATTCGGTAGGCTTCTGTTTGATTTCCTTTAATTTTGTTATGCACTGCGACTCTGACTTTGGCTTCTTAAACTTTGTGACCATTGCAGCCTGAATTTCTGTTAAGGTTCTCGGTTGTGCCTAAGAATATTTCATAAACCAATGCAATGTGTGGTCTCTGAAAGTAGTGATGAGCTGCGCTCTCTTCACAACATCATCCTGGATTTGCTTTAAGCTCCATACGGCTTCACATAGAAACCAGTGTTGTTTATGGTCTTATAGACCCGTTCCTTTGAATATCGGCAGCTTTATATCGTTATCTGTCATTATCCTTCATGGTTGTGCACTGCTCTAAGTAGTGCTGACTATCTACACAGAGAAAACAAAGGGAATATTCGGAATACTAGGATTCTGCGGACTAGGCTGCGCGACACTCACAGTGGGTGGCTTCTGGTCTAAGGATGGCATGGTTTCTGCAACCAGTGGATTCTGAGGTGTGATAGGGTGAATAGTGGTTGATAGCGGCGCGGTATGATTGTTAAGATCACATGGGAGTTCGGTATCTATGCGGAGTCCAGGTCCTCCGGGATTCTTTTCTTTATTAAATTTATATCTCTGTCCACTTATCAGATTATGAGTTTCTTCGTCATAATCACTATAAATGCTATTGACCATGACAGATGTAAAAATATTACTGCATCCTTAAAACTCCTTTCTCAGCTAAAAGAATTTTAATATATAGACTGAGATTGTTTAAGAACTTACCTGTGAATCCTTCGAAAAAGTATGCTTCAGCTTGACTGTAATATTTTAGCATGTCGATAGCAAACTCACTCACAAATCCTTCAAGTATGCTATTGACCCTAAAGTTGATTGCTCACGATAATGGGCTGTCTATTGCTTTGAGCTGCGCTGTGAGCTCTGGAGTCCACTCTATAGGTACTCCCCCTTGAAAACAAGTCTTCTTGAGTCACGATATCCACCCGTCTAGCTCGTTTGGAAACGTAGCCCAAAATATCTCGTGAATATCTCTCCAGAAATATCTGTTCAACCACTCTACGTCGGTGAGACATATATGTCTGTTCTCTTTCTTCGCAAAATCTCTTTCAATCTTGTCGCACCAATCCCATATCTCTTTCTATTTAGGATGCCAATTTTTTGAACCCAATGGGAACTGGTATTCTTCTTCACACATTACTTTCCAACACTCTATCGCATCACTGGTCTTAGCTAGGAATCAGAACCATTTGTTGGCTGTCGATCACCTTCTTGAGGTTTCCAGTGTATACCCAGGTACTTCGCGGTTCAAGGAACCAACAAAACCCCAATTCACCGGCCCTTTTGGCAACAGGCTGTGCGCAGCCTTAGGTCTCACCCGAGGCGAAGCTGGAGGGTGTGGTTGCGGAATCAAGTTTCCACAACTGGGTGATGCAATGGGGGGAAATCTTATAAGCAGCGTAACGGCTTGCGTGTTGCACGAATATATATTGCGTGAACCTTTTGTTTCGCGTCAAATGCTTCAGTGTGCAACTTCGCTCATGCACTTGTGCCTTTAGCGCACACCTACGCTTGCACCTCCAATGACTGTGCAATACAGGATACCCTTGTGTTACGATAGTAAGCTATCAAGAGCTACCTCGCAACAACCTCCAATGACTCGGCACATCCATGAGACTGCACGTCCTTACCAGGATGTTCAATTCTAACCATTCTACTTAACATCCTTTATCCCTTTACTCCATTCAAGTCTTATTAGTAAATTGTGGACGGTTTAATAACATACGTTACTGCGTGCTCCAACGCTTAAACTCAGTGTTCACTACTTTGACCAATAGATGGCTTCATACATTCCAATAGACAAATTCATACATGTTGAATACTTAACAGTCCTCTGCGCATGCATTACTTAACATATTATTCCCATTCACTGTGACGAATACATATAAAAGCAATCACATACAAAAGTTTCCAGCATTAAACATACATACCAAGCAATTAAATAATCATAAAACATATTGGTCACACAACACAGAATTTAACATGGTTCACCCCCCAGATGGAGGCTACGTCCACAAGAACGGTTGTTAATATTGCTCTCAATGGGAAGGGTACAACTGTTCTTAGTCTGCGCACTCAGCTGCAGACTCTCTTCTCTCTCAGATAGGTCTCTACGCACTCAACTGCAGAGCCTTTACAATGGTTGTCTAAGCTTAAGATTCTACAATAATCAACACTTAACCAAAATGAAGATTTCAACAACCCAACCAACAACCCTTTCCCATACAAAATCATGCCTATTTATAGATTATGCATGCAGGAAAATCTTTACAATTCGTAAGCAAAAACCCTTAGGTCTACAGAATCGGCGTGGCTAACTACCACCCTAGCTATCACTGTCAACAGATTACTCTGCATGCTCCAGCTAGGCCATTCGTGGCTCACATGCTCTTCCGACATCCGCAGTCCTCCAAGCGGTTACAACTGCATCATGGCTTATCCCTTTCCACTCCTTCGCCTACCTATCGCCATCGGTGTCATGGCCTAGCTTCTCAACTGCTTGCCGCCACACATTTGAATAGGTCGCTTTCATCTGTCGTCCACCTGTTCCTTACCCAAAATAGGTCACATCCCTATCTGACCTTTTCCCATGTTCTGAACTGAAGATAGCTCATGTGCTACCATGCACATCATCCTACTACACGACCGTGCCTTAGTCATTTCCCTCGCGCGACACGCGCAAAACCCCAAATTGTTCATCGCCTGTCGCCGCGCGCAATGCGTTTTCACCAAAACTGCTTTCTCTTCATGCCGCAGCATGCACTGGGCAATTATCAAAATTGCCTTTTCTTCCTCCTACAACGCACTACCCGTGATTTTCCATACTTTTATATTTTTCCAACCCACTTGGGCCCCACCCAACAGAGTCCCTCTGTCATGTGTCTCAAACCCGAGTGGCTGCTCCACATACACTTCCTCTTTGACTACACCATTCAAGAAGGATATCTTGAAATCCATCTGGTGTATCTTCAACTTCATCATTGCAACCAGAGCAAGTACTGATATGATGGAAGTGTATCTGGCTACAGGAGCAAAAATCTCTTCATAGTCTATCCCCTCTTTTTGGGAGAAGCCACGAGCTACAAACCTCGCCTTGTATTTCTCTATGCTGTCATCTGCAACATGCTTGATCTTATAGATCAACTTGGAAGTCACAACATACTTCTCTTCTGGTCTTGGGACCAAATCCCAAACATTATTTTTCATGATTGACTGGTACTCCTCAATCATTACTTCATCCCAGATCCTGGGAACTTCAGATTCTTTAATAGATATCTTTGTTGTTGGAACAAATGTTGTAGTCCATCTTTTGTAGGTGATGGTATACAATCTTTCTTACAAAGCAAGTTAAATTGCATGATTAGAAACATCTCATAGTTTTCATAACAAATTATTACACATAAAGAAATATGTCATACAGTCATGCAATTATTTTAGCCAATGCTTCAATACAACATTTATCCATATCCCGTAACTTTCTAGATGCCTTCCAATCTCTACCAGAACATTGTTAAGAGTGTGCACAACTCCCAACATGTCAACAAAGAGGTTTCATTCTAGATAAGTAGCAATGGAATGTTGTACAGTGCCATAGGCCACTTACCATCACATGCATATTAGTAGTATACTGTTCATTAATGCAATTATTCTAATATGCATAATACACACCCTAAGTCTAGGAACATATTGAGCAATATTATTTAAACAAACAAGTATGCAAGAAATGACAATTCAAATACTTATCTTTGTTTGGTTGTAGGGTGGACTCCCTCTCAATATTTGCTTCCTTGCAGGAACTACTGGAGTGTGCTCCCTCTTGATCTTTTCTTCCTGGATTACCTGTCTTTGAACTTATATCCATCCTTGATCACTATGCATGCTTACTAGTATCATCATTGTGCTATCCTCAAGGTCTCATACACACATTCATTAGTCTAATCTTAATACTATCAAAAACATTATGATTCTAAGTAATCTTAAACATGTATGGTCAAGATCATTTCATACACAGATAATTTATCACAATTCTTTTACTCATGCATATTCCTATTTGACCATAGGACTTTTCTGGTTAGTCATATCATCAATCAAAGTAAGAAGCATAATATGCCTAAACCCATGATTACTAACTTCAATGAATAAACATTATCAATCATGCCATGTATACTTATATAAGAGATCCTAACACAAGGTAGGATTCTAACTTGATATAGGAAAAACATATCTGTATTAGCATGTTAATTAGTTATGTCTAACATACCTGCATAATGTCTTCTTGTTCTCTTCAATGACTTGTGCTAGTAACCTGCATATCTCATAGGTTAATCATTATAGAACCAAGTTATACATACCTCGTAAGTAGATCTTCTATGTGATCCATGACAATGGATGAATCTTTGTCTTCATGTCACCATGGTCATATGTTCTTTAACTAGAACATGATTTGTCTTTCTTGATGTACCTTTCTTGTTAGCGGACAACATCAACCTCATACAACACCACAATGCATTTGTACAATCATAAGTGTCAAAACCCTAATCAATGAATATATTCTATCATGCATTCAAATTTTATTAAGGTGATACGACAAGTCTAAAATTAATCAAGATTGTACTAATCTTAATGAAGACAAACATATCATAAACTTATTCATTAACAAATTTCGAAACATACCCCCAAGTCATACCTATTGAGTTTGCTTGTAATCTTCTTATGTAAGGCCTTAGCCTCATCTCCCTCTGAAACTAGAACTTCTTCACTTATGCAGGTGACCAATCCATTCTCTTCTAGGATTAACCCAATCCACTTGATTTGCAGAAACTCGATCTAGAGATGGATTAGGGTTTGTTAGGGAAACCCTAAAAATTCAAACTTTGAATTTCAAACTTCTGAAAGGATAGGAAGATCCGCCTTGATGAGCTAATCAACCTCGTATACTCAGAATTTGAAAACTGCAAAGTTTCACCCCTAAAATTTGCTTTTCAATCTTCCGGATTTACTAGGTAGGACCCTGAATTAGGGTTTGAGTTTCCCGGAGCTTCACCCAACCAAATAGTTTGATCCAAATCTCTAAAATTCAATTTTTCCAAGGCACTTCCAGCTATGGTCATAGATTTTAAAAATTACCATTTTTGCAGAAGCCCTAATTTTTCACTTTTCCGATCAAAGTCCCGAATTAGGGTTTGATCAAGCTCGGCCTTTTTCCCAAACAAAAATTTGATATTGGTCTCTAAATTTCGATTTTGATGAGGAGCATCCATCTGTGGTCTCCGATTACAAAAATTCCACCTTTCTCTGAAACCCTAAATTCCTATAGCCATGAATGAAGGTGCTCAAAATCCAATTCTGTTTTTACTGTAATATGCACCTGCTTGTTTCTCGTGTAACTCAGAAATTTTGGATCTACAGGGTCTGAAACTTCTGCCTGTGGTAGCCTGACCTATTAAATTTATAACCCCACAGGTATGACCTCAAATAGATTCTCTGAGAGAGAGTTATGCCAAGTTTCGCAACGTGACCTGTTTATGGGATAAAACATGAGAGTGAACTTGTACGGAGTGCCACGTGTCCCTGGTTCAATTTCGGCCTCTGAAAATTGGACCTGTGAAAGTACAGTATGTTCCCTACCTGCAAATTTTTACGAAATTTTATTTGGATCTTCTTATCCCATGTTGTGACCTTTTTTCCTAGGTCACCTATTTATGACTGAGATCTGGAAGAGGCAGAAACCCTATATTGTACAGATCATAAATCCGAAAGTACAATGAATTAGAGGCTCTACTTTAGATACAAGGTACATGGGGATCTTATCTTAGACCTGTAATATTTTTAGATTCTGAAACTTCTCCAAAATGAATTTATAGCGAAAGTGCTGCGATGACTGGTTTTTTCTATATCAAGCCCTAGCTTCACAAGTGCAACAAGTGTCATAAATGCCATACCATGCCTTCTTTCAGGCTAGCTCTGATACCATGTTAGTTTTTCAGAATTTACTTCAATATGATCTAGGATATTAATTGAGAGAACAACATGTACATCATATCTACAGCATATCAATCATGGACACAATAATGCAAGCACACAAGAGACGCAGAGTTTCACCAGGGAAAACCAAGAAGGTGAAAAACCACGCAACTTCCTCAAAGATAGATAGAGCCATGATACAAAACCCAAGCATAAGAGATATACTCCCAGCAGTAGCTTCTCCTCCTCCAATAGTGTGCCACTCTCCAATGAGTGTATGGGTGAGAAGTGAATGATCAAATAGAGTGCCTCCCACACTCTATTTATACTTGACTTGACTTGCCTAATAACCTTTACTAGGTCGGCCTCAACTTAACCACTTAAAATAATGTTGACAGGGTCGACCCCCAATAGGGTGGTCTAATAACCCTTTAACCCACATGATTTATACAGGGTCGACTTGTTAAATTTTGAGCATTAATTCAGCATACTCTTGGGAGAATAACATATACAGTATATCAATGCATAACAAACACAATAAGCATGACAAGCATCAGAAGAATAAAAAGCATGAGAGACAAGAGACACAGAGTTTCCATGGGGAAAACCCTAAGGTGAAAAACCCCACAACTTTCTTAGAGATAGAGAGAGCAATGGCTCAACCAAAGTACAACCAAAATACACTTGAAATAGTCTCCTATTAGCAGATGATCCTCCTTCTCACTAGAGCGCCATTTTCTGAGTGAGAGAAGTGTGACTTACCGAATGATGAAAATAGAGATCTCCCGATCTCTATTTATACTAACCTATTTTCCTAGTTACACTATGGGGCCGACTTGTCTATCTAGATACATCCACAATATAATATATATTTTAGGGCCGACCCCACACATGGTGGTCTAATAACCCATCGACAAGTACACACACTTGCGACACTTGTCAATCCACATGATGACACTTCCTTATAGAGGAATAACACATCTCTTATAAGGGTACAATAAATATATATGAAATACATAGATGAAATACATTTTGAAGTTACATATACATCAACACTCCCTCTTAACTAGGAAGGTACTTCTCGACACAGTTCTGCTAGACAAGTCTTCTTCTCGGGATCATCTTCATCGTCACTGCTGCTGCTATCTTAACCAATCTCTGACTCTACTCGTCATAGGAAGTTCTACAGAACCAGTCCTTTTTCATACTGGATGTAGGCCCACAACCTGCAGGTCTTCATCATCACTGGCCATACTGTGGAATCCTTAGGACTTATTATGTGCATCACAAAACCTGGCTGCAGCATCCCAGGCTATTACGAGCACACAACTCTACCTGTAGGATCTCCCAGGAGCACATTACATGTGACCCATCACAAAACCTAGCTGAAGCATCCCAGGCTGTTACGAGCACACAGCTCTACCTGTCGGATCTCCCAGGAGCACATTACATGTGATCTCACCACAAAACATGGTTGAAGCATATGAGGCCTTTTTCATCCTGTCCAGATCTCCCAGGAGCAAATTACATGTGGTCCACCACAAAACCTGGCTGAAGCATCTGAGGCCTTTTTCATCCTGTCCAAATCTCCTAAGAGCAAATTACATGTGGTCATGGCAAAACCTGGCTGAAGCATCTGAGGCTTTTTTCATCCTGTCCAGACCTCCTAGGAGCAAATTACATGCCATAGGACAAAACCTCGCAAGAGAATCTCAGGATGTTGCGGGTACACAACTCCAACCTGATACATAGATACATGATCCACACAATGTATCCATCAACATACATGATCTACCTGATTATACCTGATACATATCAATATACATGATCTACCTGATCATACAATGTATCCACCTGATACATATACAGATACATGGTCCAAACATCCAACATGATGCATATACAAAATACATACAAATGATCCAACCGATCATATCCAGCACCCAACATGATGCGTACATACATATAAATGATCCAACTGATCATATCCAGCATCCAACATGATATGTACATACATATAAATGATCCAACTGATCATATCCAGCATCCAACATGATGTGTACATACATATAAATATAAATGATCCAACTGATCATACAAAGCAAAAACTAGAACATCATCCTGATGCTCATCATCCAGTGCTTACATCCACAGCCATGTGAAGGATCCTCCTTCCAACATGCTTGGAATGGCTTCAGCAAATGTGTCCATCACTTCTTCCTCGAAGTGTCCTCGATCTGAAGAACACCAAGCCTCTCCCTAAAGTACTCGAACTTCACCCTGGCTAGTGGCTTCGTCAGCACATCTGCAATCTACTCGTCCGTCACAACATACAGGAGCTTCACAGCTCCTCTCTGCACCATATCCCTGATATAGTGATATTTGATCTCTATGTGTTTCGACCTGTCATGAAACACTGGGTTCTCAGACAGCTTCACACAACTCTGGTTATCGCAGAAGATACCAGTAGCATCCAATGGGATATCAAATAACTCAAACAGTAGCTTCCGTAGCCATACTACCTCACAACTAGCAGAACAGGCTGCAACATACTCTGCCTCAGCTGTACTCAGTGCCACACACGACTGCTTCCTGCTAAACCAAGAGATCACACCTGATCCCATACTGAAGCAGCATCCAGATGTGCTCTTCCTATCTGCAGCACTACCAACCCAATCTGAATCAACATAACCCTGCAGGTTACACTTTTGATTCGCTTCATACTTGAGCCCATAATCCACTGTATCCTTCAGGTACCTCAGAACATGCTTTACTGCAACCAGGTGAACGCTCCTCGGATCCGTTAGGAACTGGCTCAATGTGTTCACAGCAAAGCAAATATCCAGTCTTGTGTTCGTCAGGTACATCAAGGACCCAATCATCCGACGATACATAGAGACATCAACCGGCTCAGATGAAGCATCACATAGAAGCTTCAGATTCGATGCCATAGGTGTGGTCATGGCCTTGCAATCCATCATCCCGAATCTCTTCAGGATATCTACTGTGTACTTTCCTTGACCAAGGAAGATCCCACCTGCACTCTGCCACACCTCCATACCTAGGAAATAATGCATCATTCCCAAATCTTTCATATCGAATTTAGCAGCAAGCTTCCTCTTTGTATCACACCAAGTTCTGGGAGCTTGCTACAAGCCATACAAGGCTTTCTTCAATCTGCACACATGTGACTCCCTATCAGGTCTTGGGACTGCATCCCAAACATCTTCTTCATGATCGATGGATCATGGCATTCCATTTCTTCATCCCAGATCCTGGGAACTTCAATATCTTCAATATATATCTTTGTTGCTGGAACAAATGTTGTAGTCCTTCTTTTGTAGGTGAAGATATACAATCTTCCTACAAAACAAGTTAAATTGCATGATTAGAAACATCTCATAATTTTTAGAACAAATTCTTTACACATAAAGAAATATGTCATGCAGTCATGCAGTTATCTTAGCGAATGCTTCAATACAACATTTATCCATGTTCCACAACTTTCTAGATGCCTTCCAGTCTCTACTAGAACATTGTTAAGAGTTTGCACTACTCCCAACATGTTAGCAAAGAGGTTTCATTCTAGATAAGTAGCACTGGAATGTTGTACAGTGCCATAGGCCACTTACCCATCACATGCATATTAGTAGTATCCTGTTAATTAATGCAATCATTATAATATGCACAATACGTCTCCTAAGCATAATATTATTTAAACAAAATAGGAAAGAAATGATAATTGAAATACTTATCTTTGTTTGCTTGTTGGGTGGACTCCCTTTGAGTCTTTCCTTCTTGGCAGGAGCTGCTGAAGTAGCTTCTTCTACACCTTTCTGTTGTGGAATGTAGGAAGATGGTCAACTCCCTCTGAAAATCTGCATCCTTGCAGGAGCTGCTGGAGTGTGCTCCCTCTTGATCTTTGCTTCCTGGATTACCTGTCCTTGAACTTATAATCATCCTTGCTGACATCAATCTTCTTGAACCCTGGAAAGTATAATCTGTAAGCCTTCGAGCTTTCGCTGTAACCCACAAAGATACCCTTCTTTCCTTAAGGATCTAGTTTAGTCCTCTTTGCCTTTGGGACATGAGTGTATACTGGACAACCAAATATTCTGAGATGGTTGACTTCAGGTTTCTTACCAGAAAGGACCTCTTCTGGTATCTTGATGTCCAATATCTTGTGGGGTGTTCTGTTCTGCACATATATAGCTGTTCTAACTGCTTCTTCCCATAGATGCATAGGTAGTTCCTGGTCATGCAGCATTGCCCTTGCTGCTTCAATGATTGTTTTGTTCTCCCTTTTTGCAACTCCATTCTGTTGAGGATTATAAGGAGCAGTCAACTCCCTCTTAATCCCTGAATCACTGCAAAGCTTCTTGAAGTCACCTGAGGTGAATTCTCCACCATTGTCGGATCTGAATGTTTTGATCTTCTTGTCAGTTTGATTCTCCATCAAGGTTTTTAATTCCTTGAACTTATCAAGTACCTCATCTTTTTTCTTCAAGAAGTAGACCCAAGTCTTCCTGGAGAAGTCATCAATAAATGAGACATAGTAAACATACCCACTTAGAGAACTGGATGACATAGGACCACATACATCTGAGCGAATGATTTCTAGTATATCCTTTGCCTTGATTTCACTGCTTGGGAAAGCCTTCTTAATGTTCTTACCTTTTGCACATCCTTTGCAAACACCTTCATGTTTGGTCTTGATTTCGGGAAGACCCTCTACAGCCTTGCTTGCAATTGGAAGTGCCCTATAGTGCATATGAGCAAGTCTTCTATGCCAAAGTTCACTTGGCTCCATGGATTCATGCACCATGGTATGTTCAGGTTGTCCTTTCAATTTATACAAACCTCCCTCTTGCTCTCCAATCACTACTGCATCATCTATGGTCTTTCCCTTTGGCCACATTAGGACTTGGCCATCCACAAATGCAACCCTCATACCTTTTGCATCCAATGTAGAGATGGAGAGTAAGTTCTTCTTGAGCCCAGGCACATAAAGGACTTCTTTCATCTTCAAAGATTTTCCAGAATCTAGGTTGTAGGAGGCTTCACCACTTCCTTTGATTGGGTATTGATAATCATCCCCAAGTTTCACCTTATGGGGTGATTCATGTTCAGATAGGTTCACAAAAGATTCCTTAAACCCAGTCATGTGTTTGGAAGCCCCACTGTCAATTAACCAATCATTACAACCATGGGAGATAGTACCTGTGAGAGCAGATATTAGAACATACTCTTCTTCACTTGATGAGTCATCATTACTATCATCACTTTCTGCCCTAGCCTTCTTCTTGGGTGGTTCATCATCCTCGGCAGCATGAGCATGAAACCTTCTTTTGCTGCCCTTCTTCTTCTTGTTGAAGTTGTTGTTGTCCTTCTTGTTCTTGGGACAATTTATGGCAATATGTTCTTTCTCATTACAGGTGAAGCATATTCTTCTTTCTTTGAAGTGATGTGAGTATTTCTTGGAGTGAGATGGCTCTCTCTTGGACTTCCATTTCTTGGTGTGAGCTGTGAGAGCTTGATCTTCATTCCCCATCTTTTCTTCTCGTGCCACAAGCCTTGTTTCTTCTTGTGAGCATTCTTCCCGTAGTCTACTGAAGGAAATCAACTTCTTTCTTGCACAGATTCCTTGAATGAAGGAGTCCGATGACCTAGGTAGGCCATTCAGAGTGGTCATGACAACTTCACCATTCTCCACCATTTCATCCACTGTTTTTAGTTGTTCCTTGATCTGGGAGACCCTTGAAAAATAAGATTGAATGGTTTCTCCATTCTGGAACTTTACTCCTTTCAATTAGTTCCGCAGGGTCATCTTCCGATTTATGTTCTTCCCTTCAAATAGCTTGGTCAAAGAGTCAAACATCTCTTTGGATGTCTTTAGAGAAGACACATGGGGTATGAGATGGTCTTTGATAGAATCAGCGATGATTCTCTTTGCCTTGACCAAGTTCTTCTTATGCAATACTTTAGCCTCTTCATCCTCTGGGATAGGGATGTCTTCTTTTATATATGAGTCCAACTCATTCTCTTCCAGGATTAACCCAATCCTATACTTCCAAGCTCGGAAGTTATCATCCCCTTCAAGCTTATCCTCAAGCTTGGTGTGGTGAGACATCTTAAAGAGTACTTCAAATGGAAATAGAAAAGATTTAGGTCTTACCACTTGAAATGCTGAAAACTGGATCTGGTCCCGGATTAGGGTTTGTCGAAAAAACTCTAAAAATTCAAAATGTGAATTTCAACTTTCTGAAAGGATAGAAAGATGTGCCTTGATGAGCTGATCAGCCTGGTGTATTCAGAATTTGAAATCAGCAAAGCTTTACCCTTTAGATTTTCCTTTTTTGTCCTCCCGGGTTCACTAGGGAGAGCCCTGAATTAGGGTTTGAGTTTCCCAGAGATCTACCCAGCCAAAAATCTCGATCCATAGCTCTAAACTTTGATTTTTGCAAGGAGCTTCCAGCTATGTCTTTAGATTTCAGAAATTCCTATTTTTGTGGAAACCCTAATTTTTAGGGTCAAATCTGAAAATACTCAGAATTGAATACTAATTGGACAGATAGATTCGCCTTGATGAGTAGAGTAAATCTATTATATTTCTTTTCCAAAAACTATGGAGAGAAACCCAATAAACAAGAAACTCAAGTTTCCGTCACTGCAAAATGTCTTCTTCTCAGGTTCGCTCTGATACCATGTTAAATTTTGAGCATTAATTCAGAATACTCTTGGATCTTTACTGAGAGAATAACATATACAGTATATCAATGCATAATAAACAGAATAACCATCACAAGCATCACAAGAATCAAAAGCATGAGAGACAAGAGACACAGAGTTTCCATGGGGAAAACCCTAAGGTGAAAAACCCCACAACTTCCTCAGAGATAGAGAGAGCAATGGCTCAACCAAAGTACAACCAAAATACACTTGAGATAGTCTCCTAGTAGCAGATGATCCTCCTCCTCACTAGTGCACCACTTTCTGAGTGAGAGAAGAGTGACTTTCCGAATGATGAAAATAGAGATCTCCGGATCTCTATTTATACTAACCTATTTGCCCAGTTACACTATGGGGCCGAATTGTCCATCTAGATACATCCACAATATAATATATATTTTAGGGATGACCCCACACATGGTGGTCTAATAACCCATCGGCAAGTACACACACTTGCGACACTTGTCAATCCACATGACGACACTTCCTTATAGAGGAATAACACATCTCTTATAAGGGTATAATAAATATATATGAAATACATTTCGAAGTTACATATACATCAACACGACCCCATCACGGTGGTCTAATAACCCATCAAGTATAAGTTACAACACTTACACTATAAATGAAAACACTTTCGTACAGAGGAATAATAACCTCTCTGTAGGAATACAATATACATATATGAAATACATTCCGAAGTTACATATACATCAACATCCACCACCTGAGTCTGTAGAACCTCATGTTACCCTGAATATTCCATTGTCTCTTGTTACTCCTATCTCTGTTGCTCCTTCCATTACTATTCTTGTTGTTGATATTAGTTCAACCTCTTGTTCAAGTGTTCCACTTGAATGTATCGAAGCTCCTGAAGTGACTTATGTTCCTTCTAACCTTCCTATTTGGGCCCGAAAAACTCTTGAATCTGCAAGTAGTAATATCGGTAACCCTTTCGATACTTGTAGAACTAGATCTAACTTTGTTCTTATGACCAAAGTTTTGTCCACTGATGATTCTAATTCTTATGCTAAAGCTAAGGGTAAGTTTCATTGGGAACAAGCTATGTCTGCCGAGTATGATTATCTTATGAAGAACAAGACTTGGTCTTTTGTTCCTCTTCCTTCGGGAAATAATTTAGATGGTTGTAAATCGATTTATAAAACTAACTTTACTACATAATGACAGATTGAAAAATATAAAGCTAGATTAGTTGCAAAAGGTTTTAATCAACTTGAAGGTATTGATTATAATGAAACTTTTTCTCATGTTGCTAAAATGAATACAATAAGAACCATCTTATCTCTTGTTGCGTCTTATAAATGGGAAATACACCAAATGGATGTTAAAATTTCTTTTTTAAATGGTAATATGAATGAAGACATTTATATGCAACAACCTCCTGGTTTTATTAATTACTGAATCATCAAGTTTTGTATGCAAATTACATAAGTCTTTATATGGTATCAAACAAGCACCTAGGGATTGGTATGAAAAAATTGATACATATTTCTTGAATAATTGTTTCAAGCATTGTATATCTGATTCAAATTTGTATCTTAAGAACTTTGGTGATAATATCCTCATTATTGTGTTATATGTGGATGATCGTATTATCACTGGAAGCCAACTTGTTTTAATTCATAGTATGAAAAGTGATCTTCAAAAGCAATTTGAAATTACTAATCTCGGTATATTGCACTATTTCTTAGGTCTCCAAATCTGGCATATGGTAGATGGTATTTTTCTCTCTCAGCCGAAGTATGCTATAGACCTTTTTGTTCATTTCCATATGAGTGATTGTAAACCTACTCCTATGCCATTTCATTCCAGTGTAAAGTTAACTTTTGAGTGTACTACTCCTCTTGTTGATGATACTCTTTATCGCCATCTCATGGGCAGTTTGATATATTTAACTCACAATAGACCATATCTCTCTTTTGCCATCAGTATGGTTTCTCGGTTCATGCAACAACCTCATGAAAGTCATTGGAAGAAAGCCAAGAGAATTCCGAGATATTTACATGGTACATTGCACTATGGTGTTTTTTATTCGAGCAGTGCTATAGTTTCACTTCTGGATATATAGACTATGACTGGGAAGGTGAAAGTTCTGATCAACGGTCAACTACTGGTTATATATTTCAACTTGGTTCAGGTCCGATTTCTTGGTCCAGCAAGAAGGTGAAGACTCTTTCTTTATCGTCATGTGAAGCAAAGTATAGAGCAACCAAAGAAGTAGCTAAAGAAATAATTTGGTTGCGACATGTTCTCACTAAGCTTGGTCTGGTTCCAAAATCGTCCACTATGTTGAAATGTGATAATTAGGGTGCAATTCAGCTTTCTTATAATACGGTGACAAAGCATCTCGACCTTGATGCTCATTACATTCAAGGTCTCATCGCATATGGTATTCTTTATCTTGAGTATTGTCCTCCCGAGCAGTAGGCAGTCAATATCTTCACCAAATCCTTAACAACAGCAAAGTATGTGCATCTTCGTTCTTTACTTGGGATGAGGGAAGTTGTCATCAAGGGGAAGCAGTAATGACTCCTTCATTCCTTAGTGTTAGTGAGGGATTTTCTCCCAGTCATTATTAAGGGGGAGTGTTGGAATATATTATTTATATTCCTTGGAAGGTAATAATGTCTTTGTATTATGTCAGAATTTATCCACAATCTTATGTAAAAGAGTAATACGTTATATCCCATATTCACTATGGTAAAGTATTCTCTTATTTTTTATTATTATATAAAGAGATGTTATTATGGAGAATTATACTATCCCACATGCAATATGTGAGATTAATTCCTCCACATATCTTGGTATATAATAGGGTCAAGGGAGTCACATCAGAACATCATGTGATACTATTACAACACATTGTATTGTGCTCACAAGCTCTTTGCTATATTGTATTGCGGTTATTTGTAGTTTCTCTCTGGTAAGGTTGAAGTATATTTTTGGATATAATAGAAGACAACCTTCCCATGGACGTATCCCAGTTGGGTGAACCATGTATATCTGGTGTATTCTCTTCCTTGTTCTTATTTACTTTGATATGTTATTGATTGCTAAGATAGGTAAGTTAGTTTAGCTAGATCTATAGTTATGACAGAAGGATGGCTCAAAGAAAAGGATAAGGAATTCACCTCCAAAGCAAGGTTGTAAGTATTATTTTTCCTTAATTCAATATGATGCAATTCAAGTTTCCCCCCAAATTTGAGTTTGAATTTGTGTTCTAAATCTAGTTTTGAAATCAAAGTTTGGTAGATATATTTCAAGTTTTTCAAGTTAATAGAAGTAGAGCTAGAGGTAAGGAACTTGCAAGCTAGCTTCTAATGGACGCCTAAAGCCCATGGATTCTCAAACAAGGGGGTATCCTATACAAATATCTAGCTTCAAGAGGTAATCTACTCTCTTCCTCCCTTCTCAATTCTTGGAAAATACTTAGAAATCTCACAGAAATTTTGATTATTGCATATATTTTTGTCAATTAAGCTTCACCAACTTATAGTAAGGATAGATAATGGAGTAGACAAGTCCCTACACTAATATCTAACAACAAATTGGCGACTCCATTGGGGATCAAGGGTTTGAATTTAATTAATTTCTTCCTAATTTTGGTCTTCTAACCATTATATCTTTCTAATTTATGCTTAAATTCTGTCCTAAAACCTCTTAATCAAGTTTAAGAACCTTTATTGGTCTAAAACCGACCTAAATCAATCCTTACAAGCCTAAAAAAAAATCTCACTTGGATCTCGGGTTTATTGAAGTTTCAAGGGTGTTGCACCCTCTCTGTTATACATAGTGAGACATCCCTTAGTGTCTTAGCTTGATATGTTCTAGGATTGTGACACTGTCCTAACTACCTCACTTGGTTCTATTATGGGGGTGAGACACTCCTCTGACTGTCTCATTGTGCACTGTTTTAAGGTTGTGACACTCCAGGATCTTGATTTTTTGGGCTTAGTTTTCTCATTTTTCACCATTTTGAGTGATTCATTTTACCATGGTTGGATTAGGAACTCTATATAAGATATATTAGACCCTATATCTACCTTATTTAGATTTTATTGGAAGATTCTTTAAATATTTTAAATATTTGTGTTCTCTTTTGCTCAAATTGTCAAAAAACCTAGGAATTGTAATTCATTGTTTTAGGCCTATATTTTGGGAATATTATGAATTTTGAAGACATGTATATGACATTAGGGACACATTAGGACATATTAGGATCAATTTTGGGAAAATTTGGGACCATTTGGGTTGATTTTTCATGTTCGGAAATTTCTAGAAAATTTCCCCAATTACTATGTTTTGAGCTTTGATTTCAATTTTTTATTTTAAATTGGATGATATATGAATGTTTTAGGACATATTTGACATTTAGACACTAAATTTAACCATTAATTGTTGAAATTTTAAATAATTTCATAAATTTCATAAGCTTGATTCACTAGTTTGCAAAGAAAATTGTTGAAAGATTGAACAAATTTTAATTCATGGAACCACAAGCCTTTCAATTTTGAGTTGATTGGACTTGAAGACATGAAAAAAAACATAAAATAATAGTAAATACTTAATTATAATTCACTCATTTGGAAAAATTGCACAAAATTCAAAAAAATGAACATAAGACCTAAGATAAATTCAAATTTGTTTCCCTCCAAAAGAAGAGAAAATAACTAAATTATGTATTTCTTAGTTTGGATATTTAAATTTTTGATGTTTTTGAGTGAAAATAGAGATATTTGTTTTAATTTAAATTTTCTTGTGATATATTCTACCCAATCCATGAATATCCTCTTCACTTGCATCTTTGGGCGGCCCTGCGAACGAGAAAGTGGATCTCAAGTGTAAGAGTTTAGATTTTATCTTTTGAGCATAATATCGAGCCACTAGTATCCTCTTTTCTTGCACTTTTGGGTGGACCTACAAATGAGAATGTGGATATCAAGTGTAATAGATTAGATTTGATTTTTGAAGTATAGTTCTCGAGCCACGAGTATCCTCTTCGCTTTCTTCTTCGGGCGGCCCTACAAATGAGAAAGTGGATCTCAAGTGTGAATGTTTAATTCATAGTATATAAAAGGGATCTATGTATCCTATTTTATTTCACTTTAAGTTGGCCCTGCAAATGAGAAATAGAGATCCCCCATGTACAGATTTGGATTCATTTCATTTGAGGTAATTGTTTGGTTTAAAAAGATTGTTGAAATTAATAATTAACCATCATTCAGAGAATAACTATTCCAAAACCTCAACAATTTACCAATATTTTGCAACACCTTTTCAAGAAATTGAATAACTTCACTCGATTTGGAGATTTATTCAGACATTTGGAAATAACTTTATGCATTTTGTAAACCAAGATAGAACCACAGTTCCAAGATTGAAACACTTGTTTAAGAGACTTGTTGGAAACCAAAACTAATTGAAACACTTATCATTCAAGATTTAATTTCCAACTAAGTAGATTTGATTCAATTTGATATATATTTCACAAACTAAAATCAACCTCTTGAACCCTTGCTTCAAAACCTTGTCGAAAAGAGAAAAGTAGTAATTTGTGACATTAAAACATCATTTTTGAAAAAAATTCCTTTTCAAGTTAAAAGAATGTTTTGATTTTGAAATTTTTTCAATACTTGCATGTTTGAAATACCTACAAAGAAACTCTTACTCTTCATTATCTTAGAGATTTCATCAAATTAAAGGAAAGAGTAGTGAGCATTTGTGAATTGTTTGGTTCAATATTTTGAGTCTACACACCACCAGTTTCAATGCCATTCTTGAAACTAAGAAAATTACCTTTAAAATGGGTGCTTAGTCTAAAACTAACCAAGATTTGATTTTCATATTACCAACAAGGTTAGGCTACGGCCCTGGATTAGGATTAGAGAGTTAACACTCCTGGGCACAAGACTTTTGAAACTAGCACTGATTATTGAGTGTTTAAATCCAGTAGTAACAAAGAACGCTTGTCAGGAAAGCACATCTAAAACATGCATCAAGCACGAGGTCAATATGGATAATTAAGGGAAATACCCCCCCTCTTTCTTTTTTAGTGGGACATGGGCTCATCACAGAATTCCATGTAAGTGACAAGTCCTCAGGGTGACATCACTTTCTGGAGTACTTGGTTATGAGAGTTTTCCTAGACTTACAACTGTTCCGACTGACTGTCAATTATGAAGTGGTAACCTTAGTTGATACTACTAGTGGGGGACACTTGTGGTACCCAAGACAGAATTTGAATCTTTTACTCCATGGGAGGGTGATTGGTCAAGAACCAATACTTGCACCTTTGGTGATTAAAGTTTATTGTAACTATTTATCATACCTTTGATATTAGTAATTATTTGAGGCTTGATATCCCTCAGGACATACTAGTTTTGGAAGGCCCTCTAATCCATCTTTTCATTAAGATTCGGTTCTTTGGGAACGTAGATTGATTTCTTGGATTCATAGGAAATTTTTACTGTGTGTAAACATTACTTTTCGTTGATTCTAGATTGCCTTTAGGATTTTTTTATTCTATTTTTGATTAAGTATATCACTATAGACAAATCCTTATATCAAAATATTCGAAGTGGCTACTCTCCTGTTCCGCCAGTCACGACAGCAGCGAGGTGAGTCACTGGAATTTGAAGGCCCCACTAAATTGCGGAGACAAACACAAAAAATACATCCTAGTGACTTGGAAACATAATTGATTTTAAAACCAATTAATATTACTAGAGAGGAACAACATCAAACAAACCCTAAGAATTCATCGTTACATCACAAACTGAATACAGACATAGTTGATGATCTTACTCTAGTTGAAATTGAGACATTAGAAAATCACACATACACTCACATAAATCCACCTTTAACGAGTCTTTTAGAACCAATTGTACTTACTGTTCGTGCGTCACTGGGTAATATTTACCCTCTTTTTGAAAGTTTGAATAACATGCAGAATATAACACTTGACCCTATGGCTTCTTAAGAATTTCAAGGGACCACACCAATGCAACCTCAAAATGGTTGCAGGAGGTAGTAATGCATCCATTTTGACCTCAATGTCAATCCCAACAATTAACATACATGTTATTAGCACAAGTTCAACAAGCACTTTAGTGCCAATTGGTACAATTTCGGGTTCCAATCATGGAAGTACATCCACTTTGTCTGTAAGGATCCCTACTCGTGAGTGTTCCTTAAAAAACACGGGTTATCGATATGGTTTGGATAATCAAGGTCAAAACACACAAGGATTAATCCAAAATCCTCTTGGTATGCCAAATACTTGTCCAAGTTCTACCTCTGGGGGAAACTCTTCAGCATGGAATGGTAATATTCCTGGCGGAAGCAATGGGTCATGGAAAATTAATACCAATTGGTTTTATCCTCCACATATTAGTGGAAATTACCCTAGGGTTTATCCTTCGAATTATCTTAGCACAATTCCTAGGGGAAATCCACCTATCAACCCCATTCTGCAATGGAGTGGGCAAGTTTCAGGAAGTAACCAATCTTCTTGGGGACCACCTCCGCAAGGGGGAAATCAACCTTAGAACACTAATCAAAACCAAGGAAACAATCAATGGAATGGTTAGGTTCTGACAAGTAACCAATCTTATTGGGTGCTACCTCCACAAGGGGGCAATCCATCCATTCATCCTGTTCCGCAATGGAATGGACAATTTTCAGGAAGTAACCAATCTTTCGGGATGCAACCTCCATAAGGAGGAAATCCACGTTGGAATTATTTTCAAGACCAAGGACAACCGCCATGGTGTGGTCAGGATCCAAGAAGTAACCAATATTCTTGGGGATCAACTCCGTAAGGAGGAAATCCACCCATTGGTCATGTTCCAAGAAATACCCAATCTTCTTGGGGGCAGTCTCCACAAGGGGGAAACCCACCTTGGAATGTTTTTCATTCCCAAGGACCACATCAATGGAGTGCTTAGGTTCCAGAAAGTAACTAATATTTTTGGGGCGTAGCCCCACAAGGGGGAAATACATCCATTAACCCCATTCTACGATGGAGTGGCTAGGTTCCAGGAAGTAACCAATCTTTTTGGATCCAACCTGTAAGACCTTCGTTCGATCCAGCTAGGAAACCACATGGACCTCATACTGATGATGTGATGGGTTATGTCAATCAACTTGAGTAGGTTACCCAGCAAATGGGACAAATTTCTGTTCATACTTCGCAACCTACAACTGGCCAAGAAATGCATCAACCTGCTAATCCCTCCAACACTTTTGACACCCTCATAGTCCCATCCATAGAACTTAGAGGAAAGAAGAATAAATATAAGGGTAAGCAAAGTGCTAGTCCTTCCCAAACTTTTGAATTCCTTACAGTCCAATCCATCAAATGGATTTTGTAGATTCATATCAAAATATTCCCTTGATGGAGGAATATGATCCAATTACTTGTCCCATTGGGGTTGTGAGCTCCCCCATCTCATATGACTTCTTGGATAACATTTTATCATTATATGAAGCTATCCGTGACATTATGAACATTTGGTTGCACCCACTTAAGGACATATTTTTTGGGGCCACTGGGAGCATACTTGGTTTAAATCTACCCACGTATAGGATCATGCTTTGCATGTTCCTTGATTTGATCAAGTATTTGGAAGCTTGCATATAGGTTTAGGATATCCCTCTATGAAGATGCATTTGAACTGTTTGCAACCCAAACTTTCCCTAAGGTTGAACATGTTGGAAATCGGTGGGTCAGCCGGCCATCATATCTGTATTTTCCACCATTCTGATAGAAGAGCATACCGAACATTGGACGCTCTATTCAACACCCCATTGTCATTCTGGTGCCCATGTTGAGTTATTCTCATAGGCCTAGGAGTCCTGTTAGTACCATCATTACTTGGAGTTTGAGACTGTATATTTCTCTTTCATACATTTCTGACCATATCTTGATGGTATCCCAATTTTGAGTCATTTTACATAAGCATGTGTTAAAATATCCACTTGAATATATGTGCTTACTACTTCGTTTCTTATTGATTATGTTGCATATTTTCATTTGTAGTAACGTTTTGTTACATGATGCCTATAAACCATTTCTTTTGTATAGTTGACCCATACCCACGAAGGAAACAACCATAAGAGTGTACATAACTAGCTCAACCCTTGTTTGCAATATGTATTTTTTCCTTGGCCTGACCCATGCCCTTAAAATATAGGTGCATGCCCTTGAGACACTCAGTTCCTCCAATGTGACCATAGCATGCTTTATTTTTTTTTTCAAGCTAATAAATGAAAAAGGTATTAAGAATTGGAAAACACAAAAATCTAAAAAAGGGGGAGACTTGAATCATATCATATTGTATCCTTGAAAAAATGGCAACACTTAGTCCTTGTCACCCTTGAACATGGCACATAATTTTGTATGCGCTATCAGTACACCATTTACATTTTCCTTAGGAAACTATACCATTAATTTGAACATATCTCCACTAATGGGTTATCCTTCCTGTCATCAATGGAGATTTTTTAATGCATATGGAATTGACAGATTTCATAATGGTTAGTTACTATAGTCTTATGTTTCCAAGTGTCCATTCTGCGACGTGTTATGTGTTCAAGGGAAGTTAAAACAATGTTGACCATTCCTCAAATATTCCTGAACAATCATGTCGGTCGTCCTTGTGTCAGTATACAGTGTTGGATCTCGTAGCTCTACCAAACTATATCGAAGTAGTGATCTTTGTTTTGTATTGTTTGATGTGGGAGGAATTAGTGCCCTCCTTCCGCTGGATCTATTCCTATTGACACCAAATCATGATCTATGAAATGGATCTAGGAACCCCAGAGTACCTTGGATCTTGCAATCATTAGTGGCAGGCTTCCTCGCAAATGACAGTGGGTATACATCAATGACCCCTCATTATTCGATTCTACAAGTGTTCGACTTGAGAACATCTATTCAAACTTTCTAGTTTGTACTCAATACCTTGGAGTCCATCATCATTATCGGTGGGTCTCTTCGCACATGTTAACGGTATACATCAATAAATGGTAATCAGATGGTGTTTTATTATGCTCGACATCAAATCATATATTCGCATGATATAAAATCATACGATCGTTTGTTTGTATTGAATATGGTGGGAAAAATATTTGTATCACTCATCGATGCACTGCTCGAGTCGTGCAAGATTAAAACTACCATGTCAAAGTACCATGAAGATCTCGCACTCATCAAAGTGCACATGCGTATTTCTAAAAAAATGATTTTGACGTGGATCCATTGTGTATTGTTCATGGCCATGATTTTTTACTACTAAGCATGGGTATACCCACCTTGGGAAGAATTTGTATATTTGGTAATTGCTTTGTTTGATTTGCAGTTGCTTTTCTGAATCTTGCTCCCATGAGCAAATCCTTTACCATCCCGCCTTGATCACTAAATAGTATCAGTATGAAGATATATGTATTTCATCCCTTAGCTCCACTTCAGACCTCACAAATTAGGGGGAATCTATTAACAATCAAATTAAAACCCTTAACAAGTGAAGGTTGGAAGCATATTTTACCATTCACCCACAACATGAAGACCAAAAATATGGAACAATTGAGAGCTTTAATCTCTCCTCTGACCACCGCTTCTGCAAAGGAAGAAGTATGTGAATAAAAAGGTTTCTCTAAAAAGGCCAAGTCTATGACCACGTAAGGGCCAAAACCCATTTTCCGCAACTCTTAGAGTGGAAAGAATACATGTCATGTGTATTAATTGTCTTGAAAACTCTGGAAGATCAAGTCAAATGCCTTGAAAAATATGTAAAAGTGGTTTTTTTAATGAAAATAATCAAAATTCATGAAAAAATTTAGTCCCACATTCATGTTTGGAAATTGACTGCACAAATCCCAATGCTATATAAGATCCCAATGCTATATAAGAAAGGCATTTTGGGTAATGTAAAATACACAAAGTGATAGTAAAGGCATGCTGGAAAATTGAAAGGTTGGAAGTTCCTCTTCTACACAAAGCATTTTGATGATCAAAGGAATGGATGGAGAAGGATGGCTCAAAGCAAAGGAGAAGGAATTCACCTCCAAGGAAAGGTTGTAAGTATTATTTTTCCTTAATTCAATATGATGCAATTCAAGTTCCCCCCCAAATTTGAGTTTGAATTTGTGTTCTAAATCTAGTTTTGAATTCAAAGTTTGGTAGATAGATTGCAAGTTTTTCAAGTTAGTAGAAGTAGAGTGAGAGGTAAGGAACTAGCAAGAAAGCTACTAATGGATGCCTAAAGGCCATGGATGATCAAGCAAGGGGATATCCTACAAACATATAGCTTCAAGAGGTAATATACTCTCTTCCTCCCTTCTAAATTCTTGGAAAATACTTAGAAATATCAAATAAAATTTGCTTATTGCATGTATTTATGTCAATTAAGATTCACCAACTTATAATAAGGATAGATAATGGAGTAGACAAGTCCATACACTAATATCTACCAACACTTTATGATCCTTGGAAAGGCATACTACCTTGACGCATGCTAGAGCCAAGAACATCTCAAGTTACTGTGGAAGGAGTAGGCATGGACACATGTCCACCATCGAATGGAAAGGCATGGGATACAATTGAGGTACCACTGCCAGGGGTAGTGATGTTTTCCATTATAGGAGGAATGATATTATTTATAATATGAAAACCCAAAAATGACATCCCAAAAGAGAAGGGATTGGTTCCTTGTGGAAAATATGTTGAGTTTCTAGACCCACTAAATGGAGGAGCATTTGACTGAATTGATCTTCCAATGGACATCATAAAGGATTATGGAAACCATCTCGATGGCACTGCAAATGACATATTTTGATTCACTCCTCCCAAAGGATTAGCACTGACTAGGGTTGTAATGTTCCCAGTAATAGTAATTTATCTTGTATTTTCCATATTATCCTACTTAGAAAATGGATTTATAATTCTAGGGTTGTGATTATTTTACTCATGGTTGTGTACAAAACCAGGACTTTGGGGTGGATTTAAACCCCTTTCTAGGTTTTAGAGATATTCTATTTCAACATGACCTAATTATTCTTCCATGGGAGGGGGGAAGTTTCTAAGGGAATTAAAATTTCCTTCCAAATCACTAAGATACCCCTCCTCTGATAATCTCTCAAAATCACTTGATCTTAAATGAGGTTCCTCTTCATCGAGATTAATTTTAGGTTCCTGGCTTTCTTCTTCTGCCCCCTATGGGGGTGGATCACTATGAACCATTCTTCTCCCTTGGGTAGGTATATCTCTCCCTGATGGAGAGAGTTGTTGAATCCTTCTAGGCTTACGTAGTGATTGATTAGTCAGTGTGGCTCAACGAAGACAAAAAATGAATATTTTTTTACAACTTGAAACAAACAGATCCACACTCACTAAAAAAAGTTCCTGAAACATTCAAAACAACTATTCTAACCCTTCCAAATATAAGCATTGGTTGTTTAGGACCAAATTTCAATCAGTAAAGAGTCACAATAAGGGCCTTCTGAAGGTTAGCCTAGGATTATTAGGGCCCAAGTCCAACCAACAAAGGTTCATTGAGTCAATTACGCTAACCTTTACACAACAATAACCAAGGGTGGAAGTACTCACCTTCAACAAATACCCTCCCAAGGAGGTGAGATGGATATTCTATGTATGTCTCAAGCACCACAAATATTCTCCTTGTAGTCACCTATCTAGAACCTAGGAAAGGAAACTATGGCTACCACTTAACACTAGGTATCTAGGATAAATAGTCATCGAAGGAGTCTTCTATGAATGGGTAGGGAATGTAGGACTAAGTCCTAGACTCGAAGCTTATAGTTAATAATGTTGTGACCCTAAGGACTTGCCACACCTTAAAAATTCCTACAATTACATAACCGCACTAACTCAAATGGCAAGGGACAAACTGACCACTTGAACTAGATTTACTTATCGCTTGACGCCTGTGTTAGAGGTGCTTTCCCGCAAGTACTTTGTGTTACTAATCGATTTTTCACTCTTTAGTTTTTCCTAGTCTCATTTTATGTGGCCTTGGATAAATTAACTCTCCAATCTTAGCATCAAGGACCTAGAACTTAGGTTATTAATTGGTTTCTAAAAAAGAAAACTTTCCTAGTTCTTTTTATGCCACTGCTCTTAAAAAATCACAACTTTTCAAGAACAATTCAAATCAGAAGAAACATATACTTTCAATGCCAATAAAAATATTTGAATGTCTTA
Organism: Larix kaempferi; assembly: GCA_027924585.1. NCBI lineage: Eukaryota > Viridiplantae > Streptophyta > Pinopsida > Pinales > Pinaceae > Larix > Larix kaempferi. Next base: position 26,935,839 of record BSBM01000437.1, read on the forward strand.
CAAATGTTCACACTCTTTCAACATAAGATAAGGAACTTTAAAAGTTCAAACCGTCACTTTTTCATGCAATACAAACAAATTCCTTTCATTTCAAATCAAAAGCAATTATGATCCAATTTTTCCTTTTTTAGTGAGAAAATGAAATTTCAAAAACAACATATACTTAATGCAAGCAAAAATGAATGTTGAAATTCCTTTAATTACATAAAAAAATGACTGTCAACTCTTTTCTTTCTGACCAATTTTGCGAGAGAAGCTTGAGAAGAAACAATCCAATTAGTTTTCTAGTACTCAAGCAGAACACAACTAAGTATACTAAAAAGGAAAGGTTCTAAAGATGATTTCCTTCAAGAAAAGGGTAACAAGAGACACAAACAATGATATTGTACTCTTGATTCCACACCATGGCCACAACATTCAAACCAAAGGAAAAAAATTAGGCAAAGTAACATCAATTTTCTCACAATTTCTTTTTTAATTTAAGTCAACTTATTTGTCCAAACACCACCCAGAAGGTTCCAAAAATAAGAAGACATGCCCTTCTATGCTAAGAAAAATCACCTAAGTAAGACTCTCAAGGAGAAGAATGGTATAAAAGGAAAAAAAATCAATTCTCTACCTCCCATATGCCTGTTTATTGTAGGAAACATGTGGCGACATGATATTATAGTACAAGAAGCATGTGGGGAACCCTATCGCATGCACCTGTCCCCACTGGGAAGTGCATGGAACACCTGTTTTTGACTGGTAAGAGAAAAAATCAAGGAAATTCTTCCAATTTCATAAATCACAAGCTTGCTGGTTTATGACAAGACCTTTATAAGATTGAAACACCCACAACAAACTTGAAAATCTAAACAAAATACCCTACAAATACTCTTAACTCCCCATTGGAATTGCCAGTTTTGTTGTATGGAAATTGATCCTATGACTACGGTGAGGTCACCAACATACTGAATTGGATAAATACTGACTCAAAGATTGGTTTAATAGGTTTATTAGACTTAATAAGGGATAATCCTAACCCACTTCCAATATTAAACAAGTAAACAAATATGAGAGAGAAGTAGAGAAAGAGGTAGTGCACCTTTTTATGAAGGTTTATCCTTGCTTCTCTTGTTAGACTCTTCCACTATGCTCCCGAGTGTCTATGTCCAATCTGCAAAATTCCAACCACCCTTCCTCAAAATATTTTGGCTATGAAGATAGATCAAAATCAAACAAGAATGTGTACATAACAATGATCAATTGCAGCAATATTCTTCCTAATTATAAATTACTTTCCTAAGAATTAACAATAAATCATGTGACACTTCCTTTTGGGGGAGGGGAATATTTCAAATCTATATTAGTGCAATGAAACAGTAAATAACCAATTACCTTTTCATTGCTTGGCACCTTCCGATAGTTGATATTGGGTTCCTTTGCTCTTAATTCCTTCACAATCCCCCTTACAACCAAGTAGGATTCCAAATGTTCTCGAGGTATAGATCACACAATATGAGTGATACCAACAATTATGGAATGGATGCTCACAAACATGGGTCAATGAGGGATGAGGGGAATGGATGAATCATATTTGCAATGATATTTCTTCGGTGTGACAATATGGATGGGTGTCTCTTCCTTGGTGGTCCATCTCATCCCCTTTTATGAGTGATGGATATAGTTTCATATGGTTACCATACAGTTTAGAGAGTTACAACTAGGCATTAGACTAAGACAACTGTCATAAATTGCTTGATTTTTGATTTTTTTTTATGATTTTTTGAGGCCCACGTGCTTTGGTCAAGATAAACTAGTGTGGCATGCACCTTGCTAGTGAAAAAGGTGTGTGGGGCTCATTTGAGGCTAAAACTTTGACATTTTGAAAGTAAAATGACTTGGGATCTTAGTTTAGGGATGAGGGATATCATATGGATTCAAACCGCAGGCCCTTCCATCTCTTATAAGTCCAATCAGGGACACTTAGCTGTCATCTTTTGAATTGTTTTCACATACAGAGAAGTGTAGATTTGAGATATAACACACACATTACCTCTATAGGCGATCTATAGCCTCTAAGTGGCAATATGAGATCCATTAATACGTTTTGAAAACTAAGTATGGCTCTTAGTGGAAATATTAGAGCCATTAATATGTTCTCAGAACCAGGTATAGTTCTCATGACCTTGGGAATTCTTAGGAGAGAAAAAATAAGACTTAGACCCTAAAAGTATATTATACTAGGGCTCAAGGCCCTTAGAAAACATCTCATACCTCAACACAATTTCCCTATAGGGGTATTTTGGTAACAACTTAGATGGGTTGTCAGTAATTGATCATTTTTTAAGGAGGAAATATTGGCATTAGGACATAAAGGAATCTTCTATTGATTTATCGTCATGGATCATATTTTTGACAATTGTATAAGATTGGCCCAATGGTTCTTAAGCCTTCAATTTGGGATATGGACACCATTATGAGGTTTTGATAACCAAGTATGGCTTAAAAGGGCCTAGACATGGTTGGATAACGAAACTTGAGCCTTAGTCCTTAAGGGTATATTTAATGGTTTCAAAGCAATGAAAAAAGTCTCAAACCACAACATTGAATCTCTCTAGGGGATATTTAGCCTCCAACAATGGATATGGGGTCAAATAGGAATATTTTAGCACTAGGTATGGGTTTTATGGCACTAGACATGGTCAAAGGATGAAACCTTGACCTTAGGCTCTAAATGAAGTTTCTAGGTGTAGGGAAAATGAGAAAGGATTAATTGACCACATAAGATTGGTCTAGTATATCTTAAATATTTGAGTGCCAATATGGACACCATTAATAGGTTTTGAGATTTAGGGATGGGCCTCGAATCTATAGACATGATTCGAGGAGGAAACCCAATGTTTCAAGGACTAAAAAATATATTTATGGTTTAAGGCCAATGATCGTTTTTATTGGTCATTTGTAGTGCTTTAGCGAATCATTCATGGACCTTAATCCCTAGAAGCTTCCTTTAGATCCTAATTCATAATTTCTATATGATATCCCCACTTAGAGGGAAATAATACCCTTAGGATGTCATGTGTGGTGGTTCAATGTGATATTTTTTATACTTGGATTTCTAGGAGATTTATTTAGATCCTAAGGCTTAATCTTCCTCGCATAAACAGGTATGCCCTCCCATGACATATCCATAGTGCTAAACACCTTTTGATGCATCCCATATCCCCTTCACCATTATGAGGTTTTGAGAACCAAATATGGGTCAAAAGGGCCTAGACATGGTTGGATAAGGAAACTTGAGCCTTAGTCCTTAAGGGTATATTTAATGGTTTCAAAGCAATGAAAAAAGTCTCAAACCGCAACATTGAACCTCTCTAGGGGATATTTAGACTCCAATAATGGATATGGGGTCAAATAGGAATAATTTAGCATTGGGTATGGGTTTTATGGCTCTAGACATGGTCAAAGGATGAAACCTTGACCTTAGGCTCTAAATGAAGTTTCTAGGTATAGGGAAAATGAGAAAGGATTAATTGACCACATAAGATTGGTCTAGTATATCTTAAATATTTGAGTGCCAATATGGACACCATTAATAGGTTTTGAGATTTAGGGATGGGCCTCGAATCTATAGAGATGATTCGAGGAGGAAACCCAATGTTTCAAGGACTAAAAAATATATTTATGGTTTAAGGCCAATGATCATTTTGATTGGTCATTTGTAGTCCTTTAGCGAATCATTCATGGCCTTAATTCCTAGAAGCTTCCTTTAGATTCTAATGCATAATTTCTATATGATATCCCTACTTAGAGGGAAATAATACCCTTAGGATTTCATGTGTGGTGGTTCAATGTGATATTTTTTGTACTTGGATTTCTAGAAGATTTATTTAGATCCTAAGGCTTAATCTTCCTTGCATAACCAGGTATGCCCCCCCCATGACATATCCATAGTGCTAAATACCTTTTGATGCATCCCATATCCCCTTCCAAAATCCAAATTTTCCCAATTAGGTGTTATGTGGTGGTTCAAGGTCTCATTCATGGACCTTGAGCATTAGAAACTACATTTAGGAGTAAGGTTTGAGTTTCCTCCCCTAAATATGGTTAAGGCACTAAGACTCATACATAGTAGTGAAAACATCCTAATGTTCCCCATATCCAAACTTGGAGGCAAGTGATGCTCACAATAAGTTAGGTGTGGTGGTTCGAGGCCTCGATACACATACTTAGTGATCAAACCTCAAAATGTCATCAATATTCCCACTCAAAGGGTAACCTTTGTTGGTTAACAATTGCTTCGAAGGATGCTATGCATGCCATCAATATGTTAGTTGTGCACTAAGAATGTGTCTATAGGTCTATCCAATGTCATTAGAGGACAATAATGGGCCTTATGCCCTAAATTCCACTTCTTGGGCTCAATCACCATGAACAACACCTGCAACTATATTACAAACCCTCTCTCAAGGGTATTTGGCATCAAGGTTGGATATATATGCCATTGAGATATTTTGCACATCAAGGATTGGTCTTAGGGATTTAAACATGGATGAGGAAGGAAACAAATCACCTCAAAGATATTCTTGAATATTTTCAGACTCAAGAGCCTTGAATGATTCCATGTACCATCACATTAGTCCTTTGTAGGGGTTCTATGTAGGATTTCGAGTGGGATACATGTGTTGCAGGTAGGTTTTGTCAATTGAAAGTAGGTTTTCACTGTTCCACATGGTCAATGGGGTAACCAAGGGATTTAAACCCCAATTGAACATTATGGATCTCAAGTTCCATGAAAAAACCTTCGATATAATAACAGGACCCCTCGATAGGGGGTATTTTTCCTAGGCATAAGACATGAGTTCCATTAATATGTTTCACACACCATGGATGGTGTCGAGGCCGTAACCATAGTTGTGGTAGGGAAACAACATCCTAAGCTCCTTGACATAGGTTGGTGAGAGATACATCATCCTTAAGGATCTCTATTGGATAAAGAACCAAGAACACATGTTTTAAGACCACCAAACAAGTGTTTGGATGGAAAAATGTAATATATAAAACACAAGAAAGGAATGCGCATGCATTATTAGAATGTGCACATTATTAGCACTATAATGCACACATGTTCCTTTGAATTAAAAAAAAATAGTGAGATTGCCTCTATTCATCTATGTGTTGGATGACTTGTCTTCTTTGGTTTTAACTTCAAGATGACAAACCTATTGGTTTGGGTTGCATAAACAAAAGCAAATCCATTTTCCTTTATCCATATTCATAAGATCATTTTCAACCACGCTCTTAAATATGAACCATATATTCGTTGCTTATGAAACTGCACATAGTTATAGAGCTTTGTCTACATATTTTATATATATGATTTTTTAAGATTTTTTTATTTATTGATTTTAATCCGTACATCCATCATATTTCTAAAATACATAGGTCTTTTATTTCTAGTGTAACTTTTTAATGCCCTACCCATTTGGAAAATAAATTGTATGGTGCACAAGTACAGATGGAGGCATACACACTAAAAAAATAAAATTGGATTGGTTAAGCTAAGACCCTCAAACTCATCCTTGATGGTTGGCCTCATTATTTCAAGGGTTAATTGGATTTATTACTTTTAAATAACTATAAAATTAATATTAAAAAGTATGAAAAAATAGTGGTGCATAAAAACCAACTATTATGTACAAGTGTACAATTTTTTTTCAAGAAACTCCATCATTTTGATACTAACCCACATCCTTAACACGAACATATGCATTATGTTTTAGATAAAAAAAAACATAGCACTATTGCAAGAAAGTGAATTTCACTAAGATATACCTATTTTCCATAAATAAAAGTTACATATTCCTGAACCTTACCTGATTTCCTATGTTTCATATTTTTACACGATATTATAATAAGTTGTGCATGTACCTCTAAAATTCCTCCTAGTCAACATATTGTTGTTTTTTTAGATTTTCATTGCAACTAATGTGTGATGAGAGGAAAGAATTAGCTTGCACCACCCCTTGAGTTATTACAAATTCATACATTCCTCAATAATTGTGTCACATTTTGATGACCATTAATTTTATAGTCATATTGTAAAATTCCTCTAGGTTTTGTTAGACAATGCCATTCCCCAATGTTTATGTCACATTGTGATATTCATCTTCGTTGAGTTATGTTGAGTTGTTATGTTTCTCAATGGTTATGTTGCATTATGGCATTCATCAAGGTTATGCCACCTTGCAATGTTACTTAAGGGTTACATTTCATAGTGATCTTCTTGATTGATTGTGATGCATTGTGATATTCATTTTGGTTAACAAAGCTCTAAATATTGTGATTTTTCATATTTGCATTTACAATATGTATATATATATTTTGGTTGAATAATAATGTTTCTTTGATCATGAATCAATAGATATTTTAGTAGAGGATATTTCTAAGGAGATCATATTTAATTGTGTGATTGGTGTTTCATGGAATCTGATTAATATGACTTCTCTCATGCTAATTTCCCTTCAAGCACCAAATCTAAGCAACCCTTAACAAAGAACATTGTTGGAAAAATATCAAATGGCTCTAATTTTTTTAGTAGGACATAAACCAATGCCGATAATCTCAAATGAATCAGATATGAAGCTCAAAGAACAATTGGGTTGTTGATAAGTGTT